>BOPP01000002.1:5023581-5058440 GCA_017312745.1 Gryllus bimaculatus | reverse complement strand
GTGGGGGATTGTAGGGGGGTTGTGGGGGCGGCGGCGGGTGCGGCGTGGTGTTGATGGTGAGCTTGGCAATAGAGATGGAGGCAGGGGGGGCGGAGGCGTGCCGGGCCCGTTGGCATATTCAGCAGCACAGCCGCTGTGCGCGCAGCGGCTCCGGGGAGCGGGCAGAGGAGGAACGTCGGCGAACATCCCACCGGACGTGTTCGAGGCGCGCCGAGGCAGCGCGGTGGCCCCCCGCACGAAGGCGTCTGACACTATAGTGGGCGCTGAGGAAATATGCGAGCGAATATTATGTTAAAGTAAATCCCCCTGAAATGAAAACCCTAGATTCCTAGAAAGGCGTGCGATTCACCGAATTTATTAGCTTACTAAGCAGAAATGCTCCAGCAATAGTGAATATATCAGTATCTAGCATGAAAAACACGTAATCATTCCTAAATTCGATAGTGTTAAGACCGCATTTGCTCGTTATATTGTGTATGTTTGGTTGGTCGTGGAACATCATGGACTCATTATATCTGAAAGTAATAAGGAATGATTTATGTGATGTTGTAACGAATAATAATAGCGGGTTTGCAGAGAAGGGAAATGTATGCAGGGTGTTATCGCAGGTTCATGCGAAAGTGTTCCGAGGCTGAGTATGGAAGAAGAAGACGTCACTTTTTTTCAACCGAGGTGCCTATAAATGTCAGCGGAGTAGCAGGTGGTTGGAATAGTGGACCGAAATAGACCGACTTTGGAAAGCAGAAAATACAGCTAAAGAAATTTCTTCTTAAAAAATGCATACTTTGTTTTAAAGATGCACTGTGGGATGATATTATATTGTGTGGTTGTAATATTAATTATATCTATTATCATTACTTTTAAATAAAAACATTTGTATTAGCCGTCATTTGTAACTTGGTCATTTGTAACAATTACGGCTGCAAACACCTCTCGCCATATTAAAACAACGACGTTAAATGTGTGTGCTTGCATTAAATCGTGTCAGTGTGCCATTGAATCTACACAGCAAGAGAAGCAGAGGGAGCGTCGTTGCTCGCTCGTGGAGCCGCGCAACGCTCGCTTGAACTCCCACGTTCGACGGAGGCGTACCCCAGGGACACGCCTCGAGCACCCACCGCCGGAACCAATCCATCTCCTCTGCATCAAACGCCTTCATCTTAACCATCCCGCAACACAGTCCTCACACCTTTTCGGTGGATATTTTGGGGGGAAATGAACTGAGAGGGCATCGAAGCTATCGATACGTTGGATAAAATAACAATAAGAGCAAATTATTGCAAAATAAAGATACATGATGAAAAATACTTATGTGAAAATACTGCAATAATGTAACATAAATGAGAAAATGCAAATTCTCGAACGTGTGTGTTTACATGTGTTTACAAGCTATCATTTTATCTTCGATACCGGCTGTTTCACGTTTTTCTGTTAAAATGTTGTACCACTTCCTTGTATCTTATTATATCGTTTGCTTTCCCACCACACAATAAGTTAATACGAACTCACCGAGAAATTTGATCACTCAAGAGATGGGACAATCGTTTAAATCTGTGACCTCTGGAAACTAATCATACATAAAAATATTCATGGCGTTTTTTAACCTTTTATTGAAAGCAGTTAAAATGATAATCACAGAAAATAAATGTATTATTGCCTTTGCTGACGCGAGTTCATATGACATTCCTTCACTTTCGACGTCAAACGGCTCCTTTGCAGCTCATCTTCTCTTATGTGCTCTTTATTCGAATGCCTCGCTGTAGCAATGCACCTCGATTTCTTCCACGTCCACCACAGACTGAACGTTTTCCTTTTTCTTGCTTTATCATCAAAACATCCACTATCTATCCTTCAATGGTCCATTACAATCATGCTGTGTCTTTTTCGGTCATGATTCTACAAGCAACATGATATTTGTTTATAAAGGAATTTACATTAATTCATTATTTCTAGAACCACAATTGCAACCAAAACCACACATATTACAAAACCTCAATTACCACACTTGATCGTAAAATCACTATCACGTTCACCATCTATAAACACTACTCTTTAGACATTTCACTCCATCTTTCACCATTTACACTGTTGCCGTCCTGTCTTACACTTCATGAACCTTCCTACCTGCTACCAAAATTTAATTTCTCAGTTTCCACGAAATCCTCTGCAACGCCCTACACCACTTGTCTTCTCTTTTGCCTCCCTTGCTCAACTATCGCCTTTCGCGGTTAAAAAACAGTTGCCTGCCTGCGCTGGAGTGGTGAGCCGTGGCAAAAGCGACACAGCCACCAAAAAAGAGCTGATGGAATTCAACCTCTCTCCTCCTTGATGTTTTCGTCGTTTATAGGGATAGAGAAATGGAAAACGAGAGGTTCCCGACGTAGAACAAGCGAAGATACTTTTTAAAGGTTGAGGTCGGTTTGCTAGGTAGCATTCGTTTTTTGATCCCCGAGAAACATTTTAAAAGCTTATCCTGGGCAGGTACAAGAAAATTTGACTAGGAGGAACTAACAATCTCTTGTACACATTGTGCGTAGTTTTAATTTACATAGACTTCTCTAAAAAGATTCTTCAACCAAGTTTTAAGTGTTGTACTTAACTAACAAGCAGTATTTTAATAGTCAAAAGACCTCGAACTTTGAAATATAATTAAATAATTATTTTGCTTTAAGTTGTCAAAAAACGTCAAGTTGTAAAAAAAGTCATTTTTTTAATGGATCAATATTAATTTAGCAGTTTACCAAGAGGTTGAAAAATAACGTTTTTTATGAAAATACTCAAGCAGTACTCTTACTTTTCATGAATATACTAAGAAATTTAATCTAATATGTACCATTAAAATAATGTCAATAAAGTCTTCTGTCTTATGTCATTTCTCTCATAAATATGGTTTTCGTTTAAATATTTCTAAAATTTCAGAGAAAATACAAATTCCATTACCTCCAGTTTATATTTTAAGAATAAAGGTTCAGAACATTACTGAAACTACAATTTTTGCAAAAAATATTCGAATACAATCGCTGCATATGCAGTAATTGCACAACATGGATAAAGACATGAGTTACACTGTGCCCATTTCTGCATTAAATTTCCTGACAGTCCGCATTATCTTGTGCACCGAATTCCAATGGAACAAATGGCAGCCATCAGATGTGAGAACAGAATTGCCAACCTCTGAGGTGCCGCAACGGCATCAATGAGCGCGGTTGTGAATGTGAAAATGGAGTCGTAGTATTCGCTTAAGAGCTGCAAATGGAATCCAAAGTTGCACTTCATGGTCCTGCAGTCAACCACTCTCTTGAATATGCAGTTGACATGCTACCTCTGACGGCATTACCACAACGAAGGGTTGTGTCGCTAAGTCGAATGGCGGATGAATTCATCCGAGTGGGGGGAGATGCTACTCGAATCATGGAATTATCTGTCTATTTGCATTCAGATGTAACCAAACTCGACGTACAAATTTCAGAAACGTATTCTATGTGGAGTAAAAATAAAACATTTATATTAATACAGGTGTTCGTAAATACTTAACTTCTGCGTTCCTTAAACTGTTTTGAATACAAATTAACCAAACTCCTATTAATGATAGTTTATGATTTTCTCCTTGGATTAAATTGCAAAAATTTGAATTGTTACATATTGCAAATATAATTAATGTCGATCTGCATATCATTCAGCACCTGAAACTGACTTACCACTATATCAAGATATATCAAAATATGATATACTTCGTTGTTACTTTTCTCCTTAAGCAATACTTTAAGGAGGAAATTCTTTGTAAATACAATAATAAATTAAATTTTCTCGAAAAAGTTTTAAAACTTCACCACAAACTCACGTAGTAAAAGTCTGAGGTCAATGAACTTCGATTTTTTTTTTTAAATTTCTAATAAGGTTATTTCTAAGAATGTTATCCGCTATGCCCTGAAGCAAATAAAACACATTGACATTTTATTTAAAATGATTTGAGGTTTAAAAATGGACTGACGTCAATAATGAACATGTCAGGGTAAATTAGATCAAGTTGTGTCCATTACATTGAATTTTTATGTACTAATTGAGCCATCTAGTTTTAAACTTTTGGAATGTGCCCTTCTATAACAATAAAAAGCCAACGAAACACAATGCTTGATTAAAATGCATTTGCAAATTAAGAGCAAATATTTCAAAATAAAGGACAAGCTCACTGACCTGCATTTACACAAAATAGTACACTCCGTTAACTTCACAAAACAAACCTCAGCCCTCCAATATTTGTTACGTTCAAAAACAAAGCTCCATAAATTGTTTCGCATCTGTGAACGTTTTCCGCGTGTTTTCATTTATCTTTTTTTCAATGATAGCGACATAAATACACTACTCATTCGAATCAAACATACTTTTCAGTAAAATAATGTTTCTGAACACGTCAACATGTATCAAAGAATTTAAAAAACTGGAAAGTCTCAACCATCTAATATTCTAGTATTATTTGTAATGTTTACGTAATATTACAATTCTTTATAAACCCACCAAAATATTTGCTCCAGCTGAGATTCCATCATAGGCGTAAAGGTTCCATTAAGAGTCATCATAATTTTGGCACGAACAATCGCTTATACGTGTTTTTTGGAAAAAATAAAATCTATGCTGTTCTTTTGTAATTACATTTTTCATATATTTTTATAATATTGGTCCTATACCATATTGTGAGATGTATCATGGTCTTTGAGAAAACAAAATGACAAAAGTATGGCAATAAAAAAAAATCAAAATTATCACATTTTTTGTCAAAATTACTTGAAAACTAATATCTTGAAAAACTTGTGTTTGATTTTTTTTAGATTTAATTTGGAAGAATATATTTTATTCAGACAATATAATGCATCTTCAGAAATGTAGTAGAAAGGTTCTGAAATAAATACACTGTTATTCGTTTTCCCAAATTTAGATATTTTTCTGAAAACCAGACATTCATCAATTAAAAGGTTAGTCGAACAAAAAAATTAAAAATACACAAATATTTTAGAGGCTTCATTTTCAGACGCCTCCAAAATTTAAAAGATTAGTTTTAAATTTATGGAGCCACATCATCATCGAGGACGACCGATGAATATCAATTTTGGTGAAAATGATGGTACGGTTTTCCCATGATTGATTGATTGTTAATGATTTCGTGCACACCCTACTCCATTTTACTCAAGTTGCAAAAACATCTTGTTTAAGACAATAAAGCGACTTTTCTGACTCTGCCCGACAAGACGCTACTTAACGGTGACATTGTGTCACTGTTTTTCATTTTCTTTGTTGGTCGTGCCGTTAGATGTCGTATGATCTCGACCGTATAGCAGTGCTGGATACGGCCCGATCATACGACATCTAGCGGCACGACACAGAAAGACGCGAAATACAGTGACATAATGCAACCGTAAACTAGTAACTTTGACAGGCAGAGTTTACAAAAATCACAGTATAAAGTAAAAGCATTTTTATTAATATTGTTACCCGGGGTTAGACATTCATTTTAAATTTCAGAGTATCATGAGTTTAATCGCGACTAAATAAAATTTTAATTCCTGTTAAATTTCGTTTTATATGAAAAAGTTTCTTTTTAAAAGAGTTTGCGCTCGGGCCACTGAATCTCTTGTCTGCGCTTGGCCTCCTGCATTACGCACCGCTGCCTGGCAACACTGTGGTGGAAGATAAGAAGGTTTCGTCGTGCGGATAATGCGAGGTCGGTGCTGCACGGCACAGCAAAGCACGACACGACACGAGAAACACGGCCCAACAGTGTCACGACACGACACTGTCACGACACGACACTGACACGACACGACACGACACGACACGACACGACACGACACGACACGACACGACACAAGCGACACTGTCACGCACACGAAACTGTCACGAACGACACTGTCACAACACGAACAACTGTCACGAACGACACTGTCACGACAACACGACAGTGTCACGACACTGTCACGAACACGACGTGTCACGAACTGGTCACGACGACAGTGTCACGACACTGTCACGACTACGACTAGTGTCACGACACGCACACGACACGACATGTGTCACGACACTCGTCACGAACACGACAGTGTCACGACACGACACGACACGACAGTGTCACGACACGACAGTGTCACGACACGACAGTGTCACGACACGACAGTGTCACGACACGACATGACAGTGTCACGACACGACAGTGTCACGACACGACATGACAGTGTCACGACACGACACGGCGCGGCGGTGCCCTGAGATCTGCTGAAATTTTCTTGAAGAGTGATTACGGCCAGCACCGTGCTGCAAGGTGGAGCTCCCAGTGGATGTACAGAGACCGTAGCAGATATGACGTGAGGGAAAAATGAACGATTGTGTACCGTAGGAAAGTATTTTTAGAAAGAAAGTATATTTGCTCTTAATGGTAATATTCAGTTAAAGGGATGGCAGAGGTGGCAAGAGCGTCTGGCAACTCAGCGCCACGGTACGAAGCGTCGATTCCCGCAATGGACATGGTTCTATGTCCCTGTGTATGTGTGTTGTCAAAGAAGGCCTTGTGAGTCTGCTGACCAGACAGAGGTTTCCGTTTTATGTCTAGTGTAATGTGGATAATGTGTGCCCCAATGAGGGACATAATAATTACCCGGCGCGGATAGCTCGGAAGTTGGAAAAATAAAAGTTGAAAGAATGTCAGTAATGAGTTCAGTGTTCAACTATATTTGGTTAATTTATAGATTGTTAAGAAATCGAACATAATTTCTGGACTTTCCTGTAACAGTTATCCATTCAAATATTATTTGAGTAGCATTTACTAAAACAAGAAAGGAAACCGAAAAATAATCGCGAGAAGTTCATTTTGTTCTTTGATTTAAATTTTCGTTAGAATATTTTCATACATAGCAATAGTTTTATATTTTAGAAATTAATTCTTGAAACTATTTTTTTATTGGGTTAGATAGAAATATTACTATATTGACATAAAAGTATGCTTATTATAATATTAAAAGTACTAACTATAAATAATTCAATAATCGGCGGCGTGGGTAATAATATAAATAGCTTAAGTCTTGTTTGAAGACTACCTTTCACATTAACATACCCCCAGAGATTTTCGAGAATCAAAAATATTTATTCAAAAATATTGTCATAATTTACTCTAATGACATGCAGATGAACGTGCGTAGCAATAACAAGGTTTACTTAAATCTAATACGTATATTGTAAGATACATTGACATAGTTTCAATAAATAATAAAGAATATATAATCCCATTAAGGGTCACAATTCTTTTCTGTTATTTCTGCGACATAGTTTACATATTTCAGCAGTTTCAATATTACGATTTGATTATATTATAAACATTTTGAACATCTAAAACGACAAATAATCATTTCAGTTGTTGAAGTTTGGACGAAGTACAATACTAAGATGAGAGAACTTGTTTATTCAATAAAATGATAAACAGAAAACGGACGGGGAAAGTTTTGAAATGGCTCTAAAAGAGAGCTATGGTGGAAAGATAAAAAATGAAGTATAGGGGATATATCTCGAAGAGATATGACGGGAATCTTCCCTGCTTTCCGCGTGCGTGATATGCCGGCAGTTAACGCTAGAGGGAAGCACTGACGCGAAGAACATGGGCGAAGGCGGCGAGGGTGCGGCATAAACTAAAACGAAGAAGGGGAGGAGTGCCAGTGACGAGAGAGGCAACGATCCCCAGGGTTTCAATCGAGATCCGATCGCGGCGAGTTAGGAGGGGAAGAAGTTAGGTACCTCCGCCCTTTAACCGAAGAGGGAGCGTAGATCATGAATGGAAAACGGGTTGATTGTCAAGCGCACATTAGGTGGAAAATATCCGAGTAGAAAGAAAATCCTAAGAGGATTCTATGGGGGAGAGGAATATATAGAATAGTGCTCATAAACACCCATTATGTATCAGAAAATGTGTAACATAAATGAGTAGAAATATATTTGTCATTCAGGATAGTAAAATACATAGCATCAAAACCTCAAATTAGCTTAAATTAAATCAGGTTTGAAAATATTTCAGATAAAATTAAATCGGGTTTCAAAAGAAAAAGAATATTTATAATTTGCATAAACGGACGTTTAACATTCAATAAGAAAAACTGTTATCTTAAAGAAAACAAAGGAATAAATGTTCACTGTTCTCTCATTCAGTTTCTGAAAATAGCAATTGAACAAAAGAGAACGCATTGGCAGAACGCACAAGAAAATATGAGATAAAAATCATTACCTCGACGATACACCAGACATTCTTTACTAACAAGCCTGCACACCCTGGTAAATATGGAACAAGCATTACGGCATGGGGCACTCAAGGGCCAGAAAATTGAAAATTCCTAATTCGTTGAAAGAGGAGAAGAGATAATAAATTATGAACGTTGATATTCGTCTATGAAATTCTAGAATCAATGAGCGCACACTGTCATTTCAATGATTTGTTTCTTGTGAATATTTTACACGTGAAATTGTACAACCTATTTCGAAAAAATACAAAATTTTTAACAACTATAAAACTCACTTTACGTAGTGACTATTACGAAATCATTACTAATTAGACCAGCATACTAATTCGAAAACCCAGTGATGTTTATCTCATAACTATTAATACACGGAGTTGTTATTTATTAAATCATTATCGTAGTTATTGACATTCATTTATAGACCAGATACGACGATAAAACAGCGAGATCAAATTTCCTTCCATAAAATCAGAAATTTTCTGCGTTTAAAAATCCCCTGCATTTCAGGCCCCGAAATTTAACCAACGACCGTGGTTTTGAGTAGTAAGCTCACCCTGTCCGTGAAATATGATTTTGAAAGTCTCGTACACAGCCCCGTTAATAACATCACACTCACAATGAAGAACAGCAGCGGCGGCGGCGGGGCATAGAGGAGAGCAGGGGGCGAAGCGGGGGGAGGGGGGAAAGGGGAGGGGCGTGGGCGCGGTGCCGGCGCGGGCGCGCAGGATGGCAGACAGCGGCAGCGGGGCGGAAGGGGGAGGACGGGGGCGCGGCGAGAAGGACGAGGGCTTCGGCTTACGTGCCATCCCAAGGGCCTCTTCTCATCTCTTCTCCTCTCTTCTCTCCTCTCTCGACACAGGCAGATTCCTTAATGGCTGTGTTTTTTGTTCGGGTCCTCTTACCGATGCAGGCGCCCGAGGAAGGTGGGTCTCGGCGGACGCGCGGCAAGCGGGAGTCACGGGGGAGGTGGGGTTGCTGGCCCAGCGGAAGAGGAGCGGTGGGAGTGGTAGTTGAAAAGACGGGACCAAAGAAGCGGAGTCACGGGGGAGGGGGGTGGGCAGCGGAGGGGCGGGGGAGGTGGTGTTGGCGGGACGAGAGCGGTGGGGCGGAGGGCGGCGGAGGGCGCGTGGGCGCGGGGGCGGCGGGGGGTGGCGGGGGGCGCGACGGGGGCGGCGGGGGCGGTCGGGGGGGGCGGGGGGCGCGGGGAGCGGGGGCGGCGGGGGCGCGGGCGCGGGGGCGGCGGGGGCGGCGGGCGGCGGGGCGGGGCGGGGGCGGCGGGGCGGCGGGGCGGCGGGGCGGCGGGGGCGGCGGGGCGGCGGGTGCGGCGGGGGGCGGGCGGGGGGCGCGGGGGCGGCGGGGGTGGCGGGGGGGCGGGTGGGGGGCGGGGGGGGCGGCGGCGGGGCGGCGGGGGCGGCGGGGGAGGTGGTAGTTGAAAATGACGGGGACCAAAGAAAGAACGGAAGGGATGTGTGGCGGAGGGCGGCGGAGGCAGCGGGAGGGCGGCGGAGGGCCAAGCGGTGGGCGGCGGGGGGGGGGGTGCGGGGGGGGGGGGGGGGGCGGCGGGGCTGCGGGGCGGCGGGGGCGGGGCGGCGAGGGCGGCGGGGCGCGCGGGGGCGCTGGGGCGGCGGGGGCGGGGGGCGGGGGGCGGCGGGGGGGGCGGGGCGCGGGGCGGCGGGGCGGCGGGGGCGGCGGGGGCGGGCGGCGGGGCGGCGGGGGGGCGGGGGGGGGGGGCGGCGGGCGGCGGGGGCGGCGGGGGCGGCGGGGTGTGGCGGGTTTGCGACGGTGCGGCGGGGAACAGCGGGGGGTCGGGGAGGAGCGGGGGCGGGGGGAGGGTCGGCGGAAGAGCAGCAGTGAGACGGTGCGGGAGTTGGCGGGAGTGCGGGGGGGGGCGTTGCGGGGACGGCGGGCGACAAGGGTGGCAGCGATCGAACACTCCGCTCCTTCCCTTGTCTGGTTCCTTGCTCCACTGCCTCCACTGCGGTCCTGCGTCCGTCCTCTGTTTCGTTTAGCGTCGACATCTTTCTGCTCAATGCCGCAATGACACTTCGTTTCGACATCAGTGCCTCATGTACTTCTTAGCTTGTCATATAATGATGTGTATATTACACATCTCGCTTATCATACCGTCTACAATACTACTAATAATCAGTCGTCTTTTTGCCCTGTTTTACCATTCCTTGCCTTTGAAGTAATCATCGATACTATCCTCTTACTTCATTGACAGAAATATTCTGTTTCCTCTATGAAATCCTGCGATGAAAGAAAACTTCTTCGTTCATTTTTCTTCCACACATGCATCCAAAGCTCTTGGGTAGTTTGAGCTTGCTTGCGCTCAAAGAAATCATCTCCATATCACGCGTCTTGGCAATGCAATGGTGATGCATCTCTTTTATTAGTCTTTTGTATAGTGACTCCTTTCTCTAAGAGTATTAAATACTAGTTAAAACAAGGGGCGTTTAAAAAAACATACTATCTAATACGCTTTGCGTAAATCAAAGCTAGGTTCAAAGTCTAACTATTGGGTGGCGACGGCTGTGGGTTCATGACCCAGTGTATACAAGGCAAATGTCAAACTGGGCAAATATCTAGCGAACCCTCCGTTTTGGACGTTTTCATGCGTAAAATGTATATTCAAATTAAGTAGTTAATACAATTTTTTAAGAGTATTTGCAAATTCCTTCTTGCATAATTTTTTTTATTTCCACACAGATAATCACATCTGTTATGTAGATATGCAGTTCATACAGCCTGTTAAAGTTGGCAATAGTATTCTGAAACACTTCATTATGTTTCGTAAATAGGAATGCGTTTATCGCAGGTGATTACATTATGGTGATTGGTTACATAACTGATTTTGGATTAAAGTTCACTTTAATTGAATTGCAGTGTTAGTGATCTACGTCCAAAGAAATCTGATCTGGCAATGAATGTTCTGTTTTAGTGGGCAACGTGTAGTCAGAATGTGTGAAGCAATTCACGTTCGTGACCACATTACCAACTAAATCAACTCAGATCGCTCATGTAATTGTCTTCCAGTGTCGATACTAATGTCATACATTGCCGAGAAAAGCAGTGACTTAATAACCTTAGTCTTTCTCAAAGTCGATATTAAGAATTAACATCGATACCTAAAATTCATTTGTTAGTTGTCTGAGTAGTTTTAGAAATAAATACCCGCGATTCATGGCTATTACGTAAGAGACAACGTCACTAATTTGCACTTTTCGTCGAGATTCTAGTTACACCACGAGTAATGAATAAAAACAATAAAAAAATCGAAAAATTTTAATGAATATTTTGTATTAATATACGCACTTAAAAAGAAATGTAAAATTAAGGCATGCTGTTGTTGCAAGGTGTTCTTTAAATAGAAGTAAATAACCAAAAAGAGAAAATTATTATCTGAAATAACAGTGAAATTTAACTTCTTGGTCATTAGCGAATCAGTGATTAACAATGACGTTATGTAATATTTTATTATAATTCAGTTACCTTTATTATTTTAACAGAATCAATACATATTACAATAAACACGACCTTTCCACTCATTATTAAATCTAGCTGGAGATCATTATCTCTCGAGTTTTTGATGTCCCCTGGATAAATATTAAAATGTCCCTGCCAGCGACGTAAAAATTTCCTATACGTGCCTCATTTATGACTTGCACTCTCATGAAGGTTCAAATCAAATAATTAGAGGAAGAAATATTTCCCCATATCATTTTTAGACTGCTTTGCGTAAGCAATTGTTGTCTTCAATTCTCTCGTCAGTCAATTTGTGCTTCCCAATCGTCAATGAAAATTGTCTTCTGTCAATGAAATTTGTAAGTATCCGTAGAACTTATAAATTGAAGAGAACTCTCCCAAAATATTTTTAGTAAATCTTATCATCTATCTTCATATAATAGAAATACATGATTAATTTTGTACATGTGCCTAAAAAGTGTTAAGATGTTTCCTTAAAACATTTTTTCCAAAATAAGACATTTCTTATACTTTTATCATATTTAAATAAGAGTAAATATTTATATTCCACATTTATTTTATCATTTAATGAGTTCTATAATTCAAATTCTTGAAATATTGTTTGACGAAATATCTCAAAATTTTTGTAGTCAAAATTTGTGTCTCATGATTTCCATATAAAAATAGGCTTTGCTCTTCTATGATATTTTTAAATCCTTGAATTCTTAAAACTATTAGTAAATCCCAAGTACAGAAAAGGTGAAAATGTACTTAGATTTTATAAAACGGTATAATAACCAGTAAATATCTACAATATAAATATTACAGAAAAAATAAAGTAAACTATAATTTTAGCTCGTAAAACGCTTACTACTAACGTCTTATCAGATCTCTCTCGTCTTCTTTTTATTTTTCTCTTTACCGGCCCTTTCCAAGCTTCTTTCTCTAAGCGCAAGAAAGTCGATATTTCAGGGATACTTCCCTCTTTCCTTTCCGCATTGAGCTCTTTACTCTGCTCCTCTTCTAAAGAGTTATTTCTCTTGAGGAACAGTTTGCATGGTGCGGAAAAATGTTACAGGAAATGGTCATAAATAATTACAACGTACGAATTATTTAATGCCTTTCTACGGAACATGAAACGCAGTAATTTTCCGCTGAGGAAGTTGTTATTTTTTCGTCGTTTGCAGTGATTGTAGGCGGAAGTCTTTACATCAATGTAGCTTGTAATGCAATGTATTGATCAGCAATTTATGATAGCGTAGCTTACGTATTGTAGTAAACCGATCTAAAGATGTATTAGAAAAAATGAAATACTGGTATGCGTTTTCTACTTCTTTCCGCGCAGCTTAAGATGTGTGTATTTTTGCTAGTAATTACATACTATTTGATATTTTCTGCATATGGAATTGATAATTATATATATCATAATTATTTTTCTATTTGATTTACAAACGCAAATATAGTTTTTCGTATACAAAAGGCATGCTTACAAGAAATATGTAATCCATATTGGAACTACTAAATCTAAATCAATTCACATGCAAATTGTAAGTTGAAGGGGCTACTTGAACAGCAGACTTAATAGTTAAGGTTGCGTTACTGAACACTCGCATACTAATAAGAAGAGGGGATTACCAACGAGACTCAATGCAGTTTTTTTTCTTTTTATCTTTACGTAGACAATAATTTACTGTTTCATCGTTTAGGACTTCAATTATTAATACCATTCTGAAATCTTAATAACAGTTTTGTAATTCTACACTTTTCGAATGTTTACAAAATAATTACAAACTGACATTATTTGTTATTAGTTCCTGGAACTCTAGCAATGTTTAAAGTCATATTTCACCATAAATAAGTTACAAAATTTTTACGCTCTCTTTTCCAGCCTTTCCTCTCTATATTTCCTCTCCACTAATATTTGAATCATCAATATTACTACGGTGTTCTACAAAGTGTACCATCCGCAATTTCGGCCTCCTAATGAATGACAGACCGATGCAGAAGAATAATGTTACCTTGAAGGTGATCGAAAACATACACCGTGGTATACTTCTAAAAATACTTAATCATTAGACGAGGTTTGTGGCCTCTTTGTTAGGGTACTGCTCCGGCATTCGCTTTGAGCTGATCGGAGAAACCACAGAAAACTACGGATCAGAGCAGCCGGCCGCTAGACAGTCCCTTGAAAATGCTGGCAGTGACAGAACTCGACCTAGCGGTCAACTCGAAACTTCGGGTGCCGTCGGGGATCGAACCTACGACCTCCTATTAGAGTCATGGAAGTGACAATAGTTGATGTCTTGATGCACCTCTCCCGGCATCGAGATGGCATCGGTATGAAACAGTTAAAATGAATTTAATATACATCAATTTCTTCCCCACTTATAGAACTTGGGAATTCCCATCCAATTTACTACAAACGTGTGCGTTTACTATTTAGCATCGAAGTGTTGACAAAGGCAGCTGCATTGCTGATTGTCCGTTGGTTCGATTCACCGCAAGGTTGCCACCTCACCGCCATCGCTTGCGGCCACGTCGCAGACAAAGCCAGGGTCGCGTCACGCTCGTGATCCGAAAAGGCAACCCCGGGAGCCGGGACACGCGCAGCCGCCCATTAGCTACCTGCGGACGCTGCACCTTCGCCCGCTACCTCCCTGCTTTGCCGCCAAGCACCTCTTGGCTCGATTCGACTCGGGGAGAAGAAGTCATCCCAGATTCTGGACACGGCGGTGGAAAAAATTTGTTTTAGACAGCCCCTAAAAAAGCTGCTACTTTGATGGCATGCAAAATGTGCTAAAAATTCAATTATTAAAATTGGTGCTAAAAGTCCTTGCTCACACGTTCAGGTAAATCTGTGAATGTAACAAAGAAAAGAAAACGCTTTCGTCAGGTCGTATCTTTTGTTACAGACTTCAATGCAACAGTATGCTTGAATTACAATAAAATGAAATACAGCAATGTTGTTAAAAACAGTGTATGGCACGTGCGATAAAATGCCACTTTTTTACCACGCGTATCATAAATAATTATTTTACAAATATTTGTCTGGCTGTATGTACTCTGCGTCTTGACACACTTCAAAATTTCAAAATGAGTATTATTCTTCTCATTTGTAAGTGTCCAGAGCAGAAATAATGAAATTCAAAATGGTTTGGAGCTAAGTATTTATGAATCGAAAACATACTTCTGTAAAATCTCAGTACACAAACGCTTCCTAATTAATAACTGTCGAACGTCGCATCAAAAAAATTGTGTCGGTAAAATGTCTGTTCACATTCAAGCAAAAACGACGAATTTTGGCACAGAAAGTTTTGTCTATAACTTTTGACTTCCTTTGAATATCACAAAACACACCTGATTCACATAGAAAATGATGGTCACGCTTTTACATTATAATCAGATCAGTACGTCTCTAATATCTGCTTTATTACTTTTATACCTTTCATCCTTCACTTCCTCTTTATGTCTGATTTCTAAATACCAAACAACATTTTTACGAAAAGGTAACTAAGAAACACACATGTTGATGCACCGTTAACTCAATTTACTTAAGAACTTCCATGAAAGATGGTCTTTGAGATCACCTTGTTCCGCAATATCTCTTAAAAGGGCCATGTACTTCAAACTACGACACCAATACCAAATGATTGATGCGACATTTTAGCACTTACTCCACGCGTTCATATACTGTAAGCCCATCTTGCGGGTCCTAATTTTCAGCAACGAAGTTAACGTCATCGTCTGCCGCACCGCGCGCGTCGGTCATTCAACGGAACGTCAAGTAAATAAAGACAGCTTTCGCGTGCAAGCCGTTAGCGCAACAATCGGGCAATTTCCATCAAAGGTCCCAGCGGCCCGTGCATCACTCCTGCGACTGCTGCCCCGCCGGAGCAAATCCTTTGGCCAGGAGAGAGCCATCAATCAGACCATGAAAGCTTTCGATCGTTTTCCCTTCACCTCGTCCCGTTGGGCAGTGGCCTCAGATTCGATTCAGCCCGGTAGATGCAAGCTATTGAGTGACAAGGTACGCAGTACGAAACGGCATACGGTTAATCGAGGACCAAGTATCCATTGCTGCTCACGGGAGGTTAGCTTGCGTTTTCATAATTTAATGAGGTTTTAACTATGAAGTGCTACGGAGAACACAGAGCGAGGTACTTGTAGTTCGGGGCGTAGCGCGCTGACTTCGCATTCAAGATACCCGGGTTCAATCCCAGTGACGGCCATCTTGAAGGGCGCTTTCGTGGTTTCTCTCAAGGTAAAGACTGGGATGGTTCTACTGAAAGGCCATGACCGCAAAACCGGCCGGAATTCGCTAGCTGAATCCGTGAACTACGTGAAGTCATGGAAGTTAATCGAATTGGAGACCTTGCGAGTTCCTATTGGGTGGCTGACTAGAAACTCCGGGGTCTAAAGGCGTCGAAGCCAATTGCTCTTTACTGGACATATAAGTGTAAAATAAAAATACGAATACATAAATATTACGGACAGTTGCGTGTGTAGTACGATTCTCATAATTCAACGTATGGATATTATTGCTACTTGCACACAGTGTGGCTTACACTACAAATTTTACTTGGCGGTCATTAGAAAAGGTTGCTCAACTCTTTAATGCAACACGTAATTATTATATATGGAATGTGAGTTGAATGTAACTCATCAAGAACGTTTATTTAAAAACAATATTCTATTATTCCATCATTTCAGTTTTTATTGTCATTTTGATTTCTTAGTTATCAATTGAATTGAGAAGAAGATTTAAACGTTTAGGAGTTAAATATGCTTCAAGATCCTTTTATGACCTTGACATTTTGATTGCCTCATGAATGTGCTAAGTTGTTTGAAATTGGCGAGCTTGGAGCACAAAAGGTGTTTTTGTCTAGTACTTTGTTTCCGTCGCTACTTCATTAAAAATAGCTTGTTTTTTCAAATGATTTTTCCTGACTGATTGCGTAACTGTTAGCTCAACGAGATAGTTTAAAATTGCGAATAAAAAATATAGAGCAGTGTTACATATATTTGGTCCTCATCGTTGGTAATTGTTAAAAGAGTAGAAGAGTTGCTTATTTTATAGTTTTAAGGTTTCCTGAGATTGACATTGAAGTTGTTCACTTATGAACTACCACTTAATTTTGTCAGTTATTTTATAAACCAGTAATAAACCATTGTTTCCTTACCTGCCCAATTTTATGAGGATGGTTCAGTGTCTTCTTTTCTCCTTCAGTTTAAATGTTCATAAGGTGGTGCGTGTTTCGTACACCAATGCACTGCAATTAGAATAATACTCCAGTTAATCTACTGACAGTAAGTCTTAAATAGTACCACATCAATTGAAATTTACAAGGAACTGAGAGGTACATTTTTAACAAACACTGAGAGGTACAAATGCTTTTTCTTTACGTTCGCTAAAATAATCTCAAGTTGAGGAGAAAAACAAATCTTCAATATTTTTTAGAGATAATGAAGTTATATTCTATAATATATTGAGGAACGTATTTAGTACTATATATGAAGAGAAATGAATAGAAAGTAATTCAATCATTGAAAAAATTATGCAATCGCTAATAGAATCCAAATATATTTTAAGAAGCTGTCTAATCTGAGGAAGGTATTTTGGTAAACAGTTTTTCTGACAATAAGCAACATAACCAATTACGTTGTCGATACACAAAAAGCTGACACCTCTAAAAAGTTGTCATTTTTAGATGAGAAGTTTTAATGCGATTGGAGTAGTTGTTTTCGTAGCAACAGAGCAAGGATATAACAGTTTCTTAATGGTTCTCAAGGCAACTCGTATATACTATTTTGAATTTTTTAACTGTGAAAATATACCATTTTCTTAACATATATTTTGAAATATATTTAGTTTTTTTCATGTTCACCAACTATAGGTAGAAGCTCATCCATGCACGAAAACTCGTACGTGTTTATTCTTCTCTACATGGAAGGGCTGAAGAAAACCCGCAGTCATTTTAGATGGATTTTCTAAATCCAGATACGAATGTATGTACTTTGGCACAACAGCTCTTTACGAGATAAGGCCTAGCAGTAGAGTCTCGGCCTTGCTAAATCAAGATAACTGTCATAAAACGTAGTTTGAGTTATAGTTATTGATTTGAATAACTTTTTTATCGAAGTTAGAATAAGGGCTACATACAAAGATTCTTTCTAAACGTATTCTACGGTTAACATAATAAAACACTTTTTAAATAACTTTATAACAATCTTCACTATGGATACAACGTTTTTGGAGTGGAACTACTCTTGATTTAAAATTTTACTCTACTAAAGACCCATTTAATAAAGAACTATATTATAATTTTAATCTATTCGTTTTATTACCAAAAATATATCCCTTTACAATGGAATTGGCTGTATAGGACATTATTGATATTAATTATGATTGCCTCTAATAACCCATATAATAACGTACAAGGAGATCAGAGTTTTGAAAGTCATCATTTCACAATAAAATGAAAGTGGAAAGGTTTAAGAGGTTTTTGATATTGCCGGACACGAAATGACAACTACGTGAGTACACTTTAATGCAAATCTCTTCATTTACAACCAAAACTCAATGTACCACTCGCATGCTCAATAACATGCCTACAAACTACAATCCTCTTGCGACCCAAACCGTTCTAGCCAGATGAAAAGAACCGAAGGCAAAGCGAGCCTCTCAAGAGACGCAGCGCGCAGCAAACCCACACAATCAATCGCCTCCCCGCCCTGCTATGTGTACCTGGCGCCCGTCGCTCGTCGGCGTGCCCCGCCTCGTCGGCAACAGCTGAGCGGCGGAATTGAGCCCGTCGCTCCGAAGCACTGCATCCGCCAGGGCGGCGCTCTCGCGTGTTAGCTGAGACCGCGCAAACACAGCGGCGCAGCGCGGCGCGGCGCGGCACGGTGGCGGAGGTCAACTTACCGCTCTCGTTGGCTGCGGCAGCTCACGGCCTTTCGACTCCCATAGACAGCGGTGGAAACCGTTACGGTAGCGAGCTCTCCTGCAGCAACGTCTTACAGGAACTAGAATGCGACTTGCTGCCAACGGTACTTAAAACGTGCGTGCCTGCTGCTTAGGTTCGCGAGACGATAGCAGGTGCGTAATGTTTCAGAAGATAGCGTTGATGTTCGCGATTTCTTCAGGGGTTTCTTACATGTATTTGTTATGGACAATTGAACATTTAGAAGACGCTTTTCGAATTTTCCCCAAAATACCCAACTTTTATGGGAGAAAGTTGGCGATCCTAACCTGCAGCTGCACCCGGTGACACTAGCGCCTCCTATCGTAGCTCCCTCCAGGTTTGTCTACGGTTTTGATGGGGAGTTGCAAGTTGCCTGGCGGAAGTCGCTGGAAACATTATGCTGTGTGCTAGCAGCGCAGCGGTGGCGTAGCGGGACAGCACGCCAGGTGGTAGCTGTGGACGTTCTTTGAAAAGAACATGGTTCCTCAGGCACTGGAGACCGTAACAGTTTTGGTTTTGTGTATAGTGGGGAAAATGTAAAAGACAGTTTGTTAAATTGGCACAAAAACAGACGGCACTGAACCTGTATTTGTGTACACACCATTTTATTTTCTGTGCTCATCGAAGTTGTAAAGTTTAATCTGAAAACGTGTTAATGAATTGTATAGTGGTCGAGTAAATTGATGTAAGTACTGAAAACAAAAATTATGGGAAATAAGAAAAATAAACTGAGTTTCACAGATGTTAAATACAGAAAGCACCGCGTTTTGTATATTGCAACAAAATGGACAGGTTTCTAGATTTAAAGCTAATAACACTACATTGGTCTTGGCAATTACATACTTTGGAGGTGAAAAAAAGCAAATCTGAGCTTTTGCAACTTATATCAATATGCTTCCCACTGAACAATTATTGAACTCAATACAGTTAGATATTTATTTTCTACTAAAAAGATTAAGAGACCTTTTTCTAAATCCTGGATCGTCAGAAAGTGGTCAATAGATATTAGAATATTTAGTTTTTTCTAATTCGAAATGGTTTATATTTTCTTAAAAGTGGTGATATTAGGAATTAAAAATATGATTACTTTTGTCATATTCAGGATGGTTTTGTTTAAACCGAGAGAGCAAATAGTTTTTTAATGCACGTCCAAATATAATTCTATAGATTTTTCTGCCATGTAGATTAAATTTGTGTTATTACTGCAATAACACCTCTATGGTAGTTACACTGTCATCATGTAGTGGAATGAGAAATATTAGAAAGAAAATACTAACGTGATATACTAACGTGTAATAACGACGGAGTCACCACTCACGGAAATGCAATGTTGCCAGTTAATTTTCTATGGCCTTTTGTATGCTCTTTGACAATAGAAACGGCACACCGGTACTTTTGTTTCCTTGGCCTCCAGAACACCAAATACAGCTGAACTCTTTGGTCACAAATATTATGATACCTCAAGATAACCACCAGCATTTGAGAAAAGAGATTAAATTAAAAGTTCTCATGGAATATTAATATGTGATATAAACAAATTACAGTTTGCTTTTAAAGTATTACTTCTCTTTTTTAGATTAAAACGTGTGAATAGTAAATGAAAATCACTTAGTACTTTTTAATTTTTCGTAATTAGGAATTTTCCAAGAACTGTAGAAAATGACGAATTGACGAAATTAGTGAAACAATGTTTAACTAGCTATTTTAAATTCGATTTTAATTGAGATTTTTTTCTGTTATTTCACCATTACATTTCAAGAATTAGGGAGGACTAGAAAACAGATATCAGATTCTTGGACCCGTGTTTTGAATACTATATAACATTCGATGTGGTGTGGAGTCGATGCACATAGAATGTCACAGAGAACAATACTAATATTACTACTACATTACATTTAATATTATCACAAGGACCTACTATACAGTAAAAGAAAGATTATTACTCTCAAAATTCCTCTCTTGTATTCGGATTTAGAATATTTTCCTGCTATGAAAGTTTAATACAGACTCTACGAAAGGTTTTAAAAGAAGTTTGGGGATGGAAGATGTTTTCTGTTAAATTTTAATAATAAATTAATATTCACAGCTATGTTCAGTTAAATTTTGTTTCGCACAAATTTAAGAGAGAGAGAGAGAGAGAGAGTGAGAGAGAGAGAGAGGGAGTGAGAGATTAAAAGTTAGAGGTTAGTAAACCAGCTTTAATTTATCGATGTTTGAAAACGTCGATGATTAAAAGCTGGTTTAAAATCTGCTTAGAACTGCGCATTTTAAAAACACCGATGGACTTGTAACCATGTATTAATAATAATAATAATAATAATAATAATAATAATAATAATAATAATAATAATAATAATAATAAATCGATCAAATTCTAATTGAATTAAAATTCCACAGCCCATAAATGTTTTAATTTTGAGCATCGATACTTCGTTGCGGAGGTCGCGTCGCGAGTAGCAAGGCGGTGGCGGCGGCGGCGGCGAGGGCGAGGGTGGTCACCGCCCCTGGCGGCTGGCGCTGTCTGCGATCGGTCGGGCGGAGAAGCGGTCCGGCCCGTAAGCGGATAGGTCACATTAGCGGACCGCTCTTTGGAAAGCCAATTGGCGGAGCCTCTTCCCCTCCGCCTCTCAGACTCTCGCTCGGCATCACGACGGAGAGGTTGCCTTGCAATGCTCTTTGGCGGCTAAACAGACGTCGTAATGTCTTGTAATAGTCTGCCTCTCCTACGGTGGGCAAACGTGCATAGAGACAGGAATGAAAGACGTAAATGCAACATGACGGGCGTAAAGTGGCGTCAACAACGAATGTTGTTGCGGTCTTAAATAGCGTATTTGTATCATCACTGTGATAGTTAAACAAATGTAACACTTCAATGAACTTGCCACAGCATTGGAAGATATCTGTTAGAAACTAATGAAAAGTGAAAGTGGATAATATAACACAATTTAAGTTTTATGGTCAATGAATGAAAAGATTGAAATAAAATGTAAATAAAATTCATCATCGTACAAGTGGCTGAAGAGATAACTATGAGTTTATACTCTTGTGTAACATACAACTTCTGATATCACCTTTTCAATATAATGACTTTTTTCTACCTGTAGGCCTATGTCGTTATTGCATTATATTCAGTTCTACAGTTACCGTCATTATATCGAATAAATTAAAGAATCATTATAGTTACTACATGACACTTTAGAGTTCTTGATATAATAGTGATTCCTTAAATATATTTTAAAACAATAAAAAAAGCAAACAACTGCGATCTGATAATATTTATATGATTTTATCACTAATGAGATGTGACGTACGTTCTTACTATTCTAATATGTTGCATAGTTCATGTCCCATTAACTCTGAATTTTTTGTATTTGGTTAGAGAACGGAATGCCCTTAATACTTTCATAATTTTCCACGCAGGTTTCTTTGTAAGATCTGACGAAACACATCCGGCATTCAAATAATGTCTGCTTAATGAGCTGCAACATACATAAACAATTTTATAAATCTGAACAGCATAATACCTCGACGTAGACTCTGAGAGAACATTCGAATCTAGCACAGAATGGTCTGGTATTATTCAATTACATAGTCCACACATTGAAAGAGATACTTGACGCTGGCTTCTGCTATTACATGCACAAACATTGCAACATGCTGTGACATCCGTATCTAATAATACAGATGTTCCGAACCTGTTTCACTACTCGGAAAGGAGGAGGCGGTGAATGTGGGTGCGTCAATATTGCCCGACTATACAATGAACGTAGAGTTCAATTTCATAGTTCCTTTTCAAGAATAACACTCTCTCAGCCTACACAAAGATCTAGCATAACAACTATTTTTTCCGCTGACTTTACGAGGAAGGCATCATGATGATTTGTTTGGTTAACACAAGCCACTTCTCCCTACTAGCAGTGTACCAAACATTATAGTGTTAAGGAAAGATGATGTAATCCTTTGCTTGTTATTTTTATTGAAGCGTAAGACAGTCGTATATTTGCCACATGAATGGCTCTGCTTAAGCTTTCTACGACCGACTCAATATTCATCTTTAAGCCTTAAATCATACTTGGAGAGGAAAAATGATTTTATGGATTTGGGTTGATATTTTCTTTATGATGATACAGCAATTGTGAAATAAGAGACAGTAGAAACGGGAGTATTCGGATAAGACCTGCCACAAATCCGGTTTATAGAGAGCAACTTTTACTTAGATTCACTTACATTTGAACTAGGTACACACATATGATTAACGATTGGTCTAAGTTTCACGCCCTGACCGACTCGTTAGCCCCCACTTGCCTAAATCTAAGGATCGGGCATTCACATAAAATCCATAGATTGCTCAACTCTAAATATTCCCAAGCAATAGTACTAGATACGAGCAACCCTAAATAATAACCAAGAAATGTAGCTTCACTATACGCACGTTTTGTTGAACTCTCATTTTGCTTGTAGTAATAGGAGTAGAAGTAAAGTAGCAGTAGAGTTCTATATTTGTTAGCAGAAAAATGCAGAAAAGTCAAATCGCTTACCATTGCAAAAAAGTTTTTTATTACACAGGAACGAAAATATTTAGTTTTCAAATGTTGGTAATCTTGCGCTTTTTTAAAATTTTACTCGTATTTTTATTTATTTATTCATCTTTAACTCATCTTTAATTACAGTTAAAATGATTAGAAGGGATTCTGGAACTCAAGAAAACGTGCGAAGGTGATATTCTCCCCCATACGTCACATACAGTTTTTTGACTAAATACGTGTAATCTAAAGAAGTGAAGTTTGGTGAAGTGGAGTTTTATGAAAGGTGAACGGTGAAATGTGCATGAGATTTGTAACGTTTGTAGAGTTTGTATAGTTGTTAAGTTCTGTAATGTTAAGTTAGTGTATTCTGCCACCTAAGTTTTCAACACTTATTGCAAGGAATATTTAATAAATCTAATAAATCTAACTAGACAAGCGTCTAAGGCATGCAACTGCGTGTCCAAGCAGGCGCTAAGGCGCCACGTGGGACACGCTCGCCCCTAAGAAGTACGCGCGCGGAAGCGCACCAGCAGACAAAGGCCGTCACCGCCGCCGCAGCACAGCGGCGCGTGAGGGGGCGGGGCGGGGTGGGGCGGGCGGGGGCGGGGCGGGCGGGCGCGCGCTGTCGCCACGTGTGCTGAATCGACTCGTCGCTCGCACGGAATGGCTCTGCTTAAGCTTTCATGGCGACGCGCCTGGCGAGGCGACTTGGCACCAGCGCTAATGCCCCGCCACGCCGTGCTCGCACCCGCACCCACGCCCGCGCCCGCGCGCGCGGAAGGGGGAAGCTTTGCTGCAAGACCAACATCTGTAGTCCGCGGGCCCCGACACTTTGAAGAACACAGCGCCCGCACACGCGCTGCTTTGTGTACCTTGGGGTAAAGCTACTTGCGCGGACTGGTTTGTGAAGGCCCGCGTACACGACGGATGCTCTTAGCATAAGGTGGATCAGGGTGAGGATTTGCTAATTGTATAATGCAGCTCGTATCCACCTACTTTACACAAGAAATCACTTATCAGCATGAGCTGGATGTTTTGTACGTGTGTGGTCTGAAATCAATATGAAAGTCTTTCTGTTGATATCCGACAGTAAAATGAAATAAAATCGTCAAGGTCAATGGACAAAAAATATTAATAATATGTAACCAAAGTATTACAAGTTTGTAAAAAGAGTATTATGGTTTTCTGTAATATACAACTTCTACAATGATATTTTCAATATTTTGACGTATTTTATACCTGTATGATTAGGTAATTATGGAATTACATTGAGTTCTGCAGCATCCTTTGTTATATTGAGAATAATATACAATTATTTGATTTACATCATGAGACTTTAAGAGTGTTGGATATAATAATAAATTTAATCTATTTTGGGCATATGAGAAAATGGCAAACAAGGGTGATCTGTTAAGCAAATTATATTTATTAAATTTAGTCAGTAGTCAGATGTCAACTACGTACTTATTAATACAATATGTTGTTTACTTGTTGTAACAGTGAATAAGATTTTTAAAATTTGGTTCCTTTAGTCTTGAAAACGGAATTGCCTTAATACTTTCATAAAGAGGCTACAAAGAACTTCATCCAAATTAGGATAATTGAAAAGAAACTTTATTGCAAGACCAGGTGTAATGCGCAAGCTCCCATTTAATAACACATAAGAAAAAGACATTTGTACAATATTGTTTTTATTGCGTATTTTAAACTATTAATTGATAGTTTTTTTCTTACTAGAGAGCTAAGATGCTATTTAAACTTCTACAAATCTAGAGAATATGTTTTCAACTAGAAACCCTGCAATACACTTTCCATTTTTATTCGTAAGAAAAGGATAAATACAATACGAGATAACTGACCCTCATTATTCCAAATCATTAATTACTAACTTTCTGCCAAGCAAATAAGGCTCATCTCTTACCAAATTTTCTCGTCCCGTTGTTTTATTACAGATGTTGCGATTAAATTCCGTCGACCCGAAAGGTAATATTCACTTCAGGAAGACGTCCAAAATTAACATGACCTCGTGGGCGGGTCGTCGCGTTGCGTAGGCCGCTCTCCGCGATTCCACTTTCCAGCGCGAGGGAGGCGTTCGCTCCGACAGTTCGCGAGAGCTTAATAAGACCTCACGGAGCGCACAGGGCGAGGAGGAGGAGGAGGAGGAGGAAGAGGGAACGCCGTGAAGGAACAGGACGAGGAGGCTGAAGAGAGGACCTTTTGAAGCTCAGTGGCCCGCAGCTTCCTCGAGCCGCCGCTAGGGGCGCGCGCGTCGCATGCGGAGGGCGCTCCTTGCGACCGCGCGTGCGCACAATTCCAACTTAGCGCAGAAGTATTTCGGAGTCATTCATTTTCCTCGAGGAGAAACTTTTTTAAAGGAACGGAGGGGGGGGGATACAGAAAGAGGTCGGCGAAGAGGATATATCCCCCCTTATCCGCCCTTGGAAGTCTACGCGGAGGGCGGAACGTCGCCGGACACCGCCGCTGCCGCCGCGGCGGACAACGTTAAAAAATAGCGGAGGGGGAAAGAGAAGGAGCCGCGCGGCGGGCGACGTGCGTCTTTTGTCGTCGCCGGCAGGCGGCGCGCCGGTCGCGCCCAGGGTGGCCAACCTTCCTCCATTTGGGAGGACAGTCCTCCATTGAAGTCAATTCTCCTTTCGCCCTTCTTTGTATTTTAAATGGCTTCCTTTTAAAAAATATTTAATATTTGTTGTTATATATATTATCACATGAACAACACGTGCCTTTTTGTATCGTTTATTGTTTGCTTTAGAATATAAAACGTAAATATCCTTTTTCTGAACGCTGACACACGCGAGAGTGTGCCCTGCATACTAGGGCAGCGGGATAATATTTTGTCTAGCAACAAAATAAAAAAAGAGACGCTCAGACCATCTTCGTCTGCATTTTGTGAACGAATCTTTTCAATTGAATCTCAAATAAAAAGATGAAATAAATAGAGCTGGTGTTAGTCAAAATGAAATATGTTAACAGTGTTGAGACTTTTTTTCTTTTCGAGTGTCCTACCTTTAACATTGTTGGCAACCCTAGTCGCACGACTGCTGTGTGGAGGCCAGGCGCTTCGGACGAAGTAATGGCGGGGCGGAACGGGCAGCCGCGAGGCCAGCTCGCGGAGAAAGCGAATGGGCGAGAGGGAGGAAGGCGCAGGCCACGGGCGCGCGAGATAACGAGGACGTTGGCCAGGGATTAGAAGTGGACAATGTTCGGCCAAGAGAGATGTGTCGAGAGAGACGGACTCGAGTGATCAATAGCTTACTTCTGGGTGGAAACAAAAACAGCTATATTCCTCCCGAGGAAGGACAGGGTATACAAATGAGAGTTGTTCTACATCTAGTAAAATGAGAAAATGTTTTTCGTAATCGCTCCGTTTAATTTTATTTGGAATAATGATTTTGAAATGTTCGTCAAAAATACCTCCAAACCTTCGCTTTACAAATATTCCTTGGCGATACGACATTTAGATATTTTTACTGTAAAGTATAAATTCAAATTTCATGAAATTCTTACTAGGCTTAAAATAACGCTTGTGTATCATAGTTCACGCTTTGTTCATAAACCGAGATTTGCACTTTCGGGTACAATTTTATTACATTTTCCTACTTTAACGTATTGGCACGTCACAATAGAAGTCTTCGTAATGACTATTTAAAATTAGACTTTAATCCGGCGCTCGCAACACAGTAGCTCGTTTGCATAGGTGAACCTAGGTGCATAGGTATCCTAAACGCCTGTGGAAACACTTGTTTGAATGCGTACTCGCATTGTGTAATTATTTTTGAGAAAATATCATTTCAAGTTCAGGTTCTCAAGACTCATTTCACGGGTTGAAATCTTGTCAAAGTCAAGATTCTTAATGACAATTTTTTTAATTTGTTCCACTAACACGAGGAATTCAACATTTATGTCAGGGAATCAGTAACGCTTGAACAGATGGAAAAATGATGCAAATTGCTTCATTTCGACATACAATCATATACGCTCGGAAACCTGTATAAGAACAAAAACTACAGAAGAAAATATTTTAAATTTCTTCTGGCATTTAAAAATTAATTTCAAATACTAAAATGGCTCTAAATGTTCAGAATTGTGGTGATTTTTAATGAAAAGTAATAATATTATCATACATTTGTTATTCTTTATGTAAATATTCATTTATCAAATATACTTCCTCTAATTTTTATTTTGAAACAAATAATTTACAAACCCATACATTTTGCCGTTAAAGCAAATGTGGCTTTGACAAAAATATAATCCACGTATGAGGATCCTCTTTGATCAATCTCAACTCGAGTCGTTGATATATTTCCGAATTTGAGACATTTCCGGCACGAAAGTAAAGATGACCCACTTCGACTAAAACGACAGTTCGATCAAAACAAACACTCCAGCCTCAGATATCACTTAGAAACAGCTATAGTGACTATATCTCAGTTCATGTTCAGGTTAGAGGACATTTCGTTCCACTTTTTCACATGTTTTGTCTTCACCCTCTCGTAAACCGCTGTCTCCTAATTGCCTCGCTTTGTCTACCCTGACCGTTGCGGGCCACTTGTATACTCCCTCTTCTTCGTTTCTTTTTAGTCTTCCAAGTCATCACTTTTCTATTCTCGTCTGCCATCTACCTTATCCACGTTCGACTCATTTTGCTTCAACCCAAAGTTTCTCTCTGAATCTCTCCGTCACTCTCTCTCACTCTCTTTCTCTCTCACTCTCACTCTCTCTCACTCGCACTCTCTCCATTATTATTATTATTATTATTATTATTATTATTATTATTATTATTATTATTATTATTATTATTATTATTATTGATCTTGTTAGTAATAATAATAATAATAATAATAATAATAATAATAATAATAATAATAATAATAATAATAAATAATAATAAATAATTCATTGCTAGTAACTGATTCTTATCTCCCAAATCGTTATCAACAATATTGCCTTCTGTGTTCTCGGAAGCTGCTTAAGTTCCACAATTTTCTCTTCTGTTCCTCCCACCCCCCATTCGCCCTTACCCTGCGGAATTGAGCATCGACCCTCCGTCCGTCAACGATACCACTTATTTTCGATCGCCCACACGTTTCCATTCGGAATCCTAGGTTTCACTCTCTTTTTGATGTCCACTCACACACGTCCAATCCCGCTCTCTCTTTTCATTCTGCCCGTCAGATTCCCTGTTCGCTCCGTCACCGGCCCCGCCCACCTCCAACTCCGCGCCCGCCGAGCGCCAGAGCTTCCGAACGGTGCTTAATGGCGCAAACTCATTTTCCGACACGCGGCAAAAACCTTTCAGGGTCTCGCCGGAAAAGCGGCGGCGCTGAGTAACTCGGCACTCCCTCTCCCACCCGCCCCCGCCCCCTCACTTCCGCCGACCCGCCTCCAGTCGGCTTCCGGCCGGCAGACTGCAGACAAACGCCGCACGGCGTCGAACCAATTGCCCGTCGATAACGCGATTACGAAACATATTTAAAGGGAGATGGAGCGGCCAGCCAGAGGGGGCGATTGCAAGCCAGCAGTGGTAGCGGTTAATGCTTTTCTTTAGCAGTTGTGACCGCTCTGGAATAATGTATGCTTCTGCGGATTCTTGCTGGTATTCACTCTCAATGAAAAACAGGTTTTTCTAAGTAGTCTTAATATGTGCGAGAGTTTCTAGCGTTTACTCATTAATTATTTTCTTTGTGTTTCTCTCACAAGATTCTTAATATCAAGCAAATAACAACAAAATGAATGGAAGAAACTTGGTTGTTTACAATAGAGTGTTCTGACGTAATTTATATAAAAACTAAACGATAAAAACGAATTTGTCACAAAAGTAGTTTCAAAACTATGTAAATGGTTTCTCACGAAACTATTGTAACTTACGTAACACCTCGTAAAGTTATATAATTAATTAATCTGATAAAATTAAGAACTATTATAATCGAGACCACTTAACATGATGAGAAAACGGGCATCAGAATTTAATACTATATTTGAAGACGTTCGGAACATATTTCTCGGTGGTGTTTAAGCTTAGTATATTGTTAGGTGTTCTGAATACTTTGCAATTTCATTCATCTTAATTACTCTACATACACTCTTCCTGGCTTTGCGTTTAGTTTTACAAAAAATATGTAAATAAAACAACCTTTTTAAGCAATTCAAGTGATTATTATTGCAGCGCAGTAATAAGTGGATATAATCATTATGAAAAACTTCTGGCTCGTTAGTCCCTGAAATCACTGTAACGAGGAGTCAATTTAATTTTATTTCATTTTGTTTGATAAATTCAAGTTACATTAAAAAAGAGATGATGGTTGTTTAGCAATTATAGTAAGTTTGTGGTTATGAATATTGGTATTAATGAACTTATTCCCAATGCTATAATCATTCGCATTAAGTATTTCATAGATACTCTCAATCTATCACTGTTTATTGTTGCTGTATTGTAGATGTTGAAAAATTTTTAATGGGCTAGTGACATATTTAATATTTATTTTGAATTGCAAACAAACTGTATGACATCAGTATATCAATGTATATAAAATAATTAATTATCAAAATATTATGCACATTATCAATACGTAGTAGTCATGGGCCCTTTTTGTATACGTATGAAGCAAATACTTTCAAGAATACATTCCAAGCAAAGAATACAAGTGTGCATAGAATACAGAAACAAGAATTTAAAAATGTCCATTCCCACATAATGTTGCTGAGTGGGGCTCTAATATGGACTAGAATTGCGTTTATCAAGTTCTTAATTCAATTTAGTTTTCCAGACATTTTAATCAGTCACATATAGAAAAAACTGGCATATTACCCAACTATTGCAACTTTCGTAATAGTCCTGTCCCTTTTATTTTTGTTCAAGAACAAGACATATCAATCAAACACAATTAAATCACAATTCAAAGAAATATTTTTAAATTCCTTTGAACGATATTTAAAGTTAAGAAATCCCTAAATTTATTCCATCCCAATTATCATTAAGTAATTCTATAATTTAATAAATATCTGAAAAACACATGATGGAATTATACATATTTCAGAATAAAAGGTAGAAACTTGTAGTGAACAAAGAAGAGAGGAAATAATTACATTTGCCAAAGAACATGTGGTGAAAAATCTAAAGTAAAGACGTTTCACGAATTGAGAACATCGTGACCCTGGATTGTAGACAACACATCCTGAACTGGTGTGTGGCAGATGCTCGCAGTCAAAGACATTATTTGTACCTGCCAAAATCATGACCGAGTGGTTCTAAAATATCTTATGTGTAACTTCGTTGTATGGTATTTCTCATCACATTCATATTAAATACGTATTCAACTCCGGCCTCCCTAATTGGCCTAGAAGTATGTATAATTTATTCTTAGATTCCTGTACACTTGCCAAAAATTGCACATTTGAAGAAAAAATAAAAAAGTTCTCTCTAAATTTGTCCCAGGCAAAAAAAGCTCTGGTAGCATTTAGAAAAGAAAAATGGCACCTTTAAAAGCACTATTTGTTTTTCGCTGCTCTTCTTTTTGAGTGTTAGTCGGCTTTTCCACGCTCTGGAGACTAGTAATAGTTTGGGACGTCTTCGTTGCTGTGGGTCGATCCCAGCGCAAGCTGTTAGCCCCACTCGGTGCGCTTGGCTCTCCAGTTACACTGTTAACCCTCTCACTTAACGAGCGTAGTCAGGCGTCAGGGTGCGCCCGCTTGCCTAGGCGCTCGCTGCTCCACGCTCTCGCCGCCGCTTCCGCCTCGCCCTCGCCGCCGCCCTTGCTCTCGTCTCCGGTGACACGGCGCGAGGAAATGGGCGTGTGCTCCGATTTATTCGTTTGTTGTTCCCCGCTGATGTTCTCTCGCCTTCTGGTTTACTTAATCGTCGGGTCATATTTCTCAGCTCTGAATGCTGGTTTTCCGTTTGGAGAGACGGGTTGTTTCTGTTGATAAATACAAAATTAACCACATTCAGATGTTATTGTCACGCCTTGACCGACCTTTTGTTCTTTCGTCGTTTAGGTTTGATTAGATTGATTTAATTGTTTCGTAGTTTATTCTTAATCTCTACCACAGCTCTCCTTGTCAATCTATAGTCAACATCTAGTTTCGATTCACGCATTGTTTTATTGTGAACTTTTCAACGTGATGTCCTTTCAATCTACTAGAAACACTCCTTAGGATTCTTATTAAACCCTAACATACTACGCTGCAAACTTGGTATTTCCACGAATATTTAGTTTGTTTGCATTTCACATATTTATGTTTACAGAAAATTCACATTACACCGCTTGTTTAACCCTATTTTTAAATTTTCTATCGTCAAACATTTTTGCAACGTCGCTTTTAATAGCATTTCCGCCCTTCCTCCAATCCCATCGCTTCCCTACTCTTCAGCTTCTCCCCCTCCTGCGCCATACGCTCTCTCTCGGCTCCCTGCTCAGCCGTCGTCCCCATCCCCCTCTCCTCTTGTCTCCGCGCGTCGAGTGGCGCTTTTCGTCTGTGTCCGCCCCTCCCCCCCGCCCCGCTCGCTCCTGACCACCGCCCCTTCTGCCTCGAGCCCACCGCTTGTGTGACCTCCCTCTTCTCGCTTACACGAAGTGTTACTCTCTTCGCCTTCTTTTGCTTCCTCTGCGACCGCCACCCGCCGCCGCGGCCGTCCCGTTCCGCCGCCTGCTCGCGCCAGCGTCCGGCCGCCGCACCGCCCTCCTTCACTGCACAGCGTGGCGGGCTTTGTGCTCCGCACCGTCCCCCGCGCCCCGCCCCGCCCGCCCGCCCCGCCCGCGCCGCGCCCTATGCGGCGTCCGTAATGAGCCTAAGGAGCGCCGTCGATACGACGCCGCCTCTCCGCGTCCCGCACGCGCGCCCGCCCCGCCCCGCCCCACTCCACACGTGACGGTTCGTTATTACTCCACTCGCGGCAAGTGGGCGGCTTCGGAGCGGCGGGGCGGGAGACGGAGCGGGGGGGAGAAGCAGAGCGGAACGAGAGAAGCGGGGGTGGGATGGAGCGGCGAGACGGGACGGAGCGGGGCGGAAAGAAGCAGAGCGGAGCGAGAGTAGCGGGAGCGGGGAGTGAACGCAAAGCGTGACGTGGCTGAGAGGGTGTGGGCAAGAGATGAGGGTGGTCCAGCCCGATGTGATATCGAGGTTGAGATTTCAGAGGAGAGTGAAGAAACAAAGATTAAAGTCACGGTTACAGGAAGAGAATTTGGGTGAAGAGGAGGAGAAGAGTACTGTAGTGATGATGCACAAAACGTGGAAAACTAAGAATATAGCAGACGTAAACCACTATTTTCCTAACGCAAAAAATGGCGGGTTTTGCACATTCAATAATTACTAAGAGTAAAAAGTATTAACTCATAGACAACGTCGATTGTTTAGCAAGAAGGTGCAGCGCAAATAAATTTTTAGATGTTGTAATAACATGAAAAAGAAATATAACATAATAATGTAATACTATGCTTACGTCTTGAAACTGTCTAACAAGGCTTCAAGTACGCAGGTAGTTGACATTGTAGAAAATAGGTAATTGTGGGTAAACGAAAAAAAATCATTGCGGATGCAAAAAAGGCTGTCACGAACACGAAGTCAAATCAGCTGGTCCTGTCTCCTAGAATATCAATGCAAGTCGCGATTGAAGCAGAGACAAAACTGAGGCAGGCTCTCCGCCTCTGTTGTGAGAGGGTTGCTCGGCGGCGCATGGCGGCATACGCGCCAGGCAGAGAATGATTGCGCGCCGGGCAGCGTCAGCAGCGTGCGCGGTGGTGGGTGCGCGGCGGGAGCGCGGACAAGGCGGGTATGAGGGCAGAAGGAGACTGGAGGCGGGGCCGGAGGCGGGGACGGAAGGCGGGCGGAGGCGGGACGGAGGCGGGGACGAGGCGGGACGAGGCGGGGAATCGGGAGGCGGGGACGGGGCGGGGACGGAGGCGGGGACGGAGGGCGGGGAGGGAGGCGGGGACGGAGGCGGAGACGGAGGCGGGGACGGAGGGGCGGTGACGGAGGCGGTGATGGAGCGGGGTCGGAGGCGGTGATGGGAGGCGCGCGGGACGGAGGCGGGGGCGGAGGCGAGGGGGGGAGGCGGGGACGGAGGCGGGGACGGAGCGGGGACGGAGGTCGGGGTGGAGGCCGGGACGGAGTCGGGGATCGGGGGGGGGAGGAGTCGCGCCGGGAGGGGAGTGGTCGGAAATACGGAGCCCTCTTGCTGGTGGGGTAAACCCTATTGAGGATATGTGCGGGAGAATCGTGGTAGGCGCGGGGACCCGTAGGAGGCCGGACTCGGGAAATAGACGGAAGGCGGGGGACGGAGCCGCGCGGCGCGGCCGACGCAGGAGGCGGCTGGACGGAGGTTGCCGCGCATCCCCCGGCCGGCGGCCTCCACCCCGCGCACCGCGCTCGAGCTGCCGGCCGCGCCTCCACTCTCTGCATGGGCGTATGCGCAATGCGCCGCCGAAGCAACCCTCTCCAACAGAGGCGAGAGCCTGCCCTCAGTTTTGCTCCCCTGCTTCAATCCGCGCACTTGCATTGATATCCCTATGAGACAGTGACCTGTTTGTCACTTCGTGTTCGGACAGCCTTTTTGCATCCGCAATGTTTTTTTCTTTACCCACATTAACCTATTTTTCTACAATGTTCACCTCTGCCCTCTGAAGCTTTGTAGTAACAGTTTCAACGTAAAGCATAGATACATATTAGTTAGTAACTTTCTTTTTCATGTTACGGGTGACGGGAGGCAGCGGACGGAGCAGGGACAGGAGTCAGGGGATCGGAGTATCGGGAAGATGTTATGAGTTTCGCGGGACGTGCAGTCGCGAGGACGTGAGGCGGGCTGTAGCGGAGGCGGACGGAGGTCGGGAGACGGAGTGCGAGCGATTGGGCGGGCCGTAGGAGGTATCATCTGGTGAGGGTTACTCTCTAGTAGAATTGGATGTAGACATGTGCAGGGAACCGGCCGCATTCATGTGTTGTGCGGCTCGTAGGAAAATCATGTGGTGTAGGCGACGTGGTGAGACTATTCTTGCTTAGGTATTGCGCACGGCGGGCGGGGGTAGTGGGGGGGGGGGGTTATGGCCTGGGGGTGGTGAATGGGGCGCGTGGGAGTTTGATGGATGGTGTGTGGTGTGGATCATCGAGTCAGGCACATACAGATAGTAGAGCTCTGGTATGTTGTGTTCTTCTACGCTGGTCGATGGCGGAACTCCGCTGTGTTTCGCATCAGCCCTCAGGGGATAGGGCATTTCTTTGTTAAAGCATTAACGTGAAGAAAAAAACACAAAACTTGAAGACATAAGTATTAATTCTTTGTTTTTTTTTGTTGCCCTTGTCATCTGTCTCAGTGTTAGATTTGTGCGTAGCCTTCCTCATTCAAAATCGTCGCGTCGCCTCTCGTCACAGCGGATACCTCCGCACCTAACGTCGGTCAGCGAATCGCTCCCCGAGTCCACCTCCCTCGGCACCTCTGGAGGAATAAGAGATTAAGTAAAGGATCTCACACCGCCTGGCCCGGCTCAGAAAGGGATAATCAACTCGGCAGGGCAGAGTGGAACCGCCCACGGCGTCACGGCGCGGCCATCGGATCTGTTACTTGTGGGTGGGCCCAGGGCGGTTGTCGGGGCGACAGGGGAGGGGCGGCCGTGCTGGACGAAACT
>BOPP01000002.1:4996037-5023556 GCA_017312745.1 Gryllus bimaculatus | reverse complement strand
GGGACGGAGGCGGGGACGGAGGCGGGGACGGAGGCACAGGCGATCACGGGGGTGAGTGCGAGCGCGGTGGCAGGGCCGGATGGTCATGGAGACGGATCACCGCTTTGGAAGCGCCGCATATCCCCTCCCCCCTCACCCCGCCGCTCGATTTGCCGCGACTCCTGTTTTGCGACGCGCCGGACACTCTTAGTCCCGGGCGCAGCTGCGGCCCCGGCGCCGCGCTCACTGTCTCCATGACTTGCGCGTGCCTCTGCCAGATATATCTTCTTTCTTTATGGCCTAGCGCGCCGCAGATCCGCCGCTTTGACTCCCCGTCGGACCTTCCAGCTCCCTTGCGATTCTCCTCTGCACGTGCCTACACTTCCTCAACTTTATCCGCTCACCTCCTCTTCTCCCTTTTCACTACTCTTATCCCTGCCTACCCCGGCGATATTACTGTTTCTCTTCCCTTGTTTCTGTCAGAATCACCAACACACCTCTCCTCTCTCGCTTCTCCGATAACCTCCTCACCCAACGAGTCTTCTTTTCCCGTACCGTCAAGTTCATCACCGCACTTTCTTGCGTCTCTCACCCTAAATTCTCACCTACACTGCGCTTATCTGTGTTTCTGCACATTCATCCGATCACGCATCCACTTACTTCTTTTCCCGTACTTCCCCTTGGCACCCGCCACTCTTGCCAAACCGCCACCAGCTCTCAAAACCTCCTTAATTTACCCACGTGTCCCTCTCTTGTCCAGCCACCGTTTTCCTCACACTTTTAACGCGTGTCGTGACATATCAGCTATACCCGTCGTCCGCCTCGCATATCTCCTTTTTCTTATCTCTCCCTGAATTCGCATAAATAGCTTCTTCCCAAATTCTTCAATCCAACCTTCCTTAATTACCACTTCTATATTTTCTTCCACAATCTCTATCCTTGCCTTTACTGTTCATATTCTCGCTCTGTGTACTGCGTAAGTCTTGCCATCTCAACGTCTTCTGCTGCTCGAACCCCAACTCCATATGCAAATACTGTATAAATCTGCTTGTCACCGGCCCTCTCGTCTCGCCCCTTCGCTCTCTTCAAACTCGACTTTCTAATTGCCTGTTCAGCGCGGTACGCCCCCGTCTCCGTAGCTGGCTTTCCGACCCTCCGCAGTTGGGTCGCTGCTTGGATTCCTCAAGCCGACGATCTCTGCATCCACTATTGCGCTTTTGATGGCCGCCGTACTCTCGTTTTTGCGTTATTCTATTTCCCCTCACTCAGCTCTCGTCTGTCTTCATCAAATCCTTATGCTTGCCATTCCTAAAGTGCAGTCCTAAAGCCATTTCTCCACCATAGTTCTGCTAATGTGGTCCGTATTTTTGTCTTCTGCGGACAATATCTTAGGCTTTCCCATGACCGTCTCTGGAATTGCTTTAAGAGTGTGGCGGTAGTAGTGGGAACGACAAACCCTATACAACGGCACGAGTTGAGAAAGAGAGGTTTCAGAGAGAACAATGAAAACGGCAAGAAAGGAGCTGTACGCGGTGGCGATGGCGTTGGTAGTGATGTTATGCGTGGAAGTGGAGGTAGCAATTGTAGTGGCAGCGAAGATCATGGATATGGTAGTGGCAATAGTGGTGATAATAGTGGTAATGGTGGTGTATGCAATAGTGGTGACTATGGCCAGGGGTGAGGGGAGAGGAGTTGGTGTTGGGGAGATGAAGTGCAAGAGGTGGAGCCGACAGGGTCAGGTCGGGGACAATTTCTTAAACGAGGACGTGGCGGGCGAGGACGGGAGCGAAAAAGCTGGAGGCCAAAAGCTGACAAAAGGTTTGTGCGCGGTTGGGAGCTCCGGCTGGTGCAGGGAGATGCGCTTGGGTGGTGATGGTGGTGGTGGTGGTGGTGGTAGGTTGAACGAGTGAGAGCGGTTGGGAGAGGGGTGGTAACAGTAGAGATGGTGGCAGTGAGTGTGTGGGCGGGTTTAGGGACGGTAGCATCGGCGAGTGGAGATGGAAGTTTTGGTGGAGGTAGTGGTGGTGATGGTGTGGTGAAGGTGGTGTAGTGGTGGTGGTGGTGGTAATGGCGGTGGCTGTGAAGACAGGAGCGGCGGTGGTGGGAGCGGTTGTGTTGGTGCAGTGGTGGTGGTAACGTTCATAGTGGTAGCGTAGATCGTATTGGCGGTGACAGTGACGGTTACGGTGACGTTGGTGTTGAGAGCGATAGTGGAGTGTTGATGAAGGTGATGGGGTGCCGGTTGTGTGGTTTTCGTGGTGTGATGGTGGTGGTGGTAGTGGTCGCGGTGAGGGTGTTGGCAGCGATGGTAGCGGTAGCGATGCTGGCGGTGACAGTGACGATTGCGGTGGTGGGATGGTGAGGTGGTGGAGGCAGAGGTGGAGGAGGTGGTGGAGTGGAGATGAAGGTGATGGTGTGCCGGTTGTGTGGTCGTGATGGTGCGGTGGTAGTGGTGGTGGTTGTGGTCGCGGTGAGGGTATTGCCAGCGATGGTGGCGGCAGCGGTGCTGGCGGTGACGGTGGTGGTGGGAGAGGTGGTGGGGTGGTGGAGGCAAAGGCGGAGGAGGTGGAGGTGTGGCTCTGGGTGGCGGGGGGCGTGGCGTCTACCGAAGGGACGCTTCGCGAGAGGCGGGCCTTGCCAGATCCATTGATCATTCAAACAAAGATAAGCGCTGAAAGCTGCGCCGCGGCTGAGCATGAAGTTTCCTTGCTACTTGTGTCACGACGCTCCTAGCGGAAGGAAGAAGCACTGAAGACATTTTGACGAATGAGGAAACCCATCTCTTGAATTCCTTCCTCTTCGCTCCACTAGCGCTTTCTCTAAGCATTGAAGTTTACAACTCTCCAACAAAACTCTGTGGAAGGAGTAAAGAACATATGAACGCAAATTATACTATTTAAGCAGATGTTGCCTTTTACCAATATTAAATGCGTAAATATTTTCCTATTTATTTTTCATTTGTCTAGTTAAGAATATTTCATTTTAGTAACTCACAGCAATATATAATTAAATAAATACTTTATTTTCTTCTAATATTTCCTAGTTTTTACTATCTAAACATAATTCATTGATCAAATGTTTCTCGGTATTGAAACGAGACAGTTTCGTCTCCTTATATTATTAACAACGTCAATATAAAAATTTCAAGAGGTAAGTTCAAAAGGTTAGTGTGAGTTAATGAAAGAAAAATGCCTAAATTCCATTTTGTTTTCGGTGCGCATTTCTCTGTTGGATGCATACTTTTCTAAAAGTCTAGCATTCTTTGTAAAATCATCTTTTTCTTATATCCTCCTTTTCTAACATTCTCTTTTTCTAAAATTCTCTCTTTGAATTTACTCAACGCACAGCATTTCCTATTTCAAACTTAGTAATAGCTTGTTTGCGCAGGGGAGACTTCATTAGAAAGGAGATTAATTTTCCAAATATTAGCGTTTTGCTGCATTCATTATTTCTAAAAGTAGTGCTACTGAACATCCGACCACACTGTATTTTCATGGTCCGTCTAGCTAATATGATGTCTCTCTCAGCTTGTCGGAATTCTTATTTAATTTCGCGGCTCGGAAGAGTCCCTCTTGGGCCGTCCATGTGCCATTGCGAACTCCTTCGCATTTGTCCACTCTATAAGCATTTACCGTTCCGATCCACGGCACGTTTCACCAAACGGCTGAGATCTTCCAATTGGCTTATGAAAGCGGCCTCTCGCGCTACGAAGGGACCAGAAAACCTCGCTTTTGCATACCCTTCGCTCGAGGAGCCCTTCGCGTCCAGTCAAGGCGATTACATTCCATCACAGGGCACCGGCGATCAAATTCCGGAGAATTCGTTTGGAATTTGTAGTGGACGAGACGGATTTCTCGTGAGATTCCCTTCTTCTCCTGCCTCTTGACTCACCATTTCGCCATTGCCTGTCATGTATTTTCAATGTCATTATTAACCAATCATTAAGTCAATGTTTGTTTAGTGTAACTTTTGCGTTTTTTGCGGTCACTTAAAAATGTTTGAAGTGAAATTCAATACGTAGTTAAATGCGTTATTGCCTCTTCCCTCAACAATTTTGAGTTTTGTATTCTCTCCATTTATATCAAGGGGTTATCAGTTGCCTTGCCAGCCCAGCTCTCTTCCAAGGATGATGCAATTGTTTGACAGCCCAAAATGTTCAGCTACGAACATTCCTATTATTTTATCAGACTCCCTCTTGGCTACCGTGCTATCTCAACATTTTACTTGCTCACTCTTATCTTATCTGAAATGACACTTCATGATCCTTTCCTTTCAACCATCATATCTCCTTGCGAGCCATCCAACTTGCATAACACCCTCCTATCATCTGTCATTGTCCTTATCCATTGTACTGGGAGATTTGGCTAAGGGCATGAAATGATGTCACTGCAGTGCCTCCGGCCAGGATAGCTAGTTCCAATTTAGCAGCCGCCTGGAAGAGAAATTCTAGCGGTCGGCTGCTTTAATCGGTAATTTTTAGGGGGTTCTCCGATTACGTGCACTACACCTACACTACCACATATGCTTGGAGACCGGTCGGGAGCTTAGAGCTTGTTCCGTCTGGGGCGGTGCCCCGATGGTGGGAGATACCTGGTTAAGGAAAACCCCGCTAGCCGACGGTAGGTCGGCACCGGATCACACCAACTCCCGAGATTACACCAACCTTCCGACTATAACATATGCATTACACTTTCGAGTCTAACGACCTTAGCAGTAACCGTAATTACTAATCAATCAACGAAAAATCACTGCCCACTTCCCACATGTTCTCCGTCCTTCTCACCCCACCTTTCCACCGCCATTTCCTTCCCGCCCTCATTTCTCTAACCGTTTCATTTCCCCGACCACCCTGCCTCCCTCTCTTCATCCAAGCGCGTCCGCCCACTCGGCGGAGCAGGCAACAAGACGCCGCGGCTGAAACTTTAAAAGGCCATTCCGCGTCTTTACGCTTTGTGCATACCCAAGCGCTCGCGCCGCCCGCCCGCCCGCAATCCTCGCCTAGCTTCCTCCGAGGCAGCGCGCTCCGGCTGACCATCCACCCTTGGTGTGGGTGATGGCCAAGTGTATCTCCTCCTACCACGCAACCAGATGGGTGTAGGTCAGAGTCGCCAGTGTTGCCGCTGACCTGGCAGCGCGTCTGACCGCGGGTCCTAGGATTTCAATCCGGACTGCGGCGCACTTTGTACACTAGATAAACAGCCGTTTCGAATTTAGTCGCAGCTACTAGAATTCTTTTCCTGCGTTTTTTTTAGTTTTCTAAATATTGAAATATGAATATTTCTCTTCAGTATACGTAGAACTTCAATATTTGTTTTAATAACACAATAGTTCAATGTTTATTTTCGCTCTAACTTTCCGCTTTTTCGTTCTTGTAATATCTCCTTTATTTTATCCTCTGACTCTCTTTCATTCTGTCAATTGAGTCTTTTTCGTCTACCGTGAACACACTATAACAACGTTCTGTTACATGAATATCCATCCATCTTCAAGTACGAAGCAGGACGATCCTCTTATACTGTTTTATAACCATCATCTAGATTACCTCCTTGTTTCATGCTTTTAATATTACACCTCAAATCTCGCCCTTTTTTCTTGCTTTATGTTAGGGCGTGTTCCTCATACACCGTGCGATCCTTCAACTTTCATTTTCATTTGTCTTTAAGATACGTCTCCTTTTTGATGTCCCATCTCTCTCACCCGTCACGCGTTGCTTCTTTTTCCAAGAACTCCCATTTGTCTCGTTGATTGCGCAAACCTTCACAACCCCATGAATATTTACCTTCTCCTTAGTACCATCTCCATTCTTCTTCGCACTCCACACCGCCGTACGTCCGTCCATCTCCACGACTTTCGCGCGTAATATTCTCTCCACGCTCTTTCCCCCTATTCATTATTCTCCTCTTGTGTGCCCTACAGTAGCAGTTTTTCCTCCCCTTCCGTCCATCCATTTTCGTTCTCGGCGGCGCCCTCGCGGCCTCTCTTGTTTCCTTTGTGGGCGTCCCACTTATAATTCGCGTCCCCTCTCGTTTGTCGCTCCCGCCCGTGCGCTGCGGGGCCGTGCGAGGCCGATGAAATATTTGCGAGGGATCGGCTAACTTTGTCGCAAAGGATTCGCGCTGGCGGCGGAGGGGGTTGCGGCGGCGGCGGCGGCCGTGGTTTCGGAGGACACGACCGCCGCCTTCAGCGTGGCTTCTCTGCTCTTGGCTGGACGGCTCGAAGTGTCGTGGTGAGTGAGGAGTGAGTGAGGGAGGTAGGGACAGGTACGTGAGGAGTGAGTGGTAAGTGAATGGTGAGTGAGTGAATGAGGAGAGAGAGAATGAGGAGTGAGTGAATGAGGAGTGAGTGAATGAGGAGTGAGTGAATGAGGAGTGAGTGAATGAGGAGTAAGTGAATGAGGATGGAGTGAATGAGGATGGAGTGAATGAGGATGGAGTGAATGAGGATGGAGTGAATGAGGAGTGAGTGAATGAGGAGTGAGTAAATGAGGATGGAGTGAATGAGGAGTGAGTAAATGAGGATGGAGTGAATGAGGAGTGTGTGAATGAGGAGTGAGGGAATGAGGAGTGAGTGAATGAGAAATCAGGGAAAGAGTGAGTAAGTGAGGAGAGAGTAGTTGAAGGGTGAATGAGAAGTGATTAAGTGAGTAAGGAATGAGCGAGTGTGTGAAGAATGAGGCCATCCTCCGATCCATCAAAATAGATTTTCCCGGCTAAAATTGAAAAGCCTAGGTCATGTGTAATAAAAATTATTTTCCTGCAGTTATCTCGGTTGGTGAAGCTCGTATTTTTATTACATCGTGTGTCCGTTCGAGCTTCTGAAATCAATTGTTTTTGTGCTCAATGTTCAGCGGATGTTATTTTACATTTCACAATTACAAAATTAATAGTTGTGTTTTCTTATTTTTAGTGTTTTAATGGCAAGACCAGTTATCCTCTATACCACATTTACAAAAATTTTTAACAAAACACTAGATACGTGCTTCTCGTGTCAGCAGAATACATGATACTCCACAACCACATTAACACAAAAAGGTAAAGGGAGAAATCTGGGCACAGTTAGAACCAACATACCTTCGGTCTGATTTATTCAGTCAGTAATGTAAATCAGCTGGCACAAGTATTTTTCCTCTCAATGTTCGTCAAGTAATTCAGTTGTGTTCACGCATTTCAGATTTATGTCTTCATCGACCTTCCGCTTTCTCCCTATTGTTTTCTCTATCCTTTAGTCTACTACCTGTATGCATGCTATCATTAACTTTTCGATTTTTAAGTATTATTATTGTGATACCTCTCTTTTATACCCATACTCACTATTTACTTAAATTAATTAATTAATATTTCATATTTACATTTTCTTAAATCTCAAACACATTTAAGAGTGCTTCATAATATATATATATATATATATATATATATATATATATATATATATATATATATATACCCCACGAAATTTCCAACGAACATGTTACTTCTGGGCATACCACACACCTCCGTGTCTCTTTTATATTTTCCCCAACATTAAAGATAGAACTAGTGCAAGTTCGGGAGAAAATGCCAGTCGCTTTCTAAAACCCTAGTGATAAGTAGGTCTATCATCTGTACAACTCTAGTCGTTTGGTCTTTTGCATTCACACACGTCTCGTCAGCTTCCTAAGTATCAAGATGTGTGGTGTTGGGGATGAATAAATTGCAGAATGTAATAAATTGAAAGTAGTCTGGGCACGGCTATGTTATTCGTTTGAAGACACACGATATAAAGCCGTAGATATACTGGGATTCACGATACGGTAAAAACATTTCAAAGTGGGTTTTCCAAAATGTGAAGTATAAAAAGACAGATCAACATTTTTTTAAATTTGCACGATGTTTGAAACACTTTTAATTCAAGAGAGATACTGCGATTTCTAGGAAGTTAAACAATATTCATGCAAAATATTTAAAATAATAATCTAAAGGTTTATCACGATGAACGTAAGCAAAATATCGTTGAATAATTAAAATGTACTTCAAGAACAAATATTTAGTTTGTTATGAGCTATTGAATTGTGTGAAAATATCACTTTTCTCGCAAGTTGGGTTTTAGCAATGTTTCATATCGAGGAAATTTCTGCATCAGGATTTTTTGTGCCGCTTTGATTTTTCACCATAAATTACACAGACTGACGTCACTGACGTCAGCTTCATTTTTCGTGTTGTGTGATTCCAAGCATCCATTTGCCGTATATCAGATGCACGTAGCACTCTGAAAGCATATTTGAACCACGCACTTGAATCAATGCGCAACATTTTTTATTGTTTAAACTATCTTGATCAAGTGTTTTCTCAATTTATTAAAAAAGATTTTTTAAATTTTATTATTTGGAAAGAAATATGAATAATAAACAACGGGTATAATTTTAAAATAAAACAGATAGTCAAAACAATGAAAATAGTCTTCGTATATGTTCACGTTTTATGAGTCTCGAAAAGCATTTTAGTTCATGTTACCAGTTTGTTAAAAAATAACAAAATTCGTAAAAAGATGAGATTGGTCCTTACTTAACCACTAAAAAAGTACGTATATTTTAACACAATACTGACATCTCAATATGTTTTAAAATATATATGCATACGCATTTTCTTTGTCATTAAGACCTGTAACAAAGTAACTGCTTATTCTTTACTTTCTGAAGCTTCCACAACACGATCATCATTAACACATAGTGCATGTAGTGCCAAGCAAACCTGTCATTCAATGGCAATTTGGTTGCTTGTAGATCATGTAAAACTTCATTCCAATCCATCTCGTCAATTAGTATTTCATATTATTGGCTTATAAAATTATTCTGATTACAATATTAGCGTGTGGTCATGAACTGTTAGCCAGAAGTACGAAACAATGAAATTGTCGTTGTCCATAATTTATCTTCTACAACTATTATGATAGTCGGATAATATGAATATAGATATAATGACTCCGCACTATTTTATTAGTTAGATATTGCACACGAAAATTAAAATAAATCGTAGATAATGAAATATAACGTAAAATAGATTATAACATTCAGAACTCTTAAGGTGTAACATGTTAAAAGATTTCTTTAATCCCTCGGAAACTGCAGATGCAAAATAATTAAAGTGCTCTTGTGACGTGGAAGGAATCGCTTGGTCACACCCTCTTGCACGTACATGAACTTCAGCGCGAGGAGGACACTCTCTGGCGCAATTCCGCGAGGTCAGTGACGAGAAAATTATCCGCGAGCGAGAGCGCGGTGCCCAGCGCAAACAAACGAACCGGCAGCCGCTCAGCGCGCCGCCTCTAGTGCCTTTGGGTAAACTCTCCCCGCCCGCCGATCCCCACCCCGCCACCTTTGGTCGCGCCGTCCCCGCCCGTGCCAGAGCCTTCAACGCTTTCAATCACAATTCTCTTCCCCGTCCCGCCCCCTTATTCTCCCATTACTGCCGCCGTCACCAGCTTCTCCCATGCCACCAGCCCCTCCAATGCCGTCGTCATATCGCTCACAGCTATCGCATTTACTGTCAATTCCTGAGTAACCCCACTATCGTCTCTGCCACCGCCACTGTCTGTTCCCTTGCCCATTCCCGACTCCAGACAACTGTCTCCCACGTGTGCGTGTCTGTCCTCATCTTATTCAGATCCCCCATTTTGGTTTACGTTTGCATTTGCGTTTCCGTTCTCATTCATCTGTTCTACGTCGTCCCCCTTTCCATCTCCCGCCCCGTGCTCGTCCCCGCTTCACACCGTATGCTTGTCCCTGCTTGGTGTCCATCCCCGCCCATGTGCGCGTTCCTGTTCCCAATTTGTTCCCCCTTTCCATTCACGTACACGTCTCCGTTCCTATTTATCTACCCGACTCCTCTTTACCTCTTCGTGCCCGCCCACCGTTTCCATGTCGGTCATCGTACCTGTTTCCGAACACCCTCCCCCCATACGTTCTCACCTCCGACATACTCGCCACCCTCTGTTCGTATGCATCCCGCCCCGGCCTTCAACCTCTTCTCTCATCTCCACCACAGTGTCTATCCGCCCGCCATTACAGCTTGCGCCTTCGCGGTTGCTAAGCAAACTCTCTCTCTCTCAACCCGTGGCCGCTTCCGGTTCCCTTCTCTACATTCGCTCTTGAGGAGTGGACCGCCCTTAGCTGAACCTCGCACAGCCACTTGACATGCTGCCGCTCCGAGCGCTTTCACTGCCCTTTTATGACCTGAAGGTAGCCCATCTCAGTTCTCTTCACTTCTGACTTTAAATATTGTTGTTGTTTTTTTTTCAGGATTATTTTTCAGGTTTTTTTATTATCTTCCATGAATTAGGTTTTACGATCTAAATAAATAGATTTTGTACAATTACAAATGCAGATTTCAATTTCTTTAATGCATTGTTAATTATTTTTCTTATTACTCATTAAATTGGTTTGCAGGCTAGGCATTGATATATTTTCAAAGAAGAGTATCGCATGCATTTTAATTCCAAAATAATCTATATAAAATGAAATACTGGATATGGAATGTTTGTTATTATTATTATTATTATTATTATTATTATTATTATTATTATTATTATTATTATTATTATTATACGAGGAACAGAGGCGGAGGTGAAATTCGCAATTTTACACTGCAATTTCCTAACTATCGTGCATAATTCAGAAACGATGTATCTTAGGCCCTTAAAACCAGATCTCCTTGTCATTAAGAGACGCTAGGTATGTATTATATGCCATAACCTATTTTTTGGATATTCTGTTATAATATCTGAGTATACCCACTACGCGGGAAGGGTTGCTAAATACCTTCGAAATTGGGTTCCGTTATCAACCTATTTTCACTTTTAAAACAATATTTAACAACAATAATAATAATTATAATTATAATAATAATTATAATAATATTAATAATAATAATAATAATAATAATAATAATAATAATAATAATAATAATAATAATTATGATTATTATTATTATTATTATTATAATAATTGCCGTTTATGAAAATGTTTCACGTATTTTGCGCTGACACTACATACTTCTTTCATCAACTAGTGTATATTTTACAAACACACACACACACACACATGCACGCTTCATGAAGCGAAACATTATTTTTATTGTACCAACTATTATCATTTTATTCATCCTCCCATCTCCTTTTGGCCATTTCATGACATTTATGTAAAATCCATTCTTCTTCAGTAACATCATTTTTACTTCCCTTATTTTAATTTTTATCGATCTGCCAGCTCTGAAAATGACAAAAGTGTGGTATTGTATCAGTTTTTATCGAAATTGTCTTGTGCATTATATACTACTTACTAAGGACGGCTGTAGGACTGGCCTCTCCGGATTTCTTCAAAATATTATTTCGTATTGCAATGATGCCCTAGTTGCCGACTGATGAAAGTAGCACGCCTCGGAGCATGCCACGAGCTTATCAGCAGAGCAAGTGTCGTGGAAGAAACTACCGGTAAAATTCTCTCAGTACTCTAGTACTCTAGTTTAGGCATGTTTTTATCGCAGACAACGAAACTAGCATTCTTGAGTTTCCGCACACAGAGTTAAGACCAACTGGCGCGTGGTTTGAAAGGAAGAGTTGTACAAATGCTCCGGGATGGCGAAAGGCCACTGGATACTTGGCACATCACAGAATTTTGAAGTTGTAGAGAAGGAAGTTGATAGTTGAAACCTCAAAATAGGTATTGATAATTCTCTTTTCCTTTATTAAAGCGAAGAAATAACGCTTTCATATCAAATACATCAGTCACATTTGGCATAGTCAATTGATAGAAAAAATTACATTTTGAATTAAAAGACCTTGGTTTCGTAATTCCGTTCACTAATAGTGCAGTAACTGTTTTCAATTAATATGTTCAGATTATCAGGTTTAAGAGACGACGTTTATTCTCTTTTAAAAGAGCTTTTTCTTCCATAATTCAAATGTGTTATCTTTTCCACATTATTGGGTATATTTTACAGATGACAGAATTATTTAATGCAACATGATACAAAACGAAAACAAGCAAACAGTCGGCCATTCAAATCTGCTCGTGTTCCTTGGCAGAAATGTTTATACAATTTTTAAATTGCAAAACTTAAAAATGAAATTAACATGGAATAAAGTAATAAGTAGAAAAGCAGTAATTAGGCAGTAAGTAAGTAAGAAGCAGCAGAAAGAAAGTAGAGGCAAATTTCAAGCCTCCATTATTTAATAGAAAGAATCAGGCAAATTCATTTTCTTATGAAGCCATTACTCGTTGTCAGAGTGTGAGCACGCTCTGCTCTTACATTCTGCTCTTCAACATGGAAACCTCTTTCTGTATTTTCAGGGGAAATGCGAGTGGAGTTAGGGGAAGTGATCTAGGTTCGCAGCAGTACAAGGAAGTAGCTTGAGCGGACATAATTTGATGTGCATCATCGAATTTTAACATACAACATGTAGATAATTTTAAATTGCTCTCTGAAGGGAAAAATAAAACTAAAAAGTTAATAAATACAACAAAAAATAATAATTTTTGGGTTTTCAGATTTCAAATGATCACACCTTCCTTTTATAATTTCCAGAGGTTCTTTTCCTACTAATCTCGTGTGAGACGGATGATTCAAACGTTGAGGGAACACTGAAGTAATAAGCGATCGCGTATTCTCAAAACGCTCTTTTTGAAAATATTCCAATTGGAAACAGGAAAGTTATCTGTTTGTAGATTGGAATCTTATAAATAATAAAATGATTATATTACGTACCCTTGTTTTATAATATTTGTAAACTTTGGTCATGACATTATTACAGGGCTTTATTTCTCTGCCTTGTAATACATTCTTTTTCATTTTAAAGCCAAATGAAATTAAAACAAACAATATTAAGCATTTTTATGTAGTATTCCACAACTGAAATGTTTACGACTCGAATATTGCATGTCGTTTTGCAAAATGTTCAGACGTGCCATCATTAATCGATTAAAATCGTATGCCACTTTTTCAATGCGTTCTTACCAAGATTCTTCGTGCTGATAAACTGCGTATTTGTTAATGTTGCATAATTTTTACGTTGGCTATTAATCTACAACTCGATCGCTATTCATGTTTTACTACGTCTGTGTGACTACGTCTGTTTTCAAAGTGTATTTTGTTTCTTACCCTCATTTCTTATGTCCTGTTTTCCCATTCTTAAAGCCAATTCATGTTTATATTCATGTTTAGAGTACACTTTATACACTTACGACCCATTACCTTCGCCCCCTTTCACTTTTTGTCCTTTCCTTTTCCACCGGATTCCTGTCGTTCGCTGGCCCGCCCTGATTTCGCTTCGCCCTTCATTCACGCCCTTTCACAAGTCGGGCGGTGGCTCTCGGGCGCTCCCTTCCGCCAGCCCGCCACTCAAGCGCCGCGATTAGCTCGCGGCAGTCTTGAAACCGTCCATATGAATGAAGCCGTCACCCGCGCGGCCCCGCACCGCTCCCCCCCCCGCACCTACCCTCCCCGCCCCCCGCCCACCCTCTGCCCATACCGACCCCGCGCCCCCCGCCCCCCGCCGCCCCCCGCCCGCCCCGCCCGCCCGCCCGCACGCCACCGCACGCCCCCGCCACGCCCCGCACCCCCGCCCCGCCCCGCCCACCGCCCCCCGCCACCCCGCGCCCCGCACCGCCCTCGCAATCCCCCCTGTCGTGTTCCTTTCCGCCAGCCTCGTCATCCGTCTCCCCTTCCCCCCTCCTCGCTTCCGCCCTCTCCTCCTTGCTCCCACCTCATCTCCTTACCCTGCCATCCGTCTTCCCCCTCCTCTTCATCCCGCCCTCCCCTTCCTCACTCCTTCCCCTCCCCCTCCTCTTCCACCATCCCCCTCCTCCTGCCCACAGCATCTGCCTCTCCACGCCGGCCCAGCGTTTTCGAGTCTGCGCCTGCCGTTGCACAAGGATACCCCCCTGCACTTAAAGAGCCTTTTTCATCGTCGCGCCGACGAACTGCGCTTCGTAGATTGCCGACAATGCTGCGGCACGCCCCGCCGTCGCCCCCTCTTGCGTCGCGTCGCGTCGCGTCGCGTCGCGTCGCGTCGCGCCCACTGTGGGCCCGACAGGCGTCGAACGCGCTCAGGCCTTTTTGCTCTAATTTCCTTACACCTTTTATACTTTTGAAAAACGTTTTTAATATGTTAATTTTTTAATAAAAAACTTTAAATTCAAAACATTCTCACCCAATTTTTGTTAAATCTTGTGAGGTTATCGTAACTATTAAACCGTTGACAGGACGAGAGATTGAGGAATGACATCTAACCTTTCATTCTCATTTGTATAAATGATAAAACTAATTTCAAATTTACTTCAGAGTTGCATTGTCTTTTGAAGAATTTTCACTGTTAACTTCATTAATTGCCCACAAATTTATTGTATTTAAAAAGTAAACTTAGCTGGGAATATTTGCAACTGATATTTAATCAATCATTGGTGTTACGGCAATCGATTTTTAGGTTTACCTACAAGCCAACCATCAACTCATTCACCCCGAAAATGTAAATAATTTTCTGAAGATAACTTGATCCTCAATTCTTTGTTAATGTTTAATGATGTACTTCCAAAAAGACTGTATACTGCCAGTTATAATGATACATTTTTCTGTCAGTTTGATTAATAGCAAACCAAGCCAGGCTTTTTGAAACTAAATTATCTAATAGAAAACTGTGATAATTCTTAGCCATGAACTACTATTTATTTGAAATGCTGTATTTTAAGCTCCTCAACAAAAACTGGTCGGTGGAATTGATTCAATCACTGCCAATAATTCCACTGTTAGAAATAACAAAACATTACGCAGAAACGAGTTCCAAGTAGAGGTTGCAATATTTAGAAAGTTCCTCATGCGAAGAAGGAAGGTTGTTCCAGCTAAGGCGAACTCATTTCCGAGCAGATTCGAAAAGGAACCTTACGATTTAATGTCTTTCCCTTTCCCAGGCAAGTGAATACAGTGGTAGTTTGCCGTTATCTTTTGATGTGTGAAGCATATGTGAGTAATCATCATGAGCGAGTGATGATAACAGATGAACAAATATTACAAGACACATCCACGTTGTATTTAATTTCGTTTACTAAATGTACAGTTCAATTATAATCTACATAATTATGTATTACGTGGTTACGAAGATGAGCGGGCCTGGTGGCTCGAGTCTCGCCACTAGTGAAGTCACTATTATTACGATTATTATTATTATTATTATTATTATTATTATTATTATTATTACTATTACCATTACTATTAATAATAATATAAAATATGAATGGGTTAGTGACAAATCCATATTTATATCTTTATTCTTGTGTGTTTTTATATTTTCATATTTTAATTTAATTCAATGCTTTGTTTATTTTTGCTTTTTATTTGTAATATTTGTCTTTATTTTTCCATTTACAATATTTGCACTTACTTTTTATTTATATTTGTGTGTTTATATTTGTTTTAATTTTTATTATTTGGCAGTCGGCCCTTTGGATTTTGGCCCACTGTGCTCCTTTCCGAGTGTGCGCGTGGGATCAAATTTCTCCCCTCGACGGCGTGGCCCGCCCTAGTAGCCCCCTCCGCCTCTCGTGTCCTCGCCAAATCCATTTTCCCTAACGAGTGCTTGTCACACGATCATTCCCTCGTACCTGCCTCGGCGGGATGTTTTGACATTGTAAGTTTGCGACTGGGAAATGAGCATAGTGGTTGGTGGGTTGATTAGATTCTCAGTCTGTTTTGGAGTACATTATGAGACTTTCTCAGTAACACTGACGTGGCAAACCCTGTTGATGAGTCTCTGTGGACGTTGGCCGCTAAGTACTTGGGACACAGAGGGTATTTACTGAAATGTCTGTTAAAAAATTGTGTGGATTTAACTTATAAGTAGCAAGTTTCAACGGCCCTATAAATATGAATTTTTTAACACAGGTACTTATCACAGAATGATTTTAGTTTTTTTATCACAGAGTCAATGTACAGTATGTAATATATTAACTTCAACTATAAAAGATAAATATACCATGTTTATTTTCAAGTTTTGTATGATTTTCACCTTTTCAAATCTACGAACTAAATGAAGCTGCTGAGATTATTTTGTTTTTGAAGAAACAAACACTATTGCGTTGATGAATTTTTCAAGATGAATGTGGTATTGGAAAAGAACAAAACAGATGTTACGAAAGTTTTAATATTTTAAAATATAAACGTTTTTGCAGAAAAATTTATATATATCATACCAACCAATTTATACATACCATTCCAACCAGTTATAATTTCATGAATAACTTTCACTTTGAATTTTAATTGATTTTAAAATTCATAATATACTCCCATATTTCATAACATTTATCTGACTCTTGTAACCATTGTCGGTTTGTACTATTATAAAATGGAACATTCTTTTCCCGTGTTAATGCAAATAAGGTCTTATAATAAATCAGAGCATCATTTCCAAAAAACACATTTATCTCTCTCAACCTCTCTCTAAACTAATAAACGAGCGCATGTAACCGGTTACGATCCACATTAATCAACGCGGAAGGATTTGTACGTTTGCGGACGGGAAAACTCGCTGGAGCGTCATGGAGATCAAGAGGAAAACTGTAGGGCAGAGCATCACGTCGAGAGACAGAGGGTGTAGATGATTGAAGATGGCAGTTGGTCACGAGACAAGGGGACCCCTGTGAAACGATGAAGGCGTCGGTGGAGGTGATGGCAACCCTGCGTTTCGCAAAGGGACAGAAAAGCTTTAGGAAACACCAGGCTTACAGGAAAGATAAAAGACTTACTGAAGCATTAGGGTTGACATCCCGACAGTGGGAAAACATTGCGACGACTGCCGATAGAAGTCAGGCACTGGTGAGAAAAAAGGCAGGCAAAGAAATCTGTATAGCATTATGAGCGAGGGAGGGGGCAGAAGGATCTTGAGAGCCTTAAATTAATGAGTTGGGTGTAAGGAATGAATCCGAAATGAAACGCCACCATTACGACAATAAATGCGACATTTTTCTTGCTTTATGAAGTAAATGCAAAAAAGGCAGATTGCCATTACAACGATATATCAAAAAAGGAATATTTGTATTTGGGTGTAGTTAAGAATTATCAACCCTAATTTTGAGAACTGTATTTGCCAAGCCCAGTAAAGTAATATGGTTTATTTCATTGAATGGTTGACTCACTAACTTGTACTGAATTGATATTTCTCGGAACGTGATCTGCAATGCCATTGTCATTAGTCCCTTTAAAGCAATTTATATTTATAGCGGCAGGTGACAGTGTTTCTATTTTGCTGGATGGTAAGATTCGGCAACCTATGCGTGAGCTTGCAAGAAGTTTCTTGTCCAATTGTCTTTCCTAGCGGTAGGAATGAGAGCTAAATGTAGGAGGAAGAATTGTGTGCGATTCGACGCGTGTATTTTAAGGTGTTGCTCCGGTATTTGTCTGCAAGTAATCAGGAAAACATTACAAACCACTGATCTCGTCAGTCGGACTGAGGACTCGATTTTCGAAGACCACACAAAATCACTAATTCCAAACCACGCAAGGAAACGTCTGACATCGTCTCGAGATTGAACCCGTGATCCCCCAAATGTTGGTGGGCTTCATCTTAAACGGTGCTTTTGCGCAAACCGCCAATGCTGGCAGTCCATCAACTCACACCGACATACACCGGCTGAAGTCTCTCGGGGCACACGTTGATGCCACTGCAGTGCCTTTCACTGGAAGGTTCAAGTGTTCCAGACCCGACGGGGACAGAATGATTGGTACTAGCTAGGTAACATGGTGTAATTTATCCGCTGTCTGTAAGAGAAGATCGTTGATCTGATTAGAAGTTTTCCGCGGTTTGTTCAATTAATACCACGGGAATACCGGTGGAGTATCTTATCAAACCGGCCACCCGAGATCTTTCTTTTTTCATTATTGTCCTATCCATACTCCTTACTTATATACACATACACTTACATGCACTATACCACCTCGCGAGTCCGGAGCTTAGAGATATTCGCGTCTGGGGCTGTGTCCCGCCGGAAGTTGATACCTGGCCCACAAAACTATTGCCCCCAAACAACGTGTTTATCACGCCGGATCTCACTATTCAGTGGCGAAACTCTGCCACCCCTCGTGATAGAACATGCACTGCACTTACGGAACTGATTACCACAGATATTCATGGTTATCTTAAATAAACAATCAATTATACTGACAAAAAATCACAGTGTGCAAGATTAGGTGATTTGGGTCACCGAATATGGCGATTGATAATTCTTTAATTTCAAGTTTTGCGTAATTTGCTTCAGAGAGTGAGCCATTACGAATTTGGGAAGTACCTAAAGTGTATACAGAGATCGGAGTTTCAACACCGTATTTATGGAAAAGTATCACACTTTGATAGGATGATGTCAAAATATATCTCGGCCACTTAGAAGAAAAAAACTGGACTGCCCATGCGCCAAAAATGGCGGAGGGGTAGGTTCCACCTCTTAGAGTCTCAACTTCCCCGCCTTGAGGAGCCACCGCCGCCGCCACCGCCCACTCGGCCTGGGCGGGTGAGGAGAAAGCCTGGCCTTGAATACCGTCTGGAACCCTAGCGCTAATGCATGAGAACCATATTGCAAGAGCCAAACAGGTATCGTCGCAGGCGCAGTTCAACTGAGGCGCAGTTCCACTGAGCTCCCTTCGTGAGCAGTGGGGAATAGCTTAGCCACTCCTCCCGAGGTAAACGACACCATAATGTTCTTTTTTTCAAAGTGGTCTAGCTATACCTGTTGGTATTTCAAGTTGTCTGCTGCGGTCGATGAAGGCTCGCAACCCCAGTGATGTCTTACTGCCAATTAATGTCATACTAATAAAACGTGACTGTAGTTCTTCCATAAATAATACTTTGTATTTGCAATCAACCCCCCTCCCCAGAAACATGACAGGAAGCTCATGGCTCATCAGTACAAATGGTCAGAGGTTGCGGAAGCTGTAAACGGGAAGCACATTGCGCTGATCTACTCACCAGGAAGAGAGGAGGGGAGGGTGGGCAGAGAGAGCGAGAGGGAGGGAGGGGGGAGGAAGGGGAGAAGCAGGGGTGGCGCAGGCGATCGGCCTTTGCTAGAGGATTATCCACAGCTGCAATTGCGCAAGGGAGGGGGAATCACGTGATCCGAAGACTGCGGGAGGCCCGTGTAACCACGTGCATACGTCAAGCAATGAGGTGGAATGAAGCAAAAATCGTGCTTTTTGTTAATTTGTAGATTTTTTCACAGTTACTAACTTACTTAAAAATAATTAATATTAATAATATAGCTCCCTCCAAAAAATATATTTTTTTATGGGACTCACTACCGGTCATTTCATTCAAAACAAACGAAATGTGGTTGAGAAAAAAACTCAAACTTCTCTTTCAATGAAGCTCTTAGTGTCTTTAAAAATGTTTGCAATTTTCTAAATGCCAGGCGTTTGATGAGAATTTGAACTATATCATACTTACAAAATGTACCTTCTTCTATACGAGAGAAAAAATATGAAGAAAAGAGTTTCAGACGTGTTCCAGAGAACGTTGAAAGTGCCACAGGGTGTTATGTAAAGTTCCATTTAGAATAAAATTATCCTTATGAACTCTAGAGCGGCACTAATACTAGTATTTAGTCGGTTCTGTATTTACTAAGATTCAGCTCAAACGCTTTTATTCGTACATATTTATGCGTGACATTTCCATCCATTTATTCAGACATCCCATTTTCTGGGTACAAAATTGCGTGTATTTCCTTTCCATCTCAACCAGTCTTAACCATCTTTGGAATAGCATAACTTTCTCTTGATGCGTGTGCAAAGATTTACATGAAAAATATATTGAACGCTGTTTTAAGAACGTAAATTCGAAATCGCTCTTTTGAGATCATTTCAATATTATTCCTCCTAATTTTATTGTACACGAGGGAAAAGTACAAAAAAGCAATAAAAATAATTCACTTATTATATATATATATTTATATTAATATTTTATATATATATATATATTGTTGTATAACCACTAGTGACATTATATAGAAAGACTATTTAAAACTATATTTTTTTAAATTCATTGCATTAACTCTGACCTTCCTATGATGTTAAAGTTTGTACCATTCTCTTGCCAAGTAAATTAAATAACATTTTTATGGCAACTACATAAACTACATGTTTTAATGTTGTCTCTATGAGAAGAGACGTCTCATGACATTGCTCCTCTTGTTGGAAGGCTAATAATAATGGAATAACGGCAGAGCAGACAGATATATGTTAAAAACTTGTCTTACATTTTCAAACTGTTTTCACAACATTGAAACTGTATAATTTTATCATAACGCAAGAAGCATTTTACCACTCTCATTTTCAATGGCCAGCGAATGAAGATAAAAAATATAAAAATTACCGAAATGACTGGGGGAAATGTCATCGCATTTTGAATTGTCTTTTTAGAAATTACCACCTCCAAAATAAATAGTACAATTAGCATAAACAAATACAATAAAAACTAATACCAGTCAAAAATGAATAATTTAATAGTACTTAATAACTCAGTACCTGTGAAAAATGAATGGGTTGGCTACAATTATAGTAGCCAACATGTATAGTGAAAGTGATTAGCGATTGACCGACTCAACACATTGTGGAACGGAATCCCGTCATGCACTTGAATTATGTCTTATGTCTTTCGTGTGAGTGTGATTTGGATCGTGATGGGCCTGAAGAACTGAACGTTAACTGGCTTTGACCGGAAATAGATTAAGAAAGATAGAATAAATTAGTTGGTTCATCACTTATATTATCGCACTACAGAAATTGTAGCGTATTACATGCTCATCCTTATTGTCAAGGTTCGCTTACTAGTATATTGAGGCACTTTAATCCACCTCTATGGTCTATGACTTAAAACACTGTCTTCACACACAATTTAGGGAGAAAGAGACTTTCTTGCGACAAAGTTGGGCACATTTCGATTTCTTTCCACCTATTTTTCTTCTTCACTACTACAATGGTCCATCATTCATCAGATATTATTCATAGCCATCTTGTCGGCATTATATCTATTAGTAAATGAGGGTATTAACAATATAACAGAGCAAGTTAGAGGTCCTCAATATTAGAAGAAAAGGCAAAATTGAAGAAAGGCACCAAAAACAAAGCAAAAACAAAACGGAATGCGACTCAAGAACAAATAGTTGATAAAAATGAAACGATGATTATGGAAAGAGAAAGAGAGGAGAAGAGAGACATGAAGAGAGAGGGAGAGAGCTTAAGAGAGAGGAAGAGAGTGGGAGACCGAGAGAGAGAGAAGAGAGGGAGGGAGGGAGGGAGGGAGAGAGGGAGGAAGAGCGACAAAAAAGAGAAAAAAGTGAGACACATTAAAATCAGTGATTTTAATAACATTAATTAATTTTAATAACATTAATGATAATAATAACATTAAAATCAGTGATTTATTGTAAAATACCCAAGAAAATAAAGAAAATAGAAACAAAAAGCTGACAAGGATGAGTACAAAAATTTCAGATTACGAATCAACTACATAAATAAATTGAAAGAGGATGGATGATAAGTGATTATAACCAAAAACCAAACTGCAAGGTCAGCAAGAAAGGAACTCCAGGTATTAGATTGCCTGCCAAGAGCAGGAAACGTGCAGGTACCCAGCAGGTGGATCGATGGAGGAAAGAGAAACTGCGTGCCCATCGTGTATGCATCGCGTGCGCAGAAACCCCGCACTCGCAGGTGCATGCAGCGCGCAGACTGCGGACGCTGCGCTGGTGCACGCGCCGCCGCGGCTGATAACAACGGGGCGGGCGGGGACGGGCGGGGACGCGGGCGATCGCGCTGCCATAAATGATGGAGGCGACGCGAGCCCAGCGCTGATTCGCCCTGCTCCGCTGCTACCGCCGCCGCTACACCCATCACCACAATCACCACCACTGCCACTCTCTCCGCCGCCGCAGCCACGACTTCCACCTCCACTACAACTGCTACGTCCGCTGCCGATGCCGTTGCCACCACCGCCATCCCAACCCTGTTACCATCACCACCACCACTGCCATCGCCACCTCTGCTATATCACCACCCCCTCACGAGCACCACTACCACTGCCGCCGCCGCTATTGCCACCACCGCCTCCACCCCTACCACCGCCGTCACTGCTTCCGCTCCCGCGGGCAGCCGTCACCACCCTCACCACTTCCCTACCACTGCGGCAGACGCCGCTGACCCCGCGCCCGCAATCGTGAAAGATTTAGGGCCGGAGCTAACTGTTCAGCGACAGTGTATACGCGTCATACGTTATACGGCGGCAACTGACGGGCGCGGACGTCCGCCCCCCCCTCCCCCCACTCCGCATCACCCGTCACCCGCTCGCGCCTGGGACTAGACGCCCTGTGCGGATGCCAGGCAACGGCGGAGTCCACTAGGGGGTCCAGAAGTAAAGAATTAGCAGCCAATGATATGGGGGTAAGATAAAGGCACGTGGAAAGTGTACGAAAATAAGTCATTATAAATATGAAACAATATATATTGAGTTATCTAGTAGAAAATACGAAAATGAGAACAAATATGTGTCAAGAAAAAAGTAGAATAAAATAATGAACTGGTAGAAAGTTAGAAACAATAGATCTTGCATTCAGAAAAGTGTTATAAGATTTACACGATCCCAATAAAGCAGAAAACACAGATGTAAGCATAAAAAACTAAAGAAACATTAGCCATTGATATTCAAAGTTAGGTTTAATAAGGAATTACTTTCAACATGAAGATTATTCCTTTTCCCAACGTGAACAACATGAGCAAAGATTATGTCGCAGTACAATGACACTAATGTTTCAATGTATTTGTGAGCTCAAGAGTTTCGTACAAAGTAAACTACCAATTGTTCTTATTCTTATTATTAGTTTGCTTTCTAAATGTATGTCTGTTTATTTAATTTGGGCAGAAACATCGGTAGACTTTCCAATAATAAATACACAACAACGAAATACTAGCACAAACGTCCCTGTGTCGGCAGTGGAATGGTGAGACATAAAACAAAGAACTCAAAGTAATAAAAACTTTCTACTGAAACCTGTTTCATCAAACACAAAGGAACTCACTCAGTTGCAGGGAACGCAGTTCATATTGAAAACGTAGTACCTCAAAATTAATGCATCAAACCGACGCAGAGATACATGAAAACGGAGAAGTTTGGAAGGGGACGTTGGGATGGAAAGGTCAGAGGTTATAACGTAGATTGTATCGCAAACTGTGAAAACCAAATTAAACTGGATGCATTAGTCACCGACATTTCCTAAATAAACAATCGCTCTTTGATGTTCCATGGAGAAGAATTTGTTAAAAATAACTTTCGAATAAAAACACTTTCAATTCCTATATTGAAAAAAAATTTCTTCCACATGTCACATTTGCGTGCATATCACATTACGTAGAGTAATATGAAGTCTCTCTTTTAGTTTCATTTGAAATAAATGTGAAAATATTATTCTCTGGGCGAGTGACTAATTTTTGCATCAATTAATTGAGATATTTATTAATTCAAAAAATCATCGTAAAAATAGCTTCATGAATATAATTAAACATGGAATGAATCCAAGATACATTTTGCTTCATTTTATTTCTAATTTATTTTCACTAATTCAATTTTTTTAAATCTGAATCCAAAATAAAAGTCAACTTACAATATAATATTTTCTTTTGTTATTATAATATTCCACTTTTACTCAATATTTGTGCATATTTTTGTAATGGGTCTGAAGATGATGGACAAAATTGTAGGAAGGTGGTGATCAAATAAATAACTACCGGTGCTTCAGAATGGCAAAGACACTCTCGTACTAGTTAGTATTCTAATTTCTTTGGTCTGTACTAGCTTTTAGGTCTTATCCCATTCTCTAGCCAGATTCCATCTATTGCCACCTACAGAAATTGAAGTATACCCTATTGATATTTTCTCAATTTTTCGGTTTCTCAATAGTAGATCCGAATGATTATTTCAAGAATATTACAAGAAAGTAAAACTTCTTCATAAATGGAATTTTTTGTTTGAAATTTTTTAGAACATGTAATTTACTCACAAATGTAGCAATGTATACAAATCGCTGGAAATGTGCAAGTTACAGGCACAATTTGCGTAATGTGTAAAAAACACACAAAAGAATTCAGAAAAATTGCTTTTATGCCATCTTGTAGAGTGCATTTAGGACTATCTGTAAAAAAGGTTGAAGAAATGATTTGAAGCCATTTTTGTGTGAATTTCCTCCTGGTTTTCACAGAAAACATTTGAATTTTCGAGAAACTTTGTCAGACATCAGAATCTGAACAAATCGTCGCTAAGGTAAATATTTATGCCTTGATAGACGAGTTAAAAAATATATTTGTGTAATTAAAAACAAGAATAGAGTTAAATGGCATTTATATCATCTTACACAGTGCATTTAGCACAAACCTTACCAAAAAGTTGAATAAAAATTGAGCCGTTTTTGAGAAATGTTTGTTTTTTGTTATTTTTTAATATTGCTCATATTTCATGTAATATTGCTCGGAAACTATTATTTTTTTAAAACATAACTTTAGTGAAAGAATTAATTATGAAGATAAAATTTAATTTCAAAGAAAAATCTCTCTCTAATTTGTAGTTATAGGAAGGCGTCGAATATAATTCAAACTTTTGCAATTTTCAAATATACAGAATTATTAGTGAAAATATGACAAATATTACACCTTTATAAGTGTATATTACTCTACTCTAAAAAGGAATTAACAGAAAAATATTGTGTAAATTTTGAGAAAATTTTGAAAATATCTTAAGGTCTTTGCGTAAAGAACTCCAAAAATGTACAGAAAATTTTTGAAAATCAAAGAACTTCAAGTGAAGCCAGATCAATTGGGTAATATTCGTTTTGGAAAAGACCGTGTCAATAGTTTAGGTGCTTGTATTGTTCTCAGACGGTCAGGCAGACGGACAGACGGAGGGACGGATGTTTTGAAAAAAAACAACGATCTTTCGGTTTAAGAGGACCCCAAAAGTGTATTTTCTCCAGGATTACACAAGATTCTTTGTACTACGTATATTACTCCATACTACGTTTACGAGAAAGTAAAAAAATGGTGTTTTTTTATCAAATAGTTATTTAAACAAAGAAGAGTGAAATAGGTTGGTGGTGGTGAGAATGCTAAATAATTGGCCAATTGGCTGTCTGGAAAACGCTGCGTCCTAGGCACATGTTCCTCGGTCTCAGGCTGCAGTGGCTAGGACGCGGCGCCTCCCGGACAGTCAAGTTGGTACTGACAGGGCTCGAAGGCCTACATTCTCTGGTAAATAATTGACTCTGACTTGGGAATATGATGTTCAAAGGCGAGTGTTAGAACACGCAGGAATGACAGAAGAGACTACGTGATGTGGTTGAACGTAGGATTTCAAATTTGATTTTTTGATTAAGACTTAAAGTCACTGTGTCTTAATTGCCCGTTTTCATTCTTTATCATTTCAGTTGTGCTTGTAAAGCTCCCGAACCTTTTTTCATTTTAGTTCTGCATCACGAAGTAATTTCAAATAATTCAACGAGATATTTTATATATTGTCTGGAGGAAATGGTAATGTTTGTGGTGACATATTTATTTTTTATCTTACTAATTTTCTAAATTTAAATGTTTCTTGAAGATATATAATCATGGCGATGCGATGGTGAGGTGCGAATAGTGACGCGGCGTTGGTAGAGGTGGTGATCGTAATTGCCGTGTTGGTGGTGCGGTTCGTGCCGGGGGTGTAGATTGTGATCGATATGGTGGTCATGCCAATGGTCACGGCGGGGATCGAGGCAGAGGTCGAAGTGGTGGTCATGGCGACGTTTGTGGCGGATGCCACGATGATAGTCGAGATGGTGGCCGTCATGACAGTGGTCGTGGTCCTAGCCAAGCTAGTGGTCGTAATTGTGTTGCTGATTGTCGTGTTTAGGTTTGAAATGGTGACCGTGGCGATTGTAGGTGTAGGTACGTGGAGTCACAGCGATTGCCGCACATGCAGTGTGGCACAGGTGTGACAGCCCATGGATCAAACTCAAAGGTAGTCAACGTGCGGACAAATTAGGACAGTACACCTTGCTAGCTTTGTCACAACCCTCGCTTCATATGTTGGTGACGGCTTAATTAATGAATTGGGAAACCACATCTGGCCGTGTGATGAAAGCAAATGACTTGGATTTCTATGTATCGTATCTACAAGTAAAGGATTATTTAACACATACATACACTCAATTTTAAACCACTTGTAATTCTTTATATTTCACACTATTGGGATTGTCATTTTCAGTGTGACAAATTAATGTGTAAATGAGGAAAATTTTATTATTTCCAAACGTTGGCGATGTCTATCACGTGAAATCATCTTAACAGATTTTCTTGTTTCTTTCATTATTTATGGAAACATCAGATGAAGTTTTTTTTGTCCTATTTACGAAGTCTTAATCCGCATATTGCCACGGACACACAACTTGAAATGAGATTTCTATCATAATTGTTACTTGATCGCCGTTCCACGTCAGAAGCATTAAAAACATGTCCTGAAAACCAGCTATTTTTGACCAAAAAAAGCTTATTTATGGACCACGGTAACGGAACAGTAGAAACATGTTCTGGGGACTTGATACCAAAAATGCTATTGACGGCAAACGATAGTTTGCCTATCTCTGGTCAACGCTAATTCCTAAACCCTTCAGTCGATTTTGACCTAAATTTATGTTTCAAATCAATTTAAACGACCTCAATGCTCAAAAAAATCAAAATATTTATTTCAAACTTTTCAAGTGTATTTTACATGAAATTATAACAATACTGAAAAAGTTTCTTAATAATGGTTCAATTTTTTATTAAACTTTGACTTCTAATAACGTAGAAAACGCTTTAAATCACGGTCAGATATTTGCTGAAATCTCTTATTTTTCAATAATTGATAATATTCGAAGCTTTTTCAGCCTACAACCACAATATTGCAGATAGAGATTTGGGTATGAGATCTGCTCTTCAATGGCAGATATTAAAGTAATGTTATTTGCAAATTTTCAAAAATATTCGAGTAGTAACAAACATATTTTTCAAAAATAGGATAATAGACGCTTGATAGAATGATGCAGGACCCTTATTCATTGAACTCTCTGAGTTTTCGATAATAGAAAATGTTAATAATAATGCCAGAAAGTGTGTGCTGGTGTAGAACCTTCAGTGTTTACTTAAAGCCCTGACGAACCTTGATGACACTATGATACACTACTTATGCAGTGTATGGGATTCCTAGTGTATTAGTGCGACTGCCCGCCGTTGCGTCTAGAGCGCATTTTCCGAACGGCAGCCGTGACGTAAAGTGGGGCTCTGGCGTCGGCCGTCGCTGGGGAGGCGATGTGTGGGTAAATCGACTTGACGCGCTGCATCAGGCTATTTATGAGCGCAACGCGTCGTGCGTCCAAACACAGCAACGCCTCCCACTCCCCACCCCCTGGGGCACGGGGCACAGGGCGGGGCGAGACTGGGGAGGACAGGGCAAGGCGGGGCGGGGCGGCGTGGGGTG
>BOPP01000002.1:4970445-4995872 GCA_017312745.1 Gryllus bimaculatus | reverse complement strand
GGCAATGTGCGCAGTGCATAGGGGACTGCGTGCGGAGCGGTTGGGCGGAGAGACCGGGTGTGAATGGTGAGTGCAGATAGAAAACAAGGAGAGGGAAAATCTGGGAAGCGCAGGGATAAGGGGATTCGGTAGAGTTAGGGTGTTGGAATAAGCGGGGAACGTTGAGAGGAGAAAAGCGGGGACATGCGGAGAGCTGAAAGAAGCGAGGGACTGCGAAAGGTGAGTAGGCAGGGGACACAGAATGTGGAGAGGGGCAGGAAGTGTGGAGACCACGATCAGAGGGGCTGACGAACAGCGGGATAGACGAGGAAAATAGGACGAAATTGGGAGAATAGAGTAAGGCAAAGAGTGATGGGAAGCTGGAAGCGGCTGGGAGCTGCGATAGATTATATAGAGTGCGAGGTGAGGGAGGAGCGGGAGGGAGCATAGAGGTGATGTATGAAAGAGGCGGAGAGCATGGATAGGTGGAGAAAGTAGAAAGGCAGGAGTAAGGTGAGGAGGCAGACAACTGGAAGAGGCGGGGAGAGAGGAGAGACGGGAACGTACAGGAGTAGGGAAGGGAGAGAGGCCTGTAGCGAGGTGGGAACCGGAAGAGATGGGCAGCGGGGGGCGACGCGGGGCGGAACGCATGATGCAACGTGGGGCGGAGCAGAGCAGCGTGGGATGTGGCAGGGCCTGCAATGGGACGCAGGGGGGCGGGGGGGATGTAATTGCGAACGGACGCTGTCCAAATGAGATACATCGACTTTATTGTGGAGAGCGTTGCTGCAGGGGTAAATGCATGTGACGTGGAGAATGGCACGTGCGCTATGAAAGAATGTTGTACGCACTGTCCAGGAACGCAGGAAACAAATTTAGAAAAAAGGTCAAAATGTTCATGGGAATTAAAATAGCTGCTTAATACGCTTTCAAAATAGGCTAACCAGACCGTCTTGGACATAGTTCCACACATTTTAGAAAAGAAGTGCAATATTGAATTTACAATTAAATAGAATACTTTTAAAATTTATGAATGTTTACTTAATGTCACATATTGCCGGATATATCATGTAATATTCCTACAGTTCATTAACATACCCATTTGTGGGGGTTAAATTTATCTCCAAAAGAGAAAAAGAAGAAGAAACGCTATATTCTAATATTTAAATTGAAAATATAATAATATTATGTTAGCCTCGTAACAAATACATTATATTTCATGTTTATCGCCAATAAAATTTACTCTAGAGGGAAATCCAGGTGGCACTGTCGAAAACACATCTTATAAACAAGTTTAGCACAAAATCTTAATCGATTTGCTTTTACTCTACTTCGTTAATTATTTTTGATGCAGACACGACATCGTATTGTTAGTATCAACCATCTTAATATTTGTTTATGTCTCCTCTTAAGTGATCTGTTTAATAATTTAGTGATTATTTCATTTTTGTGTCACCCTTCTTTTTTAATTTTTAAAATTTAATTTTATATAGTTTGAATATATAGTGTTAACAAACAGTAAAACTCAACATTTTTTTTCATAATTAGTAATATTAGTCTTTATAATAAGTAGATTTTAACGGTAAATAAATGATCAAAATATATTTCGATGAATGATATAATTAAATAAGATCAATATTATAATTAATAAGATAAGTATGTATTCATAAATAAGTTAAAAAATGTGTGCTCCCATTGAATGTATTTGCTTAGAAAAGAAATCACAAACGAATCCCAGAAAGAAGAAAAAAAGTCTCGCAGGTGTAATAAAGAAGACAGATCGAAAATTTTCGAAGGAAACAATGAAGACAATCAGTAATAGATTGTTCTGTAGTGTTTCTAATAGTGTCTAATCTAGTGTAGATCTAATACTGTTTGTTGACGGATGAAAGTGGAGGAAGAAAGTTGAATGTTATTTTTACAAGTCAATAGAATCAATGGCGGTAAGGTAAACTGTACAGTCGTTAATTATGTAAGGATACCACCTTCTGCTCTTTTGTCTTCTTTTCTCTATTACTCTGTAGGTTTAGAAGTAATTAGAATCATGTTTTCTGAATTAGCATAGTTGTAGTATAATAATAGATTAACACATTATCTCTTTTTACTTTTATTTATTCACTAAAATTATTGAAATGTACTAACAGAGATAAATGAGTTGGAAAACATAGATAGATCGACATGATCATTTTTATTTAACCATTTCTTTGCAATTTAATTGTAATTATTTATACATGTGTTGCTTTGCTCGCGGGTTGCATATATACACATATTTAACACTTTAAAATAAAAAAATCCGTTATTGTCACATTTGCATTGATTATATATACATGGATACAGTATATTATACAAAGCTTGACATGAATATCATGCTGTCACTGGCACCCAAGACCGAAACTGAGTTCGTCCAAGCTACCTAGCTAGTGATGAAAATGTTGCCCTCTTTCGGACTCGAACCTAGGACCGTCCGATCAGAAACACTGCAGTGCCATCAGTCGATGTCCTTATAGTTTCCAATTCCTCATCAATATCGGTATTGATTTACGTACAAGGATTAACGCACAAAGGAGGATTGTTCGTGTATGTTCGCTCCAAGTAAAGTCTTCTTTTACTCGTACACGGATCAGTCTCTTTAGATACATTCATTTGCTATTTGACCATCTTGGACGAAGTCTTGGCAGTTTTCATAGGATCAATAGATCTTTTGGGGACCAGTTCTACCTCTTTTACACTATCCCTAGTGTATAAATCTCTTTTGAGCGTAAATCCCACAGTTTTGTGATCGTTTATAAATGTACATCATTCCACAAGGTCCTGAACTAACTGGTTTGATGGTTTTCGTCCCTAGACATTGTGCGAAATCAATATTATACGGCATTATTTACAGTTTAAATTGTCTGAACGTGAAATATCGAGTAGATGTATGTTTCTAAGCATTAACATGCACACATACCATTATTTAACGCAATTATACAATATTGTAAGCATTTCATTCATTTGATTTTCAAGTGGATGAAATTAACAACTTTAGAAATTATCTTAATTGCTAGTGTGCTCAAAAGGGTGTTGACGCAGATCATGGGCATTTCGAGCATATGTTGTAACGGCTATACCTGTAGAAGTCTAAGGTGATGAGTGTTCATCATTTTCTGTTTGCGTGCATGTAGCTTTGTTCTGCTTCTGTTATTTGTTTGAAGTGTGTATACATTTTTTGGCAGTCTCTATTATCCTCGTCCTCCTTAATACATCTTACTCTTTATAAAAATATAAATAATAAAATTTAGTTTAGAAATTTCTTTATTTAGTTAGTAGACTTTGCTCTATTACCTAATTAACGTTTAACTAGAGTCTACAACGAATTAATATTTTACATCAATGATCTGTAATTTCACAGCAATCAATTTTATATAGCTATACGAGAAAAGCAAGTAACATGAAAACGGTGATTTTGTAGTGGGAAATTCTTTGTAGTACAGACAAATTTCATTCACTGAATGGTTGACTGTCAGTCATAACAAGGACTAGAAAAGCTACATTAACCAGCTCTGGGTAATAAATCAATGCAAATGTCATGTGCTTTCACAGCGACAAAAACACGACCTACAATAGTCTTGACAGCTCTTCTCTATTAACTTTTAGATTCAGTAAAATGTGCATTTCTATCAAATGAAAGCGGATTTTATTGGATTCAACGTTTTGGGTCTCATAAAATGATGCAGAATTAAAGACTTTAGAATCGCCAACGAGATGAATTGCGAGTGTGACTAGTTTGAAAAATCTAAAGTTAAATTGGTCCTATAATTATATATTGTGTAAGATATCTACACGTATATTAGATATAGTATGTATATCTATTATACATGTAGATATCTATGTATGTATATGTAATATCATGTATGTATATGCATTAACATAACGGAATTCTCAAACACGTTACATGATTACTAGACGTGGAATAAAAGTAGAGAAATGAAAAACCCAACAAATTTGTTACAAATTATTTTTAGAAAAGATATCCAGGTTTTGGTGAATGTAAAATTCATTGAAACAATGCATTTTCTATTTTACTATTCTAATATTGGAGAAAAGCATCATGGGTTATATCTTGTAAGGTCATCTCTAATAGTTGATTATTTTTTGTAAAACTTAGAAAGTAGTTTAAAATCTTAGTTAAACCTTTTTATTATTATTTCGACATCTTAATAATTAAATGTGTTCAACGAAGTTGTCACCCCGCCCCGGATACGAACGCAGGTGTCCTGGTTTACGCCCAGTTGCTTTAAGCTATCAAGATGACCATTTCTTTGAATATGTTCCGCAACAATAAAGAAATACATGTTGTGACCATGTTACTGAGTAACTATTGTATTCAAATAGCGTGACACATTTTTTAAACAAATTGAATTGTTAAAATACATTTGTTACTCAGTAGTTTAGTTGCAACTTTGATTTTTTACCGCTACGCACCGTACTTCCGATCGTAATTGATTCCAAAAATGGTGATAGGGCGGCGACAATTACATATTTTGCAATCGCAATTTACGCATTTTTGCCCCAAACATTCGGAGTCGTACTCGTTCGGGGGTAGAGCCCGCGAGGGCGTCGAACCCCGTGAAAGAGAGCAATGCGCGGTAGAGGGCTTGTTGGGGCTCACGGTTCCTCCGAGGGCTGTTTCCGCTCTCGAAAATTGCCGATCGCTGGGTCGAGAAAGGGAAGAGCTCTGCGCTGGCCGTTGGCGCTAGGGATGCGTTCGGACTCGTTTCGGGGACCCGTTCCTGCAATCGTTCGCCGCGAACGAAGTCTGGGAGTAGCTCCCGCCCTGTATTGTATCCCTTCTCCTGCTGCTGGCGCTTCTGGTCCACCTTTGGTCTCTGCCACTGTTTGCAGATAAAATTAAAGAGGTCGTTGTCTCCGGTAGTCATTTTCACAAATCTCTGAAGGTGAATGTATCTAATTCATGAATATGAGAGTTCTTGCATTTTATCTTCTAATATCAGTTGGATTGTTGTCGCATAGTAAATAATAGGCGTTTTTTATGAAATGCAGGATGGTGTTTGATGTGATTGGTAAAATACGGTGGAGTGTTGCGATAAAAAATAGTAAGCAAATGTTTCAAAGCTCAAGATATCATGGTTTCAGTATTATTTTATAAATCGCCCTGCACTGATTTTCCACTTTGGTTACAGATGCACTCAAATATCGAGGTACGTTATCTTTAAATAATATTTCTTATAAATTATGAAGACATTTTCGGTGGTTAATTACGTTGACTATGTTTGATTACATATTTTTTGGTTTGGTATTGTTTTGAGCAAAAACAGAAATATAACTGAATTAAGAAATTTGAATAACAACATTGTCGATTTATATTTGAAAAAGACTATCACTTGGTTTTAAATTACTTAAAGAAAAATTATATCAAGACAATCATATTTTTGTTAAGTTTGCGGCGCGTGAGGTAAAAATAATTTACAGTCGAACTCAGTTATATTCTTCGAGTGTAGCAAATTGATGCACCGATTGCTAGACCCAAGTCTAGACTATCATCACGTGTTCTCTTATATTTTCTGGGACTACATCTGTTGAAAGAACCCGTATTTTCTCGCTTCTGCTCCATTTCAAACGAAGAGAACTTCAGCCAAGTGTACTTATTTTCGTCGTATCTCCAGCACATGGCGATTGTGTCCTAAAATTCCGATCTCCCCCATCTGCTGCGCTGCTTCAAATATCGCGTTCGGTTCACAATAGCGCTTCTTTTGAAGCGAATAAGATTTCTATATTATACTCCCGGGCCGAACCATCTGCATCTCGTGCAGAGAATATTGACGAAAGTACGAAACAGAATAGACTGTGCGCATTTTCAGCCACCAAAAATCTTTCTCAGTACGTTTCGGAAAAGAGGCAATGTGAAAAATATACCATAAGATGTTAAAAAATATGTTGATACTCGTTTCATTTGATATAGGTTATTCAATTTATTAAAATCACCCAAAATAGTAACCTATTTTTTCGATAAAAGTTTCCAATTTTTTTTATCATTAGTAACTATTGGGTATTTTTAGTTGACTATTTCAATGTATTCTCTAATTGTTTGTTCACATTGGTTAGTGTTAATAAAATCTTAATCGGAAATTAAAAGAAATACATACTGAAAGAATAATAAACCAAATAAACTACATTTAAAAGTTTAGAAATCTATGCTTTCTTTATCTTTAGAACTCGATTTGACAATGAGTTGCACACTTTTCTTACTACTGTCGAATGATATTTGTTTTACTTGTAAGTTAGGTATCAATACTGTTATGGAATATTTAGTAATTTAAAAAAAGGCCTGTTCTTGGATATGAGCTTGTAGATATTTTAACCCAATTGTAGATTAAAAAATTACGATTCCGAAATGCTTCATTGTGTTTTGGCTTATACAGTACGTTGTGATGCTTATACTATTTCTTTACACAAAATAGAGCAATGCGCTATGTTTTTACAGAGTCAACTTATACGACTATTGAAGAACAAAGAACTTAAGACCATTGAAGAAATGCAGTAGCGTAAATTAAACTGCCTGGAACATTTGATTTTGTTGACAGGTAGGATTTTTCATGTAAGAATCAATTTTTCTCCCCCTTAGTCATTTGGTACTTGAGTGAAATACTCAATTAAAATTAATTTTACTCCAAAATTCTGAGAAAATATTGATAGAAAATGATAGTTTGTTACATTGCTTATATCTACATTACATTACATTAGTCTTCAGATTTTCTCAAAGTATTCTCAGTTATTTTATTTCGCAAGAAAAAATAAGGTAATAGAATCTACAAAAGTGTTCTCGATGTTACTGTCTCTCGGGTGACAAAAAAATTAAAAGTTTCATATTGAGAACTTCATATTAGTTTAAAAATACGATTTAAATATTTTTGTGTATTTTAAAATATCAAATTATCTCTCTGAAGTTTAGAAACTAATGTTTCGGGGAAAATATTTTATATCAAAAAATTAAAAACTACAAAATTTAATCACTGAATATTAATCAGGTAATATTTTCACAATAAACTAGTAAAATTGAAAACAGATATCATTCCAAATCATTTTACCAGAGTTCTTCCTGTATGCAATTAATCCGAATAAAAGATTTGGTGATAAGACAAGTGGGATTCACGAACTTTAATTCACTAGAAATAGAAAGCGGTTTGCGTACGTCAAAGAAAACGTACGGCATCTTCTCTGATCGGATCTGTGAGGGGACGGACCACGGAACATCATCTTTGCAGTATTGACGTCATCTCTGCTTCGCCAGAAGGATGTCCCATTGGTCGAGAACTCAGAGACGAAAAAAGATTAAAGAGTTACAAATACGGAAAGGAAATTGCATTTCGACTTTAAAGAGAGAGGTATAAGGTCTTCGAGAAAGATATTTGTTAAGTTACATACACACCTACTATAACAAAATAATAAGTGAAGTAATATAAAATACAAATTATTGAAAAGAAAATGATATTACGGAGATATTTTTGTTAAAACAATTTCTGAGAGAAAGTAACTGTGATACGAGTTATAGATGTTCAAACTTAAGACCTGAAAGCTGAATTCAGAGAGCAAAACCAAAAATACGACAAAAAGTACGAAAAGAAAGAATGTCGCCCTCTGGGAGCAACTGTGAACACCAGAAGGGTGCACGAAGACAGAAAAATTTAGTTTGCACATTTGCCGCCTCTATAGAGCCTTTATGCCGCCTTTCCCCGGCGCTCGCATCGCCTTCGGCAGCCGCCAGTGTCTTTCTAAAATGCATTTGCACCCGTGCAGAACGCCTTTAAAAACGTGAGGACCGTCTGCCTGCGACGAAGGCGCGGGAGAAGGAGAAGGGGGAAGGAGCGACCGGGGAGGGGGGATGACGAGGAAGAGGTAAAGAGGCCGGAGGCGGGTAAGTGGTAAATTGTTCGGAAACAGGACCTCGAAATCAATTCTTAGGCCCGGCGCGCTCGAAAGTCGAGTTGGGTTGGAAACGAATTCTTCGAGATGCGGCAATTCTTCGATTCTGCAGGCGTCGCCCAGGGGCTGGGGAGAGGAGGGGTATGTGGAGGGGCGGGAAAGGGTTGATGAGAGGCGTTTGCACAGTGTGCGTTCTGACGGTGGGAAAAGGAAAACCGAAATGAACCGAGAAACGCGACCAATCGCCTTCAAGCACTGAGCTTGTATTTTAGGGCGGCTACGAAACTTTGCTGATCACTTCTGTTTGTTGGAGAAGCAGTTGGAGATGTTGCTTTGTTAATTTTATCTAAAAAGTAAGTATAAAATTAAGTTGAGACAGAATAATATGTAATGAAATATTAACACTAAATCCGGTCACATTCAATTATATGCATGACGTAGGTCTTTATTTGCTAAAATAATAGGATCTAGAAGCAACTTTATATTTTAAGTAGGACAGGACAGGTTATAAACATATCAAGTGATAAAAATTTATTTTGGACGAGATATTAAGATGTTCAACTGAAAAAATAATTAAACGTGTTTCCAATATTTACATTACATAAACCCAAACAAAAACAATGTACTGCCTGAGTCATTAAATACTATTGCATAGAATCAATAGCACATACTGCAAACAAACTGATAATCACTATTTCCTATAGTGATGTCGAATAGGTATTCAAATTTCCCTTTCGCTTTAATACTAGGACAAACATACGTACAAAAATCTGTTATATTCATAGATTTCTTGGTATTTTATTGGGACGAAATTCAAGTGGATAACAATGCTTTGTAGTCAAAAGTAAGTATTTAAATATGGAAAGTTCAATATTTTCCTAGGGAAATGTCTCATGAGAATTACACAAAATTTTCTTAAGACATTACTAACAATATCAATAAAACTTGGATACTTTTATGAAAAGTAAACTTTCATATTCTGAATTAAATAATGCATTAAAAATGTATTCATTTGATGTTAAACGCTGTAGTTAAATTGTTTATAATGGTTTGCAGTGGAAGTCATACTTATAAAATTTAGTCTGCAACTCCAGCAAAAATCAACAGTGGCAGTGTAGCTATTGTTGGAGGAAGAAATTTCATTACGAATTATATTACTATAATAATAAAAAACACACTGTTGTTCATTTATTAAGTACTCATTTCGAAAGTGAATGATCTAGTATCATGAAATAGACCTACAAGCCTTATGTTAAAAGTTCACGAGTGTTCGAACATATCTCTTCAATTCCAGTTTGCGTGCTCCATGTCGATACTTGTTTCACACAATTAAATTTCATACGATTCGTACTCGCTTAAATGTACATCGAATGAAATGACGAATGAGTTTCCACTTCCGAAATTAACCGGAAGAATGTGATTATTGGAAAATTGGAACCACTGAACAAAGCACACGGAACCTTCATTAATTATTCTGTAGAATCAAAATAATCAGCTCTTTTTATGCCTCTTAATAATGTACCCTCTAATGTCGCATTTTATCGCATATTATCATTTTTAGATATTATCCTTTAATAAAAATATTAAAATTAATTTTAATTCCGGAATAAGATGACAGTTACAAAACAACGTGTTACGTTGTTTAAACGTAACACGTTGTTTTGTAACTGTCATCTTTTTCATTTCTCGGAAATGTCCACAATGTTTTACATGTTCCGTAGAATTTCCTATGCTCATAAGCATCGCAAAAGCTCGGTTGCTCGTCAAGAAGATATTTTTAAATAGTCAACAAATTTTTGCAATTAATCTGAATGCACTATAGATTATTGATAATTGTCTATAAGTAACAAAAAAGGAGAGAATGCATTTCTGATTTTAAATATTAACTTTTTAATTATGACATAACTGCTATTATTATTATTAATTATAATAATAATAATATTTGTATTTATTTTCATAACCCAAACATTATAAGTGAGTGTCTCAATTCTTCCAAAGGTTCCCTGACGGGTAGATATGATGAAACTTGGGGTATTTACATCAAGATCTTAAATTTCACTGTTCTACTATAGAATATGAATATTTGATAATTGTATGCATTGGAAATCCTATTATTCCTATATTTTTATGTTAAACATTTACAATCATAATAAGTAAAACATTCATAAAAAATTGAACATTTAATCCACAATGATGTCAAATACCCAAATTACTAAATGTTGTAGGAAAGACGAAATCTGTAGGACCCGACTTTCCGGTAAATTATAATACATTTCAATAGTTATTTGTTCTTAATAACGCAGATTCCATATATTTCCTGGACATTTAAAGGGAAATATTTATATAAAGATTAGAGAATTATTAAACCCAATTAATTTAACACATTTGTGAAAATTTGAGTTCCTCTATGTTATCTCATCTAGATAAGTTATTATTTAAAAATAATCTACAGTAGACATTTTTTAAGATCTAAAATTCATTTATAAATTGTTGTTTGAAGTGTGCTACCAATATGCGGGATTTGATTCTATCAGAATTTACATTTCTGAAATAACCGTAGAGATGAGTCGCTCGCGTAGCTCTTGAGTCGGTCTCGTCGGTCGCGCCCTCAGGCGTCGTTTCTCTCTCTCTCTCGCCACTCACACGTTTTCTCGCCCAACGAAGTCCGCCCGTCTTCACACGCCGTCCTCACCATTGCACCGAGCGACGATCCCTCCCCGCACTGTCAGTCCTCGTTCCCCGCGACGAGCCCGCCCCGCCCCGCCCCGCCCCGCCCCGGCCTCGTCACCCGCGCAAAAACAAGAGAACGCGGCGCAGTGCGCTGCGGGTTGCGTTGCGAGAGGCGGGCTGGCTAGCCGCCTCGCGAGGAAATGGATGAAGACCAGCTCAGTGTTGGTGGGGTGTCACCGGCAGAGTTCAACTGTTGTGAGTCGTACAAGAACACGAGTGCTTCTCTGATAGCGGTAAAGAAAGGTGTCCAAAAAAATAAATACTGCGTATGATTAGGGAACAAATTTATTTTCAATTATTCACTTAAACAAATATTTCAATAGATAAGTAATTGGCACAAACAAGAGATGAATTGCAATTTTTTTAATTTTCAATTTTTGTATTATTTTTACTTTTATGTTTACATTTGGTTCAATAGGTTTTTGTTATACAAATATTTCAATTAACATTCAAACTGTAAAATAATATAATACAAACAAAATTCACTCTAAAATTGAACGCTAAATAAGAATACTTTGAAAATAATTTCAAGAAGAGAATAGAAATTTCAAAAAAGCATATCGACAATATTTCAGAAGGAAATTGATATCCTACCTCAAAGTTTGAGATTTTCTTCGTGGAATAAGTATAAGATGACGTAAAATATGTTAGATATGAAAAAAAATATTATGAACAATATTACGGCATGTTTTCGGATGAATAAAAGAGTACATCAGAAATGAAGCAGAAATATGGGAGATGTATATAAATTTTTCCGCACTGAGCAAAATCAGAACATCCTATTATAAATTGAATTTGACTTCGTAGCAATTGGATCACCAGGAAACACACGAAGGGTTACTTTTCTGTAGATTGCTGATGGGAGTGGAGTTACAAGCTTCAGCTCGCACTATCCAATAATTTCTGTTGTTGACTTTTGAGGCTGCAAAATATTAGTTCGATGATTAGGAGAACATTTGGAGAAACTACATCAAGAAAATAGAGAAGAAAGAAGAAGAGAATATTTTGAAAAAAGTCACAAAATCGAGACCCTTAGCGTCTAGGCGTGAGATCATTAAGTATTGAAGACATTGTCATAGTTACCTTTGTCTGAACGAAAATAAACGTTATCCTTACGGATTATATTCATTATTTGTGGCGTTACAAGCTGCTACTGCACGGGGGATGAATCATCGTGCTCGAAATGCTTGCCAAAGTAGAAAACCAACTTTCAATGCGTCCAATTCGTATATTACTTAGCTCCTCTACACGAGTGAGACGGATCGCTACGAAACTGCTCGCGACGCCAGGTTCTCAAACAATGTAATCTCGTTGCGTCTTATTGGAAAGGCGTTGAAATATGGGAATTTCCCGACAATGTGCCATGCTGTGGGCTCGGTGCTAAAGAGCACGCGCAATCTCTTGGCCTGTTTTGCAAGAAGTTCAAAGTTTGTTTCAAAGGGTTTCATACAAATGAATTATTTCTCATTCTGAGCGGGTTTTGGGGGGAAAATAAAACTATTTCGAAGCCGCGACATATGAAATGTAAGTTCTTTTCTCTGAAATAACCTCAAAGAATTGTCAAAAAGCTTCAGTTCACAGTATGGCGCCAAATTTGAATTAATTTTGGCGCCTAAGTTCCAAGACTGACACTCTCACCAGCATAGTGTCGCGAGTTGTTAAGAAAGAGCGGTATTTTGTACCAACTTAATGGCAGGAGAGAAAGGCTCAAATCCGAGGAAGTGCGTATTTAAACATATTTATTGTACTCCACGTTCGATGCAGCGTGGACCTTAGCGAGAGCATCGGCATGGTGTGGCGACAGGGAAGCATTCTCGAACAACCACAGAAGGTATAGCACTCGCGTGCGGACACCGATTGCGAGGCCTACATCAAAAAGCGCCTGTCGCGTTTGCACTCGAGTGTTGCACTTTTCATCATTTCAGTGAATGAGTGAAAACCAGAATTGACATTTTAAAAACTGAGAAAATGTTTTTATTTTGGGATATATTTTAGTGGCAATGTATTTTAGTGGTTTTAATGAACAATTGATATGCCGTGGTGCTAATGATGAAACAAAGCTTTACGACTTTACAGTGATATTAACATAAATAAATAGATTTCTCCGAATTTATTCAATATCACTTGTACCGTTCTGGGTGTCACCCATTCAAATAATGGAAGCCACTTAGTTTTTAACTTAGATTTATTCAATGAAGTCATTAATTATACACAATCAGTTAAATCTACGTTTACAAAGATGACTTCTATTAAATAATGAATTAAGCCAACAACACCACTTCAGTATTTCCCACACTTTACATCGTTATGGACGATGTCGCCCAACTTGCAAAGTCGCGCCGACTCCCTCACCAAGATCAACACTGCCTCGGACTTGTAAGTACAATAAACATGTCTAATCTAAATACAAATCCGTTAAACTGTATTTGTCCCTTAATTTAAAGACAGAAAATTATAGACAGAAGCCATAAAGGCTAAAAAGAAAATATAAATATTAAAACTAATCTAAATACAGTCTCTAAAACGAGGCTTTCTCTCTGACTTGAGACACCAAAAGTTGGTGTGGAATTTCCCTATCTGTTAACAACTCGCGACAGTAGTGTCTTTCTAGAGTCTTTCCTGGCGTAGTACAGCGAGGCAACGGAGAGCCCCTGTGGCCGCTCGCGGGCGGGACGCGCGGGGGCGGCCAGAGCGAAGAGCCAAACCCCGCGAGGGGGGATAGAGGGGCGGAAAGAGAGGGAGGGCGTTTGGGCTGAGTCAAAGCCGCCCGCACAATCCTTCTCGATGGACACGTCCGGTATCGGAGCAGCGCCGTAAAAGTGAACAAAGGAGCACGCGCCCGCCCCGCCTCGCTAAGCCGCCATTGTGCGCCCGCCGGGGCGATCGCCCGGTGTTCCCTTCCCCGCCCGCGGGCGATGCGACGCGATGCGATGCGATGCCACACGACACCACGCGATGCTCACATGTGGAGAAGCAGTTGTGGTTGTTGAGGTTCCATATGGAGCACTGGAGGCAACTGGTGAGGAGGAAATAGTTGCCTGCACTTGACGAGTTTGCTCTGCTGCTGGGGATGCTATGAACGCTTAGAGAGTTAAAGATGGAACTCTTAGATAAAAATATTTAAGTAATTTACTACTATTGAGCTTTGATATTAGAAAACTTTATGTCGTAGTTATCCCTTGAAATACCTTCCTTGATTAAAGTATCTATCTATCTATCTATCTATCTATCTATCTATCTATCTATCTATCTATCTATCTATCTAGAACTTTTCCACTATTTGTAGCGATTCTGACCGGGAGGTTCTAGAATTCGAGACTCCATGGAGGCGAAACGTTAGACTGTGTCAATTTGGCTCGATTGATTTCATCCGCTGTATGGACGTGCATTCTACCGGAGCTTCTCTGACCACCACCACGCCGGCGCAGCGCTGCAGTCCGGGAGTGAGCAAAATGAAGAGACGGGCGTGGGGGTCATATGCTATTCGTGAAGCGGTCCCCCACAGAAGGTGGTCAAAAGCAGACAAAGAACCCGACGACTTTTACCTGGCTCTGTGTGAAAGGAAGGAATGTGTTTGGATAAGACGTTTTGATATAAACCTGATTTTAACGGATGTGATCTTGCATATAAAATTGTAAGAATTAAAAAAATTAAAATACCTTGTATTAGAGACAGAAGGAATATATTACAACTGTGACACATACATGATTGATGGATAGTTTACATTTTCAGTACAAGTTACATTACTACGGATTGTTTACAAGATAATAATTTGCAAAAAAGAGTAGTCGCAATAAGACGTATACGAATTGAAATACAAAGGAATCTCTGGAAGAGAATGAGAAAAAATCAAATTAAAACACCTAATAAAATAGTTTCATGTACTTCCACAAACACTCTGAGGAAAGTAGTACACAAAGCAAGAAATATTCGTCTACATAGATAGAGAAGTAGTGAGCAACAAATCACACTTCCTTGAAGTGTGATGTAAGAATTCTATAATATGAGTGAATTTCATATCTCTTTTTCATACATTTTTGTACCATAATTATTGAATTCTGATTCGTGGAACGTATTGTTTGAGAAAACACCGATGTATACTGAGAATATGTTTGCTGAAAATAATGTTATGTAAAACAAAATTATTTGATGTAAAAAATCTTAAAAGTATTTACAAGAATAAGCTAATCAAGTATTTGCATCCGATCATAAATTGAATTTTTTTAGATCAATCAAATTTTTAATCTTCGAAACTGAACGATAATCTTTTTAAATCTCAAAAATTTGAAAATAGGTTTTTTCTACCTAAGGAACACAGTCCAATCATTCATTTCAACTTTCAAAGAGAAACTAAATATATTACTCATTTAGCTCCCCATGATTGTAGCACACGCAATCCTTTGATTTTAATACTAGTCTTCATTAAGTTTATCCTGTTGATTCATCTCTGTAATACGTCATCATGATTTTGTTACGTCATATCGTTATATGAATATCAGATTTTACGTGATTACATTTTGTTCTTTTAAGTAACATCATAATCAAATCTTTCAGCAATTAATTATTTTGATATTTTGTTCCTGTCGTCCGATAGCATGTTTACTAACGTGAAACGTTGGTTTGCAATTTTACGTTCATTTTGGTAAATATGATTCCTCTAAACGTGTTTTGATGTATAAAATTTGTAAATCACGTTACCCACATAATAAGAATGAACAAAGGTATCTAATTAAATTAGAATATAATCAATTTAACGCTACTTGCTTGGTCGGAAAGGTGAAATTACAACAATGAGCTTGAAACCATCTTCATTATTGAAAAGTCACGTATTATTTATCATTCAGATTATACAAATTCATGAAGATATGTTGATTCTTGTTAATTGAATAGTTATTTAAGTAGACAATGGCAATGTAGAGTAATACAAAACTCCAAATTTAAGTCATTATTTGCGTAATACAAATTTAACTACTTAAGAAGTTATGTAAGATGCAATGATGTAGATGTAGTAAAAGAGATATCCTTTTTTCAACAAAGAAAGATCATGAAAAACAAACACAACGGTGTAAAGTTACATAAATATTTCTGAAATAAAAAAATTATAATGAATTTAATCATTAATGATACCTCTGAACGTATAACAATTGAATTTGTGTGCGTTAGGTGTTTCAAGTTTATAACATTAGTATAGTACGTTTTCTCATTCAAACACCAGAGTTAACGTATTTATTTGCAAATGTGTAATCTGATGATTCTCATTAATATCGCACAAAAATATGCCAAACTATGCGAACCTAATACAATTATCTATAGCAGCTAAACTGAAAATCTGTGTCAAAAATGAGGGGAAAAACATTTCACATATTGCATTATGACACGTAAATTTTAACAAGATGAAACAGCCACTTGGAACATATCTCCAATAAAGTGGCCTACCACAAAATGAACCCAAAACTTCGGACAGCATGAACCGTGATTTGCTACGCGCGTACATATGTTCTGGCCCCCGAGCGGGGATTCTGGTGCGCTTTGCGCGACTTTTAGAACCTCTTCGCACTCGAGCTGCACTCGGCCATAAAATCCTCTCAAAATACGATTCAATATTCCGTTGGGAGATTCCATTTATTTTATATCGGTCGAATGAGTTGTGAATATGGTACAGTATGGAGGTTTAACGTAAATAACCCAGCTTCATAATACTCCCAGGAAAGTCTTAACAAAAAAAGCGAGACGCGAACACAACCTGATCATAGCGTCACGGCAGGGACATTACGTTGTGCGATAGCTGAAAACGCTGCACATGAGACGATGCACCGTCCGAGGACGTGAAGTGTTCTTTTTGCGGCAAAAAGAAGCGAAACCGTTTCGAGAAAATGGGCTCTGACGCTTGTTTGCAAAGCCTGGAGCTTGGGAGAGGGGGTGCGGATGAAGTTTGGGATGGTGATGGGGTTGGGGACGGAGCGGTTGTAAGTTGGGGTGGTGGTGAGGGAGTGAGGGACAGAGCACTTGAGGCGGACGACGCAGGTAAGGTTAGGGTTTCTTGTGAGATGTCTGGTGTTGTGGATGTTGTGGTGGTGGTGAGTTGTCTGATGTTGTGGATGAGGTTGTAGGCGAGGTTGTGGATGAGATTGGTGTTGTGGTTTGGGGTGGGGTGGGGGGTATATGGTGGGTACATGTGAGGGTTGGAAGGGGCGGTGTGGAGGAAGGAGGTGGGTGTGGTGGTTGGCGAGAGGGGTGGGTGGATGGATTTGGAAAGAGGTGGGGGTGGGTGCAGTAGTGGGGCGTGATGTAGGATGGGGAGAGGTGGGTGGAGAAGGTTGGGGTGAGCTGGAGGCAGGGATGGGGGATGGTTGGAGGGGGGTGGTGTTTGGTTGGGGGTGGTTTGGTTGGGGGTGGTTGGTTAGGGGTGGGTATGGTTGGGGGTTGGTGGGGAATGGGGGTGGTGGGATGGCGGGGTTGTGGGACTTAGCGACAGGCATTTGAGAACGGGCAACGCGAGTGACTTTAGGATTGGAAGTGGGGGTGAGGGTGGGGGTGGGGTGGGGTGAGGACGGCGGCAACTTGAGACGCCGCCGAGGGGATCCCTTGGGTCATCACATCTCGTGTAATTAGTACTCACGACGCAGGGGCCGTCGGCCCAGTGTGTCTTCCTACCCTTGCCACACGAACAAGCTCGCCACCTTCCACCTCCAACAAATCGACTCCACCACACGCCTACACCTCTACCTCCGCATCCTCTGCCTCCTTCACGCCACCGACTCCGCCAACTTCTCCGCCTCGCTTCCGCTTCCGCCTCCCGCTTCCGCCTCCGCTCCCTTCCGCCTCCGCCTCCGACTTCCGCCTCCGCTTCCGCCTCGCCTCCGCCTCTGAACTCCGACTCCGACTCCGACTCCGACTCCTCCGTCTCCGTCTCCTTCCGCCAACGCCCTTCGCCTCCGCTTCCGCTTCCACCTCGCCTCCGCTTCCGCCTCCGCTTTCCGCCCCCGCCTGCGCCTCCGCCTCCGCTTCCACTCGCCTCCGCTCCACCTCCGCCTCCCGCTTCCACTCCTGCCTCCGCTTCCACCTCCGCCTCCGCTTCCACCTCCGCCTCCGCTTCCACCTCCGCCAACGCCTTCGCCTCCGTCAACGCCTTCGCCTCCGCCTCCGCCAACGCCTGCGCCTCCGCCTCCGCTTCCACCTCCGCCTTCGCTTCCACCTCCGCCTCCTCCGTCTCCTCCGCCAACGCCTTCGCCTCCGTCAACGCCTTCGCCTCCGCCTCCGCCTCCGCCTGCGCCTCCGCCTTCGCCTCCCGCTCGCCCCGTCCCAGGCGCGACACGTCCGCCTCTTCGTTCTGGCATCCAGTGCGCGGCTTCCCCCGCGACCCCAATGTCCGCGAAATCCCACCAGCTGCGATAGCTCGGCGACAGCATCTATCCTTCCGCAGCGGCTTTGCTCTGGAGGTTCTATCGAGAACCGACGACGGATTTTCGACTTTAGCTATATAATGCGACAAAAAATTATGGCTCTTCGTAGAAGAATTTTAGTTGCTTCAATTGATGGTTTTCAGGTTTTTGAAAATAATTTCGAGATTAGTACCTTAACAAACGAGTCATAGACCGTGCACGATCACGTGCTATTCCCAATTTTATGAGACTTCCATTCATGTGTTTTAAGTGTTACAAATCAGCTATTCATTTCTATTACGATCACATTAGTTCCGTCTACCCAATCATTTCTCTCTTACCCTATCTTCGATTGATGATATTAGATCGTCATCTCCAGATTGGGAACGCTGTCAACCGCAATCATGGACATCTTAGGAGACACTAATCACGCTGATGAAGTGGCTGCACCTACGCGGAATTGACACATAACCCTGATATCAGCAAACCATTTACCTTTGACAAACGCTCCCCCGTCCAGAAGCCTGTCATCTGGTATTCCACCTTTAGCAATGGAGCATCGCCCATTACCCATCTCGGTGGTTGTATGGCTGATGATCAATACTCTGTAGGAATCACACCTAACAAGACCTTATGTGTCATTACATATGATGCAGTCATTAATGGTTACATTTATTGGCATTACAAACTGATACTAGTTGTTTCTTGTTTAAGAGATTCTATATGTAGCTATTTAAAAGATGCTTAACAATCTGTTAAGAAACGAAACATGTTTTCGAGGAGTAATGCGGTTCTTCTCATTAAAAAAGTTAGAAATATACATTTAAAAATCTTTTACAATTCTTCTAAAATAAACCTTCCATATAATCAAAATATCAAAATGTAATAAGCCGATCTTTGGGAAAGTTTAATAATACTGATTTGTGTTATGATTGATTATCTCTTTAGGCATACACTTCAATTTCCACGCATAATATGGCGTTGCACTATTTTAACACGTTTTTTTCTTTGTTTAATAGATGATGCCTTCATTCCAATCAAGACATTTTCAACATACATTTTTTTCAAAGTCTTTTATTCATAAAAATCAACGCTCAAGTATTGCTGACGTGCTTAATAAAATTCGTAACAATTTGAAAAACACTTCTTTATATTTTCTTAATAATATATAATTCTCTTGCTCAAACAATATGCTGAAACAATTAACACGGGATGTCATTGCTAAACCTTTTAATGAGTTTAAGCAATTATAACCATGCTTATCTACATGTCAAACAAAGAGGAGAAATAAATTGAAGAATTGTCAAAACCTTTGGCGATGCATGGAATAATAAAGAACTTAATTGATATGTTTTGAGCAAAGACAGGGTTGGAAAACAGGAAGGTGTCTTGGCTCGTGTGCATGTGTTTTGTTGATGACAGTCTCCTTGAAGAAAATTATTTTCTTCGTGAAAGAGATTACAAATTGGATTAACAATTAATATACGATTTATTTATTGACATACTCATTTTTCTTCCTTGTTAAATTTAAAGTTATGATCAATATTCTTTTTATGAATATGTTATGATATCAATAAATAATTATTCATGTTCTATTGAAATTATGTCATGCGCATTTGTCATTCAAGAAAAATATTAGACTTGTTAAGTAATAGCTAGATAAATCTTAAAAAAAATTGAAATTAAATTGAACTATAAATGAAATATTCACGTTTTATATTATTATTATTATTATTATTATTATTATTATTATTATTATTATTATTATTATTATTATTTTGAATTATTTTCACCAAATACTTGTAAATAAGTATTTAATTCAAATAAAGTATGAGCATCATTTTGACTCAACAAAAGTTTGCATTTTTCCTCGGAAAGCTGAAATAAGAACCTAATCTTTTGAATTATAACTTTATTGTTTTAAATGCAGACTATTTGCAGTTAACATTCTACAAAATAAAGATCACTCAATATCACGCGTAAATTCATTTATTTATTTAATAGCATTACAATGTATGACAATAAATTTACCTAAAATCATTATTCTTTTTTGTTATATTATTTTCATTAATTTGTTCCAATATATTTTTGCAATCTTCTTTGTTTAAATTTTCCCCTTGATTGTCTTTAAATACCTTGTTTCAATGTTATTTTCGGTCTGCCTCTTTTTCTTTTACCAACAGGCATACTACTTAAAAATTTAAGTGGAAGCCGTGTTTCTTCCAGCCTTTGAACATAACTATACCTTTCAAGCTGTTTAATTTGTATAAAATATATTAATGTGTATATAATTTTCATGGATTATCCTATTGTAACATTCTTGATTAATTAATTAAGCGTAAATTTGTTATGACTATTATTCTATGGCCTTAAACATTCCAACGCTCAATGGCGTTCAATAATACATCAATAAATTATAATTACATTTGTGGAGGAAAAACGCGAATCGTCGTGAAAGGCGATATGTCAAAACCAACTGTCATGCCCACGACGACCTGAACTGTAAGGTCACCCAGATATGTGTGTGTTTGGATTCATCCCGATGTGTCAGAAATCAAACGTGTTATATATTCCTTTTTACCCTAAACAATCACTGATAAGGTGACATTTATTAATGATAGTTTTCATAACAGTTCAGTAAATAATGTTGTGCAATGAAAATGCAGTCGCTAGATTGAGTGTATAGAGAAATATTCATTCTGTGCGAGATAATATTTGTTTCGTTAACCATAATATTACAATGTGAAATTGGCAAACAAAACTATTATGGCTCTCTGAAAAGTAATTAATTAGCAACATTTAAACAAGTTGCTTTGAAAATCAGATATTTTACCATATAGAATCAAAATACGACAAAATTAATATTTGAAGTATTAAAACAATTTTTCAGAAATTATTGAAATATCAGTAAAACCTCTGTATTTCAATCATACACTGATGTTTTTGTTTTCTAGAACAAAGTCACTCCCTAAATGTTAATATATTGCGCAGAAGAGCTTTTATATCTCGCAAAATATCATTACTTTCTTCAACAATACATGATATTTAAAAAAATATATCGATTTGATTACTTTCTAATAAAGTAAAATTTTTGCACTATCTTCTTTAACTCAATCATATTATTTCAATAACTCAAATTTTTGGTTTGTGATGACACCTGAAATCATCTGTTATCATTACATCGTAACAATAAGAGATACCACATTCAACAATGTTTTTAAAACAATAAATAAATAAATAAATAAATAAATAAATAAATAAATAAATAAATAAATAAATAAATAAATATTGGAAACAAAGCAATAAACAAAAATAAATTGCAAACATACAAGTATGTAAAATAAAACATTAGCCAAATGATGACTATTATAAAATATAATGGGTCTTTAAAAATTAAAATATTCTTTCAGATGTATTCGTCGGATGAAAACACGTACAATGTTCTCTAGGAGTATTATCTGCACAGGACTAATTGCCTTCAAGTTCTAAGAAAGCTGAAGCTATAAAATTTTCAAATAATATTAAAATTCAAGAGAAACAATAAAAAATAAAGTAAAAATGAAGTAGTACATCCTATTTAATTTTAAAAACTAATATTAAAATATTTTAATATACCTTAATAATACCAAAATTTTGTTCAAACCTCATTGGCGGGTCCTACCTAACTGCGCCCCTAATTACATGCGTTTTCTGATTCTGATTTTTGATCCATGGGTTTAAGAATAATAATTAGAATACAAACGTTTGGTGTATGAAAATACTACCCCATTTAATTTATATATTATGACAGAAACGTAAAACACTTCAATATTTAATAATAGCTTGTCGTGGTACAACAGTATCATGTATTCACTGCTAAATTGAAGAAACTACCCGTCCAAACACTTTTATATTTTCTCCTTTAAGTTAAATGGCTTTGAAAACAGTTTGCTCAACACATCTCTTCCCATTTTGCTTTACAGTTACAAGTACTGAAGGTGGCGGCGTTTGGAAAAACCGTCTTTTCAAGGCACCGTCCCGTCGCTCTCAGCACCGGCGACAATCCCACTTCTCGTTCGCGCTCGCCAGAGCCTCGCAGAGCGGCAGCACATAACGCAGCGTATTGACTGCGTTTTCGCTCAGAGGCTCGTCTCTCCACTGCGGCTAGGAACGGTCCCGATGGTGGTGGATTAGCTAGTCTAAATATGCACTAGTAGCTAGGTCGAATTCAGCGGCTGACTGGATGAGAATTCTAGCAGCCGACTGCAACCGTATGATCGCTTTCGGGGCTTCCTCGAATCAACACCAGACAAACTAGGAGCAAGTAACGGATCGCGCGTGATTTTACCTTCATCTTCTTTGACTTATTATCACCCATAACACACACACACACACACGCGTGCGAACGTGTGCTACACGCTCTACTTAGATACTTGGAAGGGGGAATCTCCTGCGCGGCGACGTGTTGATCATCCTCGGATCTTACCATCCAGTGGGCAAGAAATCACCGCCACCTCCCAGGATAAACCAGTCACTACACTAACGGGACTAATGACCTTAGCAGTTGACGTACCCGAAAACATTGGAAAAAACATTCAATCAACCGCGTCAACGGTCCCACAGAAGCGCATCAGCAGCGAGAAGTTGGCATCACTGTGGGAGTTCGATCGCCAGGGACGGGGCGGGAGTGTCGTTGTGGGACATGTAGTTACGGTGACGAGAAAGTAAAGAAGGCAGGTAGGTGGGGTATATAGATTCACGGAAACTGGGAACCGGTGGAGTTGAATCCGCAAAAGATGATTCTAGAAAACTAACTAGATGTGTGCGATGTGATGGTACAGTTCCATTTTGAGATGCAGATGGTAGATGCAGCAAATTGACTAAACTGGCAAAAACGCTGGGTCAGAGATGGTGTAGACATGCGAGAACTGCCGGCGAATGCTGCATGGATGGTGCAGCCGGACATAACTGTACAAAAGGAGTAAGTAGCTATTTATAATTTGCAGGCCCTTCAACCACTTAAATCGTTTTTCTCCAGCAGGGCATGTTATATCCCGGAAGGTGGAGGGGTTTCTCCCTCGATGGGACGTGAAATCCACCGCCAAACTACTGGACAGTTTGCGGATGTACTTTTGCAAGTATCTTCTTAGGAGCTACACCGCCCCAGTTGGAACAAGCTCAAATCTCTCGGCATGTTAATACAAGTGTAGTGATGAGTACAAGTGTAGGAGTACAAATTTGGAAGGAGGGGATGGATTACAGAAGTGTCGCTACAGAGTCGCTACGATAGACTGATGGGTGGGGTGGGTACGTAGTTACAGAAGAATTTGCCTAAGAACGAGCCAAAATGACAGTTCGCTAAACAAGTGAACATCACATGAAATTCAGAGAAATATACCTCAGCCACGACAACTGCTCAGCAACGACTCTTCGTAAAGTGTTTATGTTTATACATGGCTCCCGTTAAGACATCATAGATTATCATGGTTCACAACGGTGGAACTACATAAAAAATAAATTGATAACACGCAAACCACGGAACGTTCTCGATCACAGACTGCCACTTTCCCACACAGGAACAGGAAACCTGCGCCAGTGCGCGTCTGAAATTCAAGACTTGGTCTTCAAATAAACAAAATACTTATAACACAAAACGTAAAATCAATCTAATGTTTATATAAATGAAGAATTTTTACAAAAGAGCACACTAGCACTCAACTACCTAATTTCAATGATTTCTAGTGGCGAACTATATTTTCGTCGGACGAGGACACCACAAAAGGAAGCGTATGAAGCCATTTACAAGTTAGCCAACTGCAAACAAACGAATGAATAGAGGAGAGTCCAATGGGCTGCAGGACACAACGACCACAGAACCTTCAGTTGTGGTGTCAGAAATAGCTGTCAGAACCGTCCATTCCTATAAAAATTGCTCTATCCGCGACAGCATTACATGTGCAGAGAGGCAAAGAGCGTAGTGAGTGAGGTGAAGGAATCGGAAAGGACGAAACTAACGGCTGGAGTTAGAAACGGGAGCAAGGTCAGCAGCAGCAACAGCTGTAGGGGCGGCGGAGGGTGGGAGGGAACGGAGATGACGAGGTCGCCAGCAGCGGCGCTTAGGGAAGGGATGACTGCGGCAAAGGCAGCAGTGTCGGCGGCGTCAACGGCGGCCATTGACGGTGACAGTTACGGCGGCGATGACGTGAGGGGGTCGGCGGCGGCAGTGGGGACGGCGGTGACGGCGGAGGTGACGGCGGCGGTGACGGCAGTGATGACGTCGGTGGTGACAGCGGCGGTGATGGCGGCGGTGACGGCGGTGGTGACGGTGACGGTCACGTCTGTGATGACGTGAGGGGGTCGGAGCATCGTCGGCGAGGCCGCCAGAAGCGGCGGTGGGAGTGGTGATGTCTGGGGCGGAGGCGGCGGCAGCGACGGCGGGGTCGGATACTTGCTCGACTCGACTCCGCGTCCTGGGAGAGCGCCGAGCGATGCGGGTGAGGCGTGTTTTCGCCACTTTCCCATTCAGCTCCGTGAATAGCGCGCAGACGACGATCCATTTGCATACGTGCGGCGAGGGCGGCGCGCGGCGCCGGCAGCCAGAGGTCCCGCGGAAGCCCGGAGCACGAGCAGCGCGCGGGGAGCGCAGGACGGAGATACGACTCGGCGCTGGCATGCAGTAGCAGGCATAAAGAGACGGCTGCAGGATGAGAGAGGGAATTGCACAGTTGAAGTGAGAGAATGGGGAATGGAAGAAAGAGAAAGAGTCAGCTGTTGGGAATGGGCGAATGTAAACCGGTTCGGTTTTGTTCGTTGTTTTTTTTAAAGAGCGTTATGGTGCAACTTTAAGAGAGGAAAGTTCAATTTGAAAGGATACAGATTGATAAAAATATTAGAACTGGATGGGTACTAACAATTTGTTGTAAGTAGATGGATCAATTTGGCGTATTTGGAAATGTTGAAATGGAACTTTACCAGTATGAAGGCATTGAACAAGCAAAGCAAGCTTTAAAAAGTGATGTGTCCAAAAAAACTGGAGATAATATTTTATTGTGACACAAAAGGAAGTTGTTGAGAAGTAAACCTATTGGTAATGTAGATAATAGGGGTTTCACATAGAGACACACAGAATTCCATTAGATATAGTAGGAATTTAAATAAACGTGATATTGCCAAAGCGGATACAACAGACAAGAAAATAGTTGCAAATAATTGTTATAATGACTCTCTAATAGAAAAGTGAGTAGTACTAACAATTAGATAAAACAACCTATAAATGATGAGTGAGAAAAATGTGTATTATGAATCGTGGTGAGAACTTGCAAAAATTGAGTGAGAATGAAGAGAAAGGGAGATAGAGGGGAGAAAGACAGGAGGAGAGAGGGGGAGAGAGAGAGGTGAAGAGAGAGAGGGGGAGAGAGGGGGTGAGAAAGGGAG
>BOPP01000002.1:4945789-4956552 GCA_017312745.1 Gryllus bimaculatus | reverse complement strand
TCAGCGCAGGCTTAGAGGCCCGTAGCAAGGAACGAGCAGAAGAAAGGCACACGTCGGAAAGAGCGGAGGGAAAAGGCTGGCGAAGGGAGCCAAAGAGACGGGGGTAAGAAGAGATTGAAAACGATTTGAGTAATGAAAAACGGCGGCGACAAAGGTAGAATCGTGACAAGGGACCGGAAGGCGGTGAGATTCAAGCTTCTGAAGTGGTTGGTGGAAATGTATTGAATTAAAAGCGCGTGGGCGCGGGAACTGGAGCAACAGGCACAAAAGGAGCAGTTAGGTGGATTTCACGCAAAATTGATATTGGTAAATTTAGACCGCAATTATTCCAATGTAAGTAAGACTGCTGCAGTTTTTTTTAGAAATAATGTAATTTTTAAGACTTGAACGTACTTTTCCAGCCTGATATGTTCTAATAGGTGTTCGTTTCGTAGATTTGAATTAACTTCATACTGCGTTGTAGTTGGAGGTTTAAAATAAATATATGCCATCTTTCCAAAAACAACGTATACGAAAATTGCTTTACTATAATGAATTTTACTCATCCTACAATTCTTCCGAAAATTAATTGCTGTGATATGAACTTTTCATTTAATATTAATTAATTGTCAATAAATTTCATGGTAATATGGCAGGAAGAGTAACATTATGAAGTCGAAAACTATACATCTACCCATATTTTGACACTACATATATTATTGGTATTATCACTGGAATGGTCTTGCCATATGATATCATATGTTGTTCAGTACAATATTCTGTCTTTCAAACATGTAATTTACCTCAAATAATATTAATCAAAACATTACAACAAGTAATATTGTCATATTGACAAAACTCGAAATGATAATTGATTAGAAAAAAAATTGAAAGAAATTATTTGAAAGAAATGAAATTAGAATACTTTGCATTAGAAAATAAATATCTACATTAAATAAAGAAGCAGAGAGACAGCATTTAAACATAGTTGAATACCTGTTGTACCAACATTGGATTTAAGAATAAATTAATATATTTATTCAATTTCATACTTCATGTAATTCAATTCTATTGACTCTACCTTTCACCATTTGAAGCAGGTCAGACCTCCAGATACGACCATCATGACTTCACGGTTTCTCCAATCTTACCAATGCAACCCATGGGCTCATATACGACCATTCGTACTCGGCAAGAACCTTGCAAAGGCGCAGTAAAATCATCCAAGCTAGGTGTTAGCGTTAAGGATGATCACTGCAGCGACTACGCGCCCCTGTGACCCGAAGGACCGTGTGAAACACAACCCGGGGTTGCAGGCTCCGAAACAATATCGGCGGAAAAGCGCGAACTAGGAAAAGACGCCTTTCGTCTACTATGTACAGCTTTAACGCCACACAAGCAATCCAAGATATAAGATTGTATTTCTGACTCATTTTGTTTGAAACCCATATAGGTTTCTATCTCATTACCTTTCCTGTCTAGAATAATGCTGCGTTCTGTCAATGTGTGAATTCGTGAATTTGGGGTGATAAGATAATTTTAATTTCTCTTGAACTCCATCCAGCAGAAATAGTACACTTGACAGACCTTACAGTATGCTACTACAAGTCATTTTTTTCCTTTTAGGTTGAAAGCGCTAGACTTCAAGACTCGCTCTTGTTACGACTGCAAGAGATCTTCGTACTCCAACACAGTAGTTCTACTGAGTCCTTTGCTCATGAGGGGATTAAAATTGTAGAAATAAAGAGCGCTTCTTCTCAAAGGGAATTTCGAACAACATTGCTGCCAGGCAAGAGGTTTCTTCCGCCGCGTCGTATAAAATCGGAAAGTCTCAGAGAAATTACGTTTTTCTTACAGGGTCGTCTCTAGAAATACTTGGATTCGAAGCCAAAGAATAAAACGTATTTTTAAATTGATGAGTGAGCAAGTTATATAAGTTATAATAACATATATATTGTAATACTAAGTAATGTTGAGTGAATGTAACATCAGATAAATAGATACACACAAAAATTCATACATTTATACACAAACATATGGATTAATTGATTAATAGATGTATTATTGGAAATCATTGACCTGCAATCTAAAATTAAACTGTAAACAGGAAAAAAGGCTTCTTTTCTATTAGAAGCAAAACTATTTTTTTTTAATAATCACATATTACCTATATTTTATTTTATTATCCATGAATAAATAAACTGATCCTTTATTTGATTGCTAATATTTAAATTTTATTTTATGACTCAAAGAATGAAAGAAAGAACTTACTTGAGCTGACTTAGATTAAGAAAACCGTTCCTTGGATGCTAATGGTCTGTAAATTCAATAATAATATTTCCTTTTTGTAATACTGAAGTAATTTATAACTTCTCTTGATGAACCAAGAGTATTTATACTATCTGCATAAAAGGATTTTTTAAAATTGAGAATTTATTTGTTTATCGAATGTCTTTAAAAACGTTGCGACCTTACTTTGTTAAAAAATGAAAAGCACCAGTTCTAACAAAATTTATGAACAAAACATTGTCTACAATGCAACTTTTGACACTACGACAAAAATTCCAACTTCATTTCGTGCTCCCCTACTCACATTCCACTCCGTTTAACTAAAAGTATTTCCCTTCCAAATTGATCCGTTACATTTCAGTTGTACACAATGGTGGCAGGTCGTAAATACACTTCTCTCGTCGTTATATTTCAATCCCGCAGGGGGAGAAAAACCAGATTCGCTTCTCTAGTTGAAATAACAGAGTTGTACGGCGTAAGCCGATATTTCATGCAACCGCCCGAGCGGAAAGCCTTTCACAGCAGACACATTAGCAAGGAGTGGGGGGTGGGGGGGCATGGAACGTCTACCTCGGCTTCGCAGAGAAGATTCCACGAAGCGGTCCCGCCGATAAAAGTAGACGCGCGCCGAAATTAACTTCTTACTTGATGTCGCAGAAAAAAAGAGCGCCGCTACTTTCCGCGAGATTGGCAGCGAACAAGAGGCGGGGTCCGCTTGCCAGCTGCGCAGATGAATGGCTCTCCTCTTTCTAGCGAATTCGTTAATGCTGGCGAAGAAGTGCGTGTTGAAGGAAGTGCGCGAACTTGTATATTGCTTTCGACGTGGATGTTCTTTTTTTTCGCGAAAAGGAGGTTAATTGATTGTAAAATGTGAATTGTAAAAAATAACAGAATTCGATGAAAATACTGTTATGCAATCGGAGTACTCAAAATGATCGATTTAATGTTTCTTCGATTTTTTTTGTTGCTTAATGGCATAGTGCTCAGTGAAATTAAGTGATTGTGAAAGTGCGAATGGGTCTTGGCCTTGGCCTTATCAGTTGTATCGTTTCTCAAAATATTTCATTTCATCATAATTTGTCGTCATCATCAGTCACGAATTATGAATTAATATCTTTATTGGATACCATCTTGGTCTGAAGTAGAAAGTCTTTCACACATTTCCGGTTTTCGGTTTCCTGTTTTGGTTCTTGGCAACGAGACCAGCGTGCTGAGACTACTGTCCGGGATTGCTAGTTCTGGCACGATAATAGCCATTATCGTAAACGAACAATATTGACCCTAGATTTGTTGTAGTGATGTACTCTCGAGTCGGCGCCTAAACTATTCAGCCAATTTTCCCCCAAACCAATAATCCTCTATCAATCTGATCAACTCAAGACTTTGCACTTTTTGTAAAGTATATTTTGATTTTGGAAGGTGCTTCACAACATTCTCGAAAATGGTTGTAATTTGTTTCTTCTCTCTTTCTTCATGTTTATTCTCGAGCAAAGTAGGTTAATAAAAAGTGTGCATTGAACACTTTCTATTTTCAAAAACTTTTATTTGCAGAAATTTAAATTTTTTTGGCGTGTTCCTACAATTGTAATATTGAAACAAGAGAATTTTTATTCATGAAATCTTTTCTCTGAAATCAAATCTTTAAATAATATATTGAAAAGTTATTTTTAGTTTATAGTACAATTCGCATACTTTTAAGTTATCATTAAAAATAATACAGAAAATGTGTGGAATTATAAATCTTTTAGTTTATTATCAAAATTAATAAAAATAATTAATAATAAATTATTTTCTTCTTTGTAACAGAGCACACGGTGCTTATCACAAGCAAAATACGCCGAAATAAGCAAAAAATTGCGAACTGAATTTCCTCCGCCGATATTTTCGTCTTTGCTGATACTGTCGACAACAGTCGATTTTGCGTGTTTCTGTAAGTTCTGATGCTTGTCGAGAGACGTAGATACGTAGATAGATTTTCCCAGCAGATAAGGACAGCGCGCTCTTTCCGAGACCGAGAAGGTAAACCAGAGAGAACTATCGATAATAGAATGTGTGTTGTCCCGCTTTAGTCTACGGCGTAGCTTTCTGTGCCCTAGAGACTGTATCGTAAAGTTTTATCAATTGGAGCAAGACAGAAACTTTGGATTTTTTATATATAGTTTCTTCTGTTTCTTTCCAACCTTCTTGGGAAAGTGACGATTAAGTAAAGCGGTAGTATCACTTTCCTTTCAAGCAAATCGACCAGGGGGCAAATACACGGCGGCATGTTTACTTTATTACTTATGGTTTAGGGATACAGTGTCGAAAAGATTTTTCGGGTAAATCACCCCCATAAACAATACAAAATTAAAGACCGTCTGGATTGCTATGAAATGTATTATTGGAACGACATTTGGGGGTATCATTCAGTAGTTTTTGCGGCCCGGAATTGAGTATCGCCGATAAACTCGTCTGCGAAGCACTTGCTTTTGGTACATCAGACGCCGCGCATTCCACCCCTGTGGTTCCTGCTTTTGGTTCAAAACTCGTCGCTTTCTCCACTGGACAGCCATCCCTTTATCGCGCACGCGCTATTTAAGTTCCCATACGTGGAAGACAAATACCGTAACAAGTGAGAAGATCGAAATTGGGTTCCTTCACGTTGTGTCAACCACCAAAATAATTGCAATTAGTCCAAACTTTCTCTGCGCGGTCTTTTTAAAGTATCTCTAAAATCGCTCTCCTAGAGGGGCGTGGACTTTGACTTTGAAAACCTACTACTGATATCAGGAAATTTTAAAATAAAAATCTAAATTTAATATTAAATAAATTATTTTTTCCCACTATGATCATAATTACACCAATATAATGATAAATTAATGTGGGAAATTCTTTCGCCCTGTCAATTTTCACGAGTTACCCCTAGTTCCTTATATACATTTGTCAATCCAATAAACCACATCATATATATTGTAATAAGCTCATATTACTGATATGTATTATACAGATTATGTTTTTCAATACGTATTTAATTTCTTTCATTTTGAAAAATAAATTGTTCACTACTGAGTGCGATGTTGATAAATTGTAATGTTAACTAATTGTGTATACATTGCTGCTAAGGAATCAAATGTTGTTCAAGTCATTAAAATACATAGATTAAATGCTTCAAAACACATAAGGTCTACGTGTGCATAATCAGAATTATTTCAATTCATAACAAATGATTATTAATACAATTATTATGACACACAACTCTAACACATTTAGAGAAAGTATGATCAAATGGTTTCGGTTCGTGACTCTGGATCATAAAGAAGGTAAGCCCAAACCTCAGAATACTTGAAGAATGCAAATGGCAAAAATATAATACGTAAAACACTGAAATATTAAATTAAAATTCTTCGTTCCATTTCCACCTTCGTAACGTACTTTTTAAGGTTAAGCTTTGTCTTGTGTTTCATATTTTTTATCTTTGTGTCTGACAAAACAGAATGTCAGATATATTTAGGCCTTTGTCCCAAATACATGAAAGAACATTGTGCATTTTCTGTATCATTTATTTAGAAAGAAAATTAGAGATTTCTATAAAAGTGTTATCTTCAAATGAGTCAATATTTTTGCCAACCATTGAATTGTATCTTCCTCCAAACTCACTATAATGTTCGTAGAAGTACGCAAGTATTGTTAGAGAAATAAAAACAAAAAAAATGTTTGAAGTGATAACATAAGTTTATTATCCTACATAGTAGGAAAGATATTGACCATATACACTTTTACAATTGCAAAATTCTTAAATGTAATATTGCATTAACATGTGTCCTTAATGTCATAAACAATGAAATTTCCATTTGTAATATTTATGTCTGATATAGTAAATTCCTAACTTTAATTTTTGATTTTAATTCCATACTCTTTGTGTCTTACCTCTATTTAAGATTTTTAAAAACATTCTGTAATAATCTATTCTATTTTAGTGCATTGTATTGATTTGATCTACTGTTAAACTACTCATCATGAACCTATCAAAAGTTCCAAGAAATAGTTTCTTAATGAAGATGTGAAACAATTGAGTTTGTGATATGAAAATATTTTGTATTTGTTATAAATTATATACGTAAACGTTATGTGATGCTGAAAACATGTACTTCGAATGTTTGGAAATACGCAATTTTGAGATCCCTGAGAAAGAAAACGGGTGTTTTTTAAAAAAATTACTTTTTCCTAGTATCCCAGAATCAATTTAGTCGAACTCAAGTATTTTTTTTCAAACGTACTTGGTGGTATTCGTATGACACTAGTAAGATAATTCCAAATACTTGTCAAAATAGTGATAATTTTTTAATTATTTTTTAGGCTCAACTAGAGAAAAATAGAAATAATTATAAAAAAGGGAAAATATCTGTTTTTCATTAAACCTCTGAAATTTCAAACTTAGAAAACCTTGCGAATATTTGAAACACACCCTAAAAAGTCATTTTTAAAGCTAGGTAATCTATTTATCTGCATTAGAACTTTAATTTAATATGACATATTTTCAAAATATTCTTTTTGGCTTTTCTCATCCCTTCTTATGATCCGCCCCATCCTATCATGCCGAACACTGATGACCTTATCATTTAACCTGTTCAGCAATTTTCATTTGGTTTCTGTTCGGAAAAATATTGTGTAGCCATTCCTCAAGAACTGTTGTCGTTTGAAGATTATAATTATAATTATAATAATAATTATTATAATAATTATTAATAATAATATTATTTACTTTTCTGTCTATTGTGGTTTAATTAAAAATACTTGAAAGCAACTTATTACTAATGAGTTACTTCAATAGTGACTAATGAGACACAACACAATGAAATAAATATGAATAAGCAAATTTCACTTGCAGCTCAGTGTCAGCATGGCAATGGGTTTCATCAACATACATATATATTACTAATTTCCAAACAGAGAGAAGTGGCTCAGGGCGTAGCGCACAGACTTCGCATTCGGGAGGCCCCAGTTAAATCTCCGTGCCGGACATTCAGATCGGGGTTTGGTGATTTCCATCGGTCATCCAAGTGAATGCTGGGATACTGAAAGGTCACGACCGCAAATCCGGCGTCGCAAGCAGAATTCGTTAACTACGTGAAATCACAAAGGTTACGTGAGTCCGAGACATCGTGAGTTTCTGGTTGGGTAACGGAACTGAAACCTCGAGATCTAACGGCGCTGAGGCCAATTGCTCTTCATGGGGCATATAATGGCTAAATACAAATTCTAATTTCCAATTACGGCAGAAATTGAAAGAAAATTACACAGGTTTGGCCTTGTGGTAGGTGTCTACATTTTTTAGATATCCGTTAATTCGAGAAATATAAAAAAAATGAACAATTTCTATTTTAATTGAAAAATGTAAATAGGTGATTGTGTTCTTCCTCCTATTCTCGTGCAGCGCATACTTAGTGAATTATTCAGTGTTTATGGCACAGCTGAGACGTCATGCAACAGTAATACTATTTAAAATTTGCTATATACAGCTCATTAACATGTGCTATTTAAATGATCCGTTTTTGATCGGAACAGCAACATTTTGATATTCTTGATATGTAAGGAACTGGTGAACTATTTCATTGCAGGTTTCGTGAAGAATATTTTTATTAAAATATTTGATTTTATTGAAGTGTTCTACGACATATTTTCTTTGTGGTTTCTGAGCAATAAGCCTGCTTCTTTTTGAAAAACTATTGTTCGTGCGTGGTCATTTTGCGTACGCAGTCAATTAGTTATAACATATTATTGTTCTAAAACATATACTGAATAGTGAAATAGTAGAGAACAATGAACAGAATATCTAATATTTTCACTACCTTCAATGAATACGATACAAATCCAAAACACAACACTGAAAGGTTTACATGCATACGACTTCAAGGCAAAATTATAGCAGGAAACGAAACACACAAATTAGATTCTTCAGCTTCCCACTCTTTGATGAAACCGCCAACCCGGGCATCGCGGCGTGCCTGAGTGCAAACTTTTATTGCATGTTCTCTTTGCTTCGTTCACCAACACCTCGTTCATTGAACCTCCAGACACGGCATCCGCGCATGTGTGGCCAAGCCGCAAAGAAAGCTTCGGAAATTCATTCAGGCAGAGCGGAACTGCTTTTGTTCCTTGCTCGCCCCTTTTACAACGCAACGCGATCCCTTGTAGGGTTACGTGTAGATGTGAAGGTAAACATTGGATTAAATGGACTGAGGAAATAAAATACACGTCTGTGAAATGAGAAAGCAGGGCTTTGTGTGTCGTATTACTGTTACGTTTCAGTGTCAAAGATAGTCTCTGAAGGAAGAATACAAAACGAGAATTAGCCTTTTGGTTGCTCATTTTGTGTGTAAATTTGGACATTTTCTTTCGCTTTGGTTTTGGGTGATAAATGCTCTGTTTATGTGTCTGAAAAATTGTTGATCTTCTTTATCCTAACATATACCAACTTGTAATTAACATATAGCGTTTTTAAGTTTTTAGGTTTACATATATTAATTTAGCTTGTTTTGATGTCGATGAGGAGCTTTTGCCTCACAAATGTAACAGACATGGTTTAGCGTTATTTTAGTATCAAGCGAACAAACGTAATTAATTTTAATATCTACCGAATTAAGAACCGAAGAATTTAAATAATCGATATTAAGGTGTTCATGTCTATTGTCATTGTAGAGTGCTTATTGACATAATCATGGAATAAATATTCAATGCCATTATAATAAAAACTCTGGAACAATTTGTGCAGTCATTTGTTACGTATTTAATTGTAATACTCCAACTAATACTACTACTAATAATAAGTAAAATACCTAAGTATTTCTTGGAAAAAAATTGAATTATTTCATGATATGTGGAGCTAATTTTAATATATATTGCAAATATTTCTATTAATAATATATTATGCAAAATATTAATATGCTTAATATTAAAAATTAACAAAAATTTAATTGTGTTTCTGTGAAGAATGGTCGTTCTTTAAACACTTGTGATATGACATGGAAAGTGTGAAGATCTTGGATTAAATTTTCTTCAAAAGTTATCTACTTTGCTAGTTAATCATTTTCCCACGATATGACAGCTTTCATTTGATGTCAAACCAGGTCATAAATCACGTACATCATAAGGTATTACATCAATTTTCGTTATCTAAAAGAGACTTTCCTTCAGGAATTTCATTTTTGACAGTTTTTTCTTCACTATTTGACACTATACAGTTATTTTCCTTCGCTAATGCTGACAGTAACTCGTTCTTCTAGTGATGCGTAGATGGTCATTATGGATCACTCTGTATTTTACAAACTGCTAATAAATTTAGCGTATAAATATCTTTCTATACATTGGTGGAAAATTTCACTTATTTACACATCGTTCTCATTTTTTAATATGTGTTCAGAAGACTAGATTAGTCGAAGAAACTAACGTAACATTTCTTTATAAATCATATGCTAATATTAGGAGAACAAAGACGGTGATTTAACAATACTGGTTATGCATTTATTTAGAAATACATCGCGATTTAAGAAATAAAATCTTGTCATTGTACAATCGTCAAAAAAATTTTAATTACTTTTTTATCCATTCATTAAGTATTATTTACTGCTGGTATTCAAAAACCACTCATGCGTTTGGTAACCATATTTTAGCCCAAATGTTTTTTATTATTTGTGTTATTTAATGTTATTTATAAATTTATTTGCATCGTTTATGCTGTGCAAATAACGAATGTTATTGAGAAATGTTAAAGTTAATGCTTAATGTGTACTTGCAATTTGTTCAGACCACTGTTAGATATGAAATGAAAACAGCTACTAAGCAGTCACGTTTAATATATTTTAAAATGTATTTAAAAAAATTTGTGTAATATTTCTGTCTTTTCTTTTGGTCAATGTGATAAGGAAGTATCTCAATTTTGCCGTAATTATTCCTTCACGAGTTAAATCGTTCAAATAATTCATTATATTCTCTTCACTCAGTAGAGATAAGAGAACATGTGTTTGAAGACGTTTGAGTATTTTTACACAATTCAATTTTCACCCTCAATTAACAAAATACTCAAAAGTATTTAATAAAGAACTCAACTTATTCACTTGTTTCGTTGTAAATAATGTTGATACTAGTTTATAACGGTTCCTATATAGTTATAAACATATTAACGGGAATGGCCGATTGCATACCGTTGTTCCTTTAACGTACGAGCAGTTGCATCGCAATATGGCAAACAACTCGTAAGGCGCTAATTGATTGGTGTATTCCGGGGAAAGCATAACAAATCGCGCGCAGCGAGCGGCGTAGCGTCGGTGGATGGGGTGGAGGGGTGGGGGAAGGCAGCGATCCGCGCGCACCTGGCGGTCCCCTCCAGCGCCATCTCCCGGGCGCACTTCACCCGTCGACGAATCGAATCGTGGCTCCCTCCGGTGCATATTACCGCACGCATTGATCGTAATTGAGATTGAGTCTGTGGTCGGGGCATTAGTCGATTGTCTCGAGCG
>BOPP01000002.1:4928909-4945771 GCA_017312745.1 Gryllus bimaculatus | reverse complement strand
TCTCTGCGCGTTCCCCCTCCCTCGGCCACTGCGCACGTGGCGGCCTGCGTCTGGCGGCAACGCGGTAACGAGCGATGTTCCCAGCACCTGCTGTCACTTCATTTGCCGCGCAGTGGCGGACGCGTGCGTCGGCCCATTTAATTGCTGCGTTTACTGGGGGAGGACGCACGCGCAGTATTTACGCGCTTTGGCGTCGGGCGATTGCTGTCAAAGGGGCAGTGTGGAGTACTTTGTCTCTGATGATGCAGAAATGTATTTCCATACGTGTTAACTGGGTCTGAATAAGTTAGTTTTTATTAATGACATTTCTTTAATGAAAAGGAGACTTGAAGCCATATTTTTTGCTCCAATAAAATCTTGATCCATTTTTTCGTTGCTTTTAATTGAAAAGAAGCAGGGGTTTCTTCCGTTACAAATGCTTGTAAGATGAACATAATTTAAAACTAGTGGATAAATCAGAGCATATATTGATAATAACAATATCAAATTCGCTTCAGATTCATTTAATTATCAGGATCAAATAGGTATTTCACTGAAAATTGTAATTGAAAATCGTCCATATTCCTTAAATTTTGTTTTCTTCCTTAGAAAAATACCATACTAATTTTGGCACGCGGAGGAACATCTAAATTATATGATTAAAATTAAATTTGATATTCAATTCTTCATATTTCTTGTTCTTCAAAGTAGTTGTTTTTTAAGCGGATACGCCTCGCGGAAACCTCACGTATTACCAGAAATATGAATTTCAAATTCAGGAATAAACATTGGAATTTATGTTATTTTCTCATACCTTTAGAATAATAATATGGAAAAAAATCACATTGCAATGACAGTTTGTTATCCAGTGTGCACTTCACGAACCGAAGTCATGAAAACTTATCAATATTACGTGAATAATTATATATAATCTTTAATAATAAAATACCTATGGATATTTTCTCACAACTTTAGCTACTGCCTTTAATTGGTGAAACGTTTTGGAAAAGAATGTGCTTTGTAATTGAGATGCAGTATTAAAGTTTTCCAAGATATAAAACAATAGATTCCCGAATTTAGGAGACAGTAACTCACACGTATCATTACTCACGCGGTAGTTCTGCCTCGAGGCAGAGCACAATGCATTACCGTAGAAACAACGGCTATTCTCTCGGTAATTGAAGGGGAGAGTAAATACGTGTGCAAAGGGCTTTACTGAACATTGGCCGGCGAACCAATTACATGTTTATCTAGAATGGATGAGGTCTATCAACAGATGTGCTCTCCCTCCAACATTCTCTCAAACGCAATACAACTGTTAAATTCAATATATGAATGCGTAATCTGGAATAATACTTTTAATGAATTCACACTTCCAAAACGTTTTGTTTTGTGCAGTACACTATGTTGGATTGAATTAACAAGTACTTGAATATGTGCGAATGATTGCCAATTATGATGAAGCACTTTAAATTGAATGTGCCTCGAATTTATTCTTGAATCAGTTCTAAGTAATCACATTTCCTATTTGAATCGCAAATTTTTACACAAGATCAAATGAATTCATTACACACATTATTCTAAGGAACCGATTTAAAATTATAGCAACATTACTAGATACACTATCGCCGCCACCTTAATTCCTACATTAGCACTGCTTACTAGAAAAAGTCTTCTTCTGAACTTCATGGATTATACATTGTTGCCTGTTCCTGTATCCATCTTACCCTCCGGCAACCGATACCCCTACAACCGGCTGATTTATATTCACTTGTCAATCAGGAATTCGAAAACTACACAGACGCTCCAGATGATTATACCAATTCATTTTATTGTAAAATATCATCTTCAAGTTAAGTATTTGAAACCCCTTGTTTAACTTATCTTTCCTTCTCGTCTTGTTTCTTAAAGCGCGCACCTTTTCTGCCCCAAAAAAGTGTCATTTTCGCAAATCTGACTTGATTTAATACTCTTTTGAGAGAATAAATGTCTTGCATTCATATACAGGACCATTGGCACCGCCAAAGTCCAATATAAGTTAAACCTAGTTTCTCTACTTGTTTTATTATGCGAATTGTCCTTCAAATATGTTTAAATCTATTTTGTTTATTTTTGAGATGGTCGTCAGAGATTTAATATATCTCACAATCCAAGTAATTAAAACGAAGCCTTTTTTCTTACGTCTTGCGGCTCCGCATTATTTGTGATCTGTGAAGGTGGTTTCCAAAGTAATTCATCACATTTTTCTTGTTTGTAATTTGCAGGTTGCATTATTAAGTTCCATTTTATAATTTATATTTTTTTTCTTTATAAAAGTATCTATTCTGCTGAACCATCACCAAATTATCCACATACGCAAAATGGTTGTTTTATTCTGGCACGAGTCAGTTCGATTTCCGAGATATAAATTGATATATTTTAAAGAATAATATCAAGGTATAAAAGAAACAATTTTGGAGATATACAACATCCCGGTCCAACATCTTTATGTTTTAGGATATCTTGCGTCCGCATTTTACCTAGATCAGTAACGTTTAACAACGTTAATACGGTAGGAAGGTAAATCTCATCTAACAAGTGTGATACACACCATAAACATATCTTCACCAACAAAATCTTTTAAAAAATTATTATAAATCATATGAGTTTAAGTACAATTTACGCCTTTTTTCTAATATTGTTTTATTATTAATATGCCATTTGTTGTGCAGCGACCCGTGAAAAGTCTTGAAAGACTTTCAAAGTTGTTCATGTCAATTTTGCTACGCAAACCTAACAGCGATGTTACAAAATGGCATAGACCTCGTACTAGTTAGTTTCCTTATGTCTTTAGTCTGGGATAGCTTTTAAGTTTTGCTGCTCCCCCTTTTCCCTCTCTCTTCCCTCCATCTGCCATCTATTGGCGCCTAATGAGCTTTTTTTAATATTTTCTCCATTTTTGGGTCCCCTAATCGCAGAATTGAGAAATGCCTAAGAATATTATCATTAAGCAAAACCTAATCCCACATATAGTTATTTGTTACACAATTTGAAACTTTTTCTGAGACGATCGTTTCAGCGTTTCCAAAAATGCGTAAATTTGAGCATAAATCACTGAAAATATTTGAGTTTTCAAGAAACTATGAAATTGAAATACTTTTACCCTTAACTGACATTATGTATAAATATATTTATCTAGAATGTAATGTTAATAACGTGGGAGATACTTAAAAAATACATTTTGGTAAATTTCAAAATATCTCAAGACTACGTCACAATGCGTTGAGGTACTTTTATAAAGTACATTTCGCGCTATCAGTACAAATAGTTTCAAGAAAATGGGAAGCAGTTTTTGAGAATACCTTTTTAATATCTTTAATATTGTTCATATTTCTCTCAAAAGTTGGGGAAAATCACTCATCTTTCTAAAAAAATGTTCCTGGCAATAATTAAAAAACTAAGTAAGAAGAACAAATTTTATTTCAGAAAAAATCAGTGTCTTCAATATTGAACTTAAAGGAAGATGTCACGATGAAAGAAGAGGAAGGAAAGATCGCGCACGGTCTGCGGTCCGACTAGGGTCGAAAATCCTTCCACTGTCGGAACTCACTCTACAGGACTGCAGTGACATTTAGAGGCACTGCAGTGACATCAGCTGATGCCCTGAGAAACATCAGCCACTTCATTACAAATCCTTTCAATGGGTGTACTGACGTCACATTTTGCAACACAGATACATCCGTGCTTTTGAATGTACCTCGAAATATCACTGACAGTAGCGATATCTACAGGAAGAGGTGGCGAACAGGCGCAATCCGCTCGGAATACGAAGTTGAACGTCGCGAATCGATTCCTGAGACCGGGTCGCATCTTCCGCCGCCACATGGCTCGTTTTGGGAGTAGGGGCCTCCACTTGGCGGACTCCGAACTCAATTAAACGTGAGATTGCTCCGACTCTCTCTCCCTTGGCTGCGCCGCTGAGGAAACGCCAGATAAGAAACGACACCCATTGTAAATTGAGACGAGGATAATTTCACAATTCAAGAAGAAGAACACGCTACGCAGATGATAGCTGTAACAGGCCGGAATTGTGTAAAATGGTGGAATTTTCAGTGAGGCTATGAAATTGGTTATTTATTGAGGCTGTCGTTTGGATTTGTAGCTTTCGAGCATGATGAATTAAATTGGCGTGTTTTAGAAAGAGGTTGAATTGATCTAAGGAAAAAAAACTACTGTAGATATTGGAAATAATGTCAGTATTTCTGTTGTAATTTGAAAAACGCCCAACCGAATGTGGAATTTTATATACAAAATATTCTATACTTTACTTTTGTATACCCATAAAATAAATTAAACCTTTTAGTTGCATACTACATTCATTTGTTATAAATTTCTATTCAATTTTGACCATTTTACGTTATTGAAAAGTATTTACTCTGATTACATTCATAAAAGACAAAATATATATTCACTTATTGCTGTAAGAAAATCAATCTCATACTTTTAGAAACGTTTTATCATTATTATATAAATAAAAATAAGTAGTTCAAAAATATAAGCTTCTTTTTACCAGTATCTTCGCTTACGTTTCTAGGCGCAAATGTAGGAGAAAACGAATAGGTTTCACTATATGACTCCTTGAAAAGTATGTCCCAACAAATACTTTTGTTATGAAATAATGTTGTTTGGCATTACTTTCTGGGAATAAAATCCAATTTGGATTTGTCCCATCTGTAAGTAAAAATCCCATTTGTAAGTAAAAATCAGCATCAAATAATGAAGGGGCATAATGAGTCCTTACAAGACCGATGACCCTTCCAGGGCCTCCTACAAGTGTTAATCCACCACTGAATACTTGTATTTATAGACAAATTTTCAATCTATATGTTATTTTACGTATTCCAGTGTATTAGAAAATGCGCAAAATATGTTTGAGTATTTCTTTCAAAAATAAATTTCTAGAATAAACTCTCCTGATGTAAAAATTACTTTAAATGTTTCTATTTCATGTCGTTTGAGTCATTTTTCGTTTTGTACCAAACTAGGCCCTAAATGAATTGTGAAATGTAAGTGCGAAAGTATATACCATTGTTTAGGAGAATTATCGTAGCTTTCAAACATTTGCATTTCCTGGGATAGCTTGGCAAGTTTGATCCAGTTTATCATCTATATCCTACTTCTGTTGAACACGTATAATTGTATAAGCTGCCATAAGCTTGTTTGGTTAATTGTCGGACTGTTGTATTAATTGATTTCAATAAATGTATTCCTTCTGTGACTATGCAACTGGCAACTGCAGGATAACTATACCTTCTAAAATGAACAAGGCACCCATTGAACGCTCAGTATATTCGTCTGTCACAAAAAGACTTTGCTGAAAATAACAATAGTTTGAATAAAATGTATAATTAATATATTAAAAATTCAGTGTAATCTTTCAATTTTCGTTATTCTCTATACCTCTTTCTGGAGGTGAACGATGTTCTTTACCTTACTTCGCACTTATCCCTCTTGCACATTTATCAAAATCGGATGCACTTCCAATGAACGAATGTAATTAAAAATTCTCAACCTTTTACAGCACGCGCCTTGTTAGCACAATTTCCGTGGGCAATAACAGCAAATTAATTTTCCGCCTTGCTACCAATTCGGTGGTTCTTCAATGCATTACGAGCTACAATACGAATTTTCCCTCCAGAAAAACTCTCTTTTGGTGAGTTTGTTTTTCCGCCGTCCATGCGGCTTGGAATTTCTTGTTCCTTGTCAGATAGTGACACTTGGGGTTCCTGCAGCCAGGGAGGGAGCGAATACGAAAGGGCAGTAAGGGGGAGTATCCCTCCCTCCCTCCCTCCCTCCCTTGCAGTATCAGCTAGAAGTCATTGAGTGTGCAGTGCTTGAATTGAATTGAAATGATGTCTTAGTTTACGAGACTCGGACCATCAGGCCCGTTCTTCCGTCTAACCATGCAAATTTTGCTACGCTCCTTTCACCAAGTAGCGGAGAAAGGAGTTATTTCTTTGGCGACGAAAACATGTGATTTTAATTTATATCAGAGGCGTCATTTCGGTTTGAGGATCTTTTACATGCAAGTAAATCTACTAACATGGGACAGCCGGCTTTACTTCCCCTCCGAAGGAAGGCGTACGACATTTTTTCGCGCTTAAAAATCCACGTCTTCGATCAGAGTTGAACCCGCGAACTTGGGTATAACAGTCCGATACGCTAACCGTCGCCGCGTGCTTGCGGGTATCTTCTCAGCAGGAGTTGTCAGGAGAACATAGGCGGGATTTCTTTAGCAAGTTTGATGTGAGCAAAAAGTAGGCAACGTCTGCAGCGGTATCCGGCTACCAAAAGAAACGGAATTGCGAGTTTTTAAGGTTGTGGACACGTCAAGTTTATAACGCATCCAACGTTTTTCTTTGTGTTTATTCTCTCTCAACTGTCATAGAAACGCAAATAAGCCTACGCCATCAATGGTAATTTCTCGTCTCTCATGTGTGAATTCTCATGCTAAATTTATATGGCAGAATAGACCCTGTAAAATGAAGTCTTTCTATTAGCAAATTCATTGTGTTCATAACCTCACTCGTCCATACCCTGCGATATTTCTCTGTATCCGCGTACGCGCCTCACTCTCGCGATCCTGCATGACTAGCAAGCGGCCAGTATTGGGAAGTAATTGGGTGTGAGGTGGGATTTAGGACGTTGCACAGGGATTGGTATATCCCCTGTGAAGCAGGCTATCTCGTTTTGTTCGAACCTATTTCACAGGAGTATGTTCGCGAACCGACGGGAATCAAACCTGGACCTCTTTAGTGAAAGGGAAGCGACTTCACACTGAGCCACGAGCTACCTTGAGTTAATTTTTCGTCAATATTGTATTTTATCGCTATTGATTGCCGTCATATTTCTTAACTAATTGAATAAAAACATCATGATTTTCATGTGTTATTTCTATCTTGAAATATTTTATTCTCTAAAATCCGCAGTATTATACTTCTTTCCATGATAATCATGGATCGTACATTTTTTCAATGAATTAAGCGCCACATTTTGATCTTATAATGTCTTTTTGTGTAACATTATAGATATTATTCTATACATTTATCATTTCCAGGAATCTGTCATTAAAACAGCAGATATGTGTTTTGTCAGTCGCAATCTCTACTGTGTTTTCTACCATTTTAACTCTTGTAAGATTAATAACGGCATTCTTTACGAAGAAAACTGTGAAGAACTTCAAAAAATATGTATATGAAAAATTAATTATTCTTAGTATTCAGTGATAATTCTACTTTTGCTCTCAATATAAATGTTCTTTTATTGTCTAAATAATCATTTAGACTACTATTTATTTTAATTATTCTAACTAAAGCTGGCCGTTTTATAAACGAAAGTTTTTTGACAGTAACAACAAAGAAGGAGTCGCTAAACGTAGGAACATAAAGGTTTCTTAGAATTATTAAATGACTCTTAGTAACCTCAATCTCATAAAATACGTACTCCTGTGATGCATCCCTCATTTACAGAATGGGCTTGTAATTTCTATTTTAAGTAACATGAACTTTTATGTATTGTTAAGAACCTTTTTAAGGCTACAGGTTAAGAAAAAAGAAACCAAATAACACGTTAGATCTATCTAGTCACCAGAAAACATCGTACCGTACCGCAAGTTATATCGAATAACAGCATCGCGAATGCTTGCAGCTTTATCTCGCAGAAAAAGTATCGTCGTTTTCTCGAGTCCTGGGAGAGTTTTCTCGAGCTCTGAACCGGTTTTCCGGCGATCGTTTCCAGTTTATTCGATTTCCTCGATTTGTTGGTCTTCTCGAAACGGGCGGAGTCGGATCGGTGGGCGAGAAAACTCGAGGGAGTGCCGGAATGATCTCGATCTATCACTGCGGCCGTCGACAAATTTATTTTAAAGAGCTACAAGGAATGGCGAGGGGCAGGAAGCAGCTGGAGAAGGAGTGACAAGAGAGCAACGGAGCTGACGCCGAGAATGGGGAAAGAGACGCGGGAGAAAAAAAGAGGCAGGCATCACAATAGTTATTTATGACCTAAGGGCGTTATGCCAAAGTCTCTCAGGCATTTTGTCGCCGATCTTTCATTAGAACCAGTTAACTTCTGTGGTACATCCATAGTATTATTTTTTACCTAATTTTATTGATTCAAATTTACATATTTACTAATTAACTTGATGTTTACTTGATTCATTTTGACTTTTCATATTTTTATCCGACAATTCCCATTCATAACTCCCTCTCCAAGTGCCTTCTATATGAGAACATGTATCACCATTCAACTGTTTTCATATTTTCCTCGCAATCACGAACAGCTTAATTTAGGTAAGCTATGCAGTTTATCTCTGTGTCCAAGACAATAACAAGCTAAAACGTATCAGTATAAAGTTGTATAAGTTTTGGGTGCGAGAGCCTTAAAGAAAGTGAGAAACAAGAACTGAAAATAGCGGAAAATTGGGAGAGAAGATGATCGTGGGAAAGGAAACAACAGGGGGACGATAATATCAATATGGGGACGAGACACGTAAACAGGTAGTGGACGATGAGCCACAGAAGGATATAGCCAGCGTAGGTTGGGAGTCACCGAGTTGGAGAGAGTAGTAAAACGCGAGAAAGAGAGCAAGCGGCGAGTCAAGGAAAAATTAGACGAATCACTTGCACAAAATTAAGACAAGGATACAGAAAGCGGACGTTGGGACATATCCATTCACAAACCGAACTATTAGAGACTGAAACAGTTTGTTTGCAACAATATTTCAACCTTTTACTCAAAGGTTAAGAAAATTTAAAAATAACGTAGTTTCCTAGATATTTATGTATATTTTAGGTCAATGTATAACTATTATGTTTATGTAAACAATGTTTATGTAACGCATGCTTGGGAGGTGGATGTGATCTTTCTCCTGCTGTGTAGGGAGATCAGGCGCTGACCTACCGTCGGCTAGTAGGGTTTCCCACTGCCAGCATTCTCCCATCTGCAGGGCCCCCGCCCCAGCCAGGACAAGCTCTTAGCGCCTGACGGGTCTCCCAGCATGTGTTGTGTGTGCGTGTAAAGAGTGAGGTTAGGACAAGGAAGAGGAAGGTGAGATCGCGCGCGGTTCGTGACCCGTTTGACTGCTCAGGAATTCGCCCAGTGTTGATCGGAGACACCACGGAAAACCACGAATCAGAGCAGCCGGATACTAGAATTCTCCTGCAAACAACGACTGCATTCGACATAGCTAACAAGGTAGTGTCGTAAATCCTGTGAGTACGAGGTGGCGAGTACGATGCTGTGAGTAGAAAGTGGCGATCGGTAGGCGGAAAGCAGGGGGCAGCGATTAAGAAGGTGGAGGCAGCAAGAAGGAGACGGCAAGTATGAAGCGGCATAAAGGTGGCGGCGAGTAGAAATCGACGCAAGAGCGCTAGGTGGAACTGGGAGGCTGCGAGTAGCAAGTGAAACTAGGACGCGGTCAGTAGACGGTTGTGAGCTGAGGACGGTGAGCGGTTTTCGTCGATAGCAGCGAGCAGCAGGCAACGTTGGGCCTAGACCTGGGGGAAGTGCGAAGTGGGATGGAGGGTGGCGGCGATAGGGAGCGGGGGAGGCGAGTGGATGGAGGGTGGCGGGCAGGTGGCGGCAGGCGGCGGGCGCCGGGCGGAGGGTGGCGGGCCGGCTGGAGGCGGGCGGTGGGCGGTAGGGGCGGTGGACGCGGGCGCGGCGGGGCGTGTGGGCGAGAGCGGGAGCAGGTGCGGCGAGGGTGCGGCGGGCGGAGCGGAGGAGAGAGGCGTTGGAGGCAGGGCGGCAGAGTGCGTGCGGGCTGTGCGAGCGGAGCGGCCGGCGAGGCGGAGGAGAGACGGGCGACAGGGCAGGGGCAGACAGTGCCCCACCGGCGATAGGAAGAGCGTATGGGACGTAAGAAGTAGAAGAGATGCCTGCCACGCAAAGAGGAAGTACGGGGGCAGCGGCTATGTGCTGCCAGCGAGTTGCCGTCGGGTAAAAAGTTTGCTTTTCAATTTATCCTTGTTTGACTCCTTGGAGGGCCCCGGCGCGTGCGTTCGCTGGCAATCCTCGCGAGGCGCCGCGGCGCGCGTGGGAGCGTGCTCGGCGTATCGAGTTTTCTGGGCGCATCTTGCGAGAGGCACCGGCGACACTTTCGCTGCGGGTGTCCCCCTGCCGGCTTTCTCAAGAAGCTTCGGATTCTACCGGGATAAAAAACAAAAGAAAGAAAAGCTCGTGTTGGGAAAGTGTAAGAGAAAACACTATAAGGGAAAAAGAACTAGAAACAAGAGTATATTCGACAGAATGCTGTAATGTAAAATATTTTTAAACGTAGTAATAGAAAACATCAACATTAAGTAGTGAAACAGATGGTCTAATATAGTATAAAAAATAATTATTATATTGGTTGTATCATACCCCAAATCAGGCATCCAAAACACACAGAGGATACACCCACCGACACTTTCAGCTTGAGGGGATGATTGCTTCGGGATATTAAAAAATTGCGAATTGGTACGGAGACTAAACACGAATGAAGAGAGTTGGAGAGAGTCTAAGTTGGAGAGAAAGAAGTAAAAAGTGAAGGACAAGTGGGTAATTCGGTCGGCAGAATGCATATATGTACTTGTAGATAGTTTTAAACGAACGGTATATATATATATATATATATAATATAATAATAAAATATATATAAATATATATATATTATTTTTGACATGATGTAACGGAAGGCGTATATACATTTTGGTTTCTCAAGAGCTTACGGATAACAGTGGGATCAAAAAGATTGACGTACTAGTCTCTAAGAAATTTTTCTGTAGTAGAATTTTCCTCCTCGTCGAGTCATGTCACACGGGATTTTCTTGATGGACAGTCGGTCCACTCGTAAAAGAATTATATTTTACACACAATTGCCAATACGGTTGTTAAGTGATGTCACCGCATTGTCCGCACTACCTGCGACGTGCGGGTTGCCTACACACCCTGTATATCAAGGCCATTCACAATGCAAACGTATGTATGCAAACATATGCATAGCGCATGGACAAAAAATTAACATAAACGATAGGATGAAGTATTCACAATGTCTAAAGTAAACAAAATAAGAGTTTGTATTGACTGTGAGACATTTTGGTTTAACTATTGCTTGGATGTGAGAATCGGTTTTTATGGTATCGTCTGTGTCCATAACCATATGGCGTTAGTTTCTTCTATCGACTTCAAACAGTTTCGATTCTCGATTTTGAGTTACCGTACTGTGAATGGTTAATTTTCGTATGTTTACTTAAGCATAAGCACAGAAGCTTGAAGCTTGCAAGATTTTAAGTTAACTTCAGTCTTACTTATGCTTATAGGAACGCATTGTGAAGGAATCCGCTATGGAGGTAGTCTATCTTTTATGCTTAACGCCTGTTAATCTTATGTTTATGTTTGGCATTGTGAATGGGCCTTTGTAAATTTAAGATGACTAATCAAGGATATAACACATAATGCGATCGTACTGATCGGACTGGTACTGGATATTGTGACGTCATGGATACTCAACAGCGACCACAGACAAGAGCTTTCGTATAACAAATATATTTATTAACAAGAAAACAAACAAATATATACACTTAATAATCTACTTACACCTAGCTCTGATAGACCTACTATCCTTGATCGCGGGAAGCGATCCAACGCGATTGAAGGTGGTTTTGATTGGTGGCTTCGCCACTATCTACTTTTGAAGCGGCGCACAAAGCCTAGCTTCCGTGACGGATGTCACGCTGGGACACAAAGTCCGTTCTGGCGCACCAACGGCTGGTTTGCCTCGATTGCAGGAGCGATCTTATCGATTGAGAATCGGCGTGAATGTGCACTCACCATCTTCACCTGGAGACGCCACAGCATCGCTCCCCCGTGATCGCAGTCACCCAAGGACATAAAGTCCGGCAGGCTTCGTCACTAATGACTCCAGCCTCGCGAAGCCTGGCTCGCATATGCAACCGTCGTGGCGCCAAGTTTTTGTGCAAGCACGAGGTTCACCCACTGTCTCAGAACCACCCACTGGCTCTGTACATTCTGTTATATAAGGCGAGGCTCACGTGACTTACTACGTCACGCCACCCCTCGCTTGTTATACAGTGAAAAGCTTCTATAAGCCGGAAACTCCAAAGCTTGTGTCTCCCGTTTCCGCGTTCTTCCCTTTACGGAAAAACCCTACTTCCTGTGGTTAGGCAATCCTTTCCAAGCGTCCTCAAATAGATGCCATGAGGCACGCTGGGCTAATACGTTACGATATATTCGTCTTATGGGAATACAATTTTCATATATTTGGTGAGTCAATATTAGATTGAAAAAAACAAGTTTATATTCCCAATACAGGTGATCATGTTATTTTACATAATTTTACTAAGAAACGTCTTCAAGCTGCAGAGCAAATTCTGAAGATATTGATGCTTATAAGCTTTTTCCATCTTTTCCTGCTGTTCCGTTCTGGGTTTAGAAGCTCCTGCTTATGGAGAGTGGGAACGGAAAGCTTTATTACCAAGTTTCACAGAATAAAATATACACGTGAAATATAATATATATATTATATATATATATATATATAATATATATATAATAATATATAATTATATTAATATATATTTTTTTCTAACATTACCCACCATACACCCACACAGACGCAACTGCTTCGGCATGGTAAGCAGGCATGAAAGCGTAAGCAGTTATGTAAAGATTTGCTGTGAAGCGAGTTTAGAAAAAATCTAGGAGAGCAGGATCTTCAAGGTGCGGCGAGAAAGGTTTGAACCCTTGACACAATAAATCACACGTTGCCACTAACGAGCGTATAATATTAACGCATAACTTTTAGTGGGTAAGTTAAATGACAGAAACCAAGTATGTAGTAATAACACTTTTACAAAGAATAATCAAAACACAGATAGAAACTTTACAAACAACATTCAATATGAAAGAAACATATTTATTGAAGATTGGATACTCTGAAATAATTACCTAACTAACTGGGAATTACCCCTTGGAAATTAATTATATCTAAATTTGTAGTATTTTACTAATTACTGCACGTGAATCAAAAATCAATTTACAATCTCTGCTCAAGAGATATTAATGTAAAGAACAAATGTGTGCAGTGCACTACTCTTAATTTACAATTTAAACTGTGTCTGAAATGACGAAAATAATAATGTCTAAGTATAATGTTTGTTTAGGCAGGCAATAGCGATCAAACGTCCTCCTAATATAATACTGTAATTTGTTTGCCACCCGTGTCCTCAAATTCTTGACACTTTCCTATACTAGTTTTCCCTGCGACGTGACCTTGACCTATTTCTGAGATTCCTACTGTTACATCGTGACTTCTAAATTTGGCCCTTGATGCTCGTGCGCTGGTCGCTGCGGTGACGCCGCTCGGTCCAACCTCTACGTTGTTAAGAGAGACGGGATTCGCCTCTGCCATCGTGTTGGCCTTCTTGCGTCCTCTTCCGTTCTTCTTCGTTCGATTCCGTCTTCTTCCTCGTGCACCCAAGTCCTCGGCCTCTTCTTTTCCTCGTCTGCTACCGGCGCCTCTGACTACGCCACGGTGCGAAAAATGTCCTTGCCACACTTACCGAATACTCGTGCAAGTTCCTCGCTCGTTGCTACTTTTACTTTTACAAGCCAGAACTTTTCATGTTTCCTTCACAACGGGTAACATTTACTTCCCGTGTTGTTAATTGAAGAAACACTACTTAATCTGCACTATCTGCGGCACGACTAACTAGAACGTCTGTTCGACGCCGAATACCTAGTAGTCGTTGCAGCGGCAAACAATATCTAAAACTAATGTTTAACACGAAAGTGTTGACTCGGCGAACGGGATGATCAAAAGAGCAGTTGCTTACTCACGCGTGGTGACAAGAAAAAGAGCTTCCGCTTGCGTTCGCGTATTTATGGCACGGCTCCTGGGGAAATTTGTGAAGGGGGGGGGTTGTTTCCCTCTCTCAACCCTTCAAACAGAAAACATAGCTCGCAAGTTCGCATTCACTTAGTACGGGCAACGGATACCAGGCCGCGCGTTTAAGTACCTCTGCCTTACACCCTGTTATCTTCGCTGCTTCCGTAGTGTTCACACATGAGACGGTGGTGTTATGGGGTTGCAAAATCCATAACGCACACATAATATATATATAAATAATATATATTAATATATATAATATACACATTATTCTTACACCTAAAAATTTATCTAGGAAATTTGTGAATATATATGAGATTGATAAGTGAAAACGAATTCCATGTTTCGAAGCGGAATGCGTCAATATTCTTCACAACCGATGTCATCAACTACAACATGTGTTTCCGCGTATGCAAATAACCCCGCGTCTACCATTGGTGTTTGTGCCATGAAACGAATTTTTAGCGATGGTGTGAAGTGGTATAAGCCTGCGTCAAAACTCAAATATATGCAAACCACTTTGTAGTTTGTCCGTTCCTTAGAGTACCGTTAAGTGGACAAATTAGTTATTGCTTGTATAAAAATTAAACATTTTTTATGTCAGGAGTAACCCATACTAAATAATACTTTTCTTGGAACCCACAGAATTGGTTTGGGATTTTTTCATACGTATCCTTAATAAAAATTGGTAACGAACAAAATTAGTAATTTTATTATCTCAACCCTACATAATATTAAACTAAACAACTAAATAAATAAAAAAGATTAGAAAAAAAAAAATATAAATAAAAAAAAGGTAACGAAACAAACAATAAGAGATAAAAACTAAACAACAAATATTTAATTTTTGGTTTATGAATGAGAATTCTTTCTGCTTTTGAACGCAGAAGTATTTTCAGACACATACATTCACTACGATTTGTTCTGTGAAAACCACATATTGAAATACGTATGAAATTATGCAAGAGTTTTAGCCAGATGTCACACATTATTGGAAAATATTAAAAGTAAGATCATGTAAGACGAGAAAAATTCTATATAAATGTATAAGAATCATATTTTTAATTTAAGTCGAGAAACGTCGTGTTGTTTTCGTGCCATGGTGCACTAACCAAAGCAACGCAGCTTCGGCCAGGCAGGTTGCGGAGCTTCGAGGCGAAACGGCCAGGACTGTTGGCCTCTCTCGGCGCCGCTTCGGCAGTGGGGCGGCATCAGAAGGGCCCTGAAGCAGCAGCAGCAGCAGCAGCGGTGGGGGCGGGCGGGCGGGGCGGGGGGCGGCGTGGGCCGGGCGCGGCTCGCCACGCATGCCTCCAGCGCGCGCGGCGGCGGCGCTGATGAGCTGCGGCGAGCGCCTGGCGGCGGCCGCGGCTGCGAGAAGCACACAGATGCGATGGGGATCGGCGGCCAGTGCGGGCAATCGCCGCTCGAGCCCGCGCCGCCAACCGCGCCGTCGGTTCCGGGCGGCCACTACGCCGTCGTCGCCGCTCGTCACGCCCCGCGAGCCCATTGACATCGCTGCCCCTACAACCCTTCCCGTCACCCCCGACGCCCGCCGTCTCCGCCATTCTCACGGCCGTCCTCGCCGTCCTCGGCCTCCTCCGCCGCCTCACGTCCGTCCTCGCCGTCCTCGCCGTCCGCCGTCCTCGCCGTCCTCGCCGTCCTCGCCGTCCTCTGCCGTCCGCCTCCGGCCGTCCTCGGCCGTCCTCGCCGTCCTCGCCGTCCTCGCCTCTGCCGTCCTCGCGTCTCCTCGCCGTCTCGCCGTCCTGCCGTCCTCGCCGTCCTCGCCGTCCTCGCCGTCCTCGCCGTCTCGCCGTCCCCCGTCCTCGGCCGTCCTCGCCGTCCTCCCGCGTCCTCGACCGTCCTTCGGCCGTCCTCGCCGTCCTCGCCCGTCCTCGCCCTCGCCACCCGCAGTTACCGGCACCCAGCAGCACCCCCTCAACGCACCTACATCACCGCTGGCTGTAACACTCTGGCTTTTTTTTCTGCCCGAACTATTGCCATTTCGCCGCGCTGTCATTTGTTTCACCGATCTCAACCGTACTCCGCGTGCGCCTTGGAGACCTTTCATTTCCCTGACGCTGTTCCTACGCACGCCACCGTCAACAACCTACTGCTACCAAGCACCCGTACCTTGCCTAACAAGACTGTCCAACTTCTTCTATTTCCCCAACTATATTTCCTTCCATTCTCCCCCTTTTCCCAATCCCACGTGACCTCACCCAATGCGCCACGTCTTTCGTCATCCTCCCCAATTTTCAATGGCATCGGAACCCTCTCACCGTCTCCACCTCGCACTCAACACCGCCGTGAATCGCGTTGCGGGCAAGCCGAATCTACGCCAGCGGCGCGCTTCAGTCCCGAGGGCGTCTCCGCCGGCGACGCGCAAATCGCTATGGCTTCCTCGCCTCCCGAGAGTCGTCGCCACGTGACATGACTGCTCCGGCGCGAGGGTTAACACCCTCTCCGAGAATTGGTTTCTACACCTGCGTTGCGTCACGTATCGACTGCTGCTGAAATGCCTCTAGTGCTACTTGTGCTGATGTACTGTGTTTCTTGTCTTGAACTCGTATCTTCGCTACGGTTTGTTTGGAAAAATATATTTTTTACTAGCTTTGTGCTGTGGTTTAGCTTCTCATAATTCTATAACTTGGTCATCATTTTTATTTATATTTTTCTATACCACTTCATCATTTTCACAAGTGTTTAAAATTCCCAAATAACTAACTTTCCAACTTAATTGGCATTTATTCCATCATCTCTCTACTGTTTTTTCCTTAAAAATTCTAAGTATCACACTTTTGACACATAATTCCTTCGCACAGTTTTAACACATACACTCATTCTTTCTCGATCACTTCAGTTGCATCATGATACTATTCATCAATATACAAAAATAATGTGTCACTGCTTCAATTTCGACTAGGCTTACCGTTGGCCTTTTCCATATGGCCAATTCCAA
>BOPP01000002.1:4900569-4928884 GCA_017312745.1 Gryllus bimaculatus | reverse complement strand
TAATATAATACTGTAATTTGTTTGCCACCCGTGTCCTCAAATTCTTGACACTTTCCTATACTAGTTTTCCCTGCGACGTGAACTTGACCTATTTCTGAGATTCCTACTGTTACTCGTGGACTTCAAATTTGGCCTTGATGCTCGTGCGCTGGTCGCTCGGTGACGCCGCTCGGTCCAACCTCTACGTTGTTAAGAGAGACGGGATTCGCCTCTGCCATCTGTGTTGCCTTCTTGCGTCCTCTTCCGTTCTTCTTCGTTTTCGATCCGTCTTCTTCCTCGTGCACGCCAAGTCCTCGGCCTCTTCTCTTCCTCGTCTGCTACCGGCGCCTCTGACTACGCCACGGTGCGAAAATGTCCTTGCCCACTTTACCGAATACTCGTGCAAGTTCCTCGCTCGTTGCTACTTTTACTTTTACAAGCCAGAACTTTTCATGTTTCCTTCACAACGGGTAACATTTACTTCCCGTGTTGTTAATTGAAGAAACACTACTTAATCTGCACTATCTCGCGGACGACTAACTAGAACGTCTGTTCGACGCCGAATACCTAGTAGTCGTTGCAGCGGCAAACAATATCTAAACTAATGTTTAACGAAAGTGTTGACTCGGCGAACGGTGATCAAAAGAGCAGTTGCTTACTCGACGCGTGGTGACAAAAAAGAGAGCTTCCGCTTGCGGGTTCGCGTATTTATGGCACGGCTCCTGGGGAAATTTGTGAAGGGGGGGGGGTTGTTTCCCCTCTCTCAACCCTTCACAAAGAAAACATAGCTCGCAAGTTCGCAATTCACTTAGTACGGGCAACGGATACCAGGCCGCGCGTTTAAGTACCTCTGCCTTACACGCCTGTTATTCTCGCTGCTTCCGTAGTGTTCACACATGAGACGGTGGTGTTATGGGGTTGCAAAATCCCATAACCCACAATATATATATATATATAATATATATATATATTATATATTATATATATATACACACCTTGTTCTGACACTAAAATTTATCTAGGAAATTTGTGAATATTATAGAATTGATAAGTGAAAACGAATTCCATGTTTCGAAGCGGAATGCGTCAATATTCTGTCACAACCGATGTTCATCAACTACAACATTGTGTTTCCGCGTATGCAAATAACCCCGCGTCTACCAGTGGTGTTTGTGCCATGAAACGAATTTTTAGCGATGGTGTGAAGTGGTATAGCCTGCGTCAAAACTTCAAATATCATGCAAACCACTTTGTAGTTTGTCCGTTCCTTAGAGTACCGTTAAGTGGACAAATTAGTTATTGCTTGTATAAAAATTAAACATTTTTTATGTCAGGAGTAACCCATACTAAATAATACTTTCTTCTTGGAACCCACAGAATTGGTTTTGGGATTTTTCAATACGTATCCTTAATAAAAATTGGTAACGAACAAAATTAGTAATTTATTATCTCAGACCCCTTACATATATTAAACTAAACAACAAATAAATTATATAATTTTTGTTTATGATGAGATCTTTTCTGCTTTTGAACGGCAGAGTATTTTTCAGCATCCATACATTCACTAAGATTTGTTCTGTGAAAACCACATATTGAAATACGTTTGAAATTATAGCAAAATTTTATAGCCAGATGTCAAACACTTTGGAAAATATTATCAAAGTAAGATCATGTAAGACCACGAAAAATATCTATATAAATGTATAAAATCATATTATTTTAATTTAAGTACGAGAAACGTTGTGTTGTTTTCCGTGCCCATTGGTGCACTCAACCAAAGCAACGGCAGCTTCGGAACAGAGCAGGTGCTGGAGCTTCGAGGCGAAACGGCCAGGAGCTGTTGGCCTTCTCTCGGCGCGCGCTTCGGCAGTGGGGCGGCATCAGAAGGGCCCTGAAGCAGCAGCAGCAGCAGCAGCGGTAGGCGGGCGGGGCGGGCGGGGCGGGCGGGGCGGCGTCGGGCCGGGCGCGGCTCGCCCACGCGATGCTCTCCCGCGCTCGGCGGGCGGCGCTGATGAGCTGCGGTCGAGCGCCTGGCGGCGGCCAGCGGGCTGCGAGAAGCAACAGATGCGATGGGGATCGGCGGCCAGTGCGGGCAATCGCCGCTCGAGCCCGCGCCGCCACCGCCGCCGTCGGTTCCGGCGGCGCCACTCGCGTCGTCGCCGCTCGTCACGCCCCGCGAGCCCATTGACATCGCTGCCCCTACCAACCCTCCGTCCCGCCACCCCCGACGCCCCGCCCCGTCTCCCCGCCATTCTCGTTCCTCCGCCGTCCTGCGCCGTCCTCGCCGTCCTCGCCGTCCTCGCCGTCCTCGCCGTCTCGCCGTCCTCGCCGTCTCGCCGTCCTCGCCGTCCTCGCGCCGTCTCCTCGCCGTCCTCGCCGTCCTCGCCGTCCTCGCGTCCTCGCCGTTCCTCTGCCGTCCTGCCGTCCTCGCCGTCCTCGCCGCTGCCTCGCCTCCTCGCCGTCCTCGCCGTCTCTCGCCGTCCCGCCGTCCTCGCCGTCCTCGCCGTCCTCGCCACGCGTCCTCGCCGTCCTCGCCGTCCTCGCCGTCCTCGCCGTCCTCGCACCCCCGCAGTTACGCACCCGCAGCACACCCCGCCTCAACGCACCTACAATCACCGCTGGCTGTAACACTCTGGCTTTTTTTCTGCCCGAACTATTGCCATTTTCTGCCGCGCTGTCATTTGTTTCACCGATATCACCGTACTCGCGTGCGCCTTCTGGAGACCTTTCTTTCCTGACGCTGTTCCTACGGACGCCACCGTCACAAACCTACTGCTACCAAAGCACCGTACCTTGCCTAACAACGACTGTCCAACTTCTTCTATTTCCCCAACTATATTTCCTTCCATTCTCCCCCTTTTCCCAATCCCACGTGACCTCACCCAATGCGCCACGTCTTCTGGTCATCCTCCCCAATTTCAATTGGCATCGCGAACCCTCTCACCGTCTCCACCTCGCACTCAACACGCGTGAATCGCGTTGCGGGCAAGCCGAATCTATCGCCGCCGGCGCGCTCAGTCCCAGAGGGCGTCTCCGCCGGCGACGCCGCAATCGCTATGGCTTCCTCGCCTCCCGAGAGTCGTCGCCACGTGACATGACTGCTCCGGCGCGAGGGTTAACACCCTCTCCGAGAATTGGTTTCTACACCTGCGTTGCGTCACGTATCGACTGCTGCTGAAATGCCTCTAGTGCTACTTGTGCTGACTGTACTGTGTTTCTTGTCTTGAACTCGTATTTCGCTTACGGTTGTTTGGAAAATATTTTTTCTAGCTTTTGTGCTGTGTTTAAGCTTCTCATAAATTCTACTACTTGGTCATCATGTTTATTATTTTTCTTACACTTCTCATTTTCACAAGTGTTTAAGATTCCCAAATAACTAACTTTCCAACTTAATGCATTTATTCCATCATCCTCTACTGTTTTTCCTTAAAAATTCTAAGTATCACACTTTTTGCACAATAATTTCCTTCGCACATTTTAACACATACTCTCTTCTTTCTCGATCACTTCAGTTGCATTCATATGATACTATTATCCAATATACCAAAAAATTGTGTCACTGCATTTACAATTTCGACTAGGCTTACCAGTTTGCCTTTTCCATGGCCAATTCCAAATTATTATGTTACATTATATGATTATGAGGCAATATTCCTTGTCCTAACATCATCTTTCTTCTATATTTATATGCCATCATTACTACTCTTGATTTTATTCAAGATCATATCCATATTACATTTCATGAACCACTGTTGTGGGACAACTATTGTCCACTTCGTAACATATTTCAAATTCAATCTATTTCCCACCTTTATTTCTTCGCATCTCTTTATGGAGTCTGTTCTTTTCCATTCTTATTCTCAGAAATTCTTATTTATAGAACACGTTATCACCATTATCACCTCCACCTCCTCCAGAGAAACTCGCCCAATTCACTCAGCCGTCCCTCCACTCCATCGCAGCCTCACGATTGGCGCGCGGTCTGGAGCGGCCGAGGAAGCGGCGGCACTGAGGCACGCGGGATGCGATTAACTAACTCAGCTGCTCTAGCGGTCGATAGCTCTCGGAGCGAATACGAGCGTGCATCCCGACGCACCTGCTCCACGCCGGGCCAGCCGCCAGCCGCCACGCCGCCAGCCGGCGCCACCGCGACCCGCGCCACGCGCGCACGCGCGCCGCGCCCACGCGCGCCACGCGCCACGCCGCGCCACCGCCGCGCACGCCGCGCCACGCCGCGCCACGCCTGCGCCACGCCAGGCGACCGCCACCAGCCCGCCACGCGCGCCACCGCGTCATGCTGCGCCAGCCGCGCCGCCCACGCCGCGCCACGCGCCACGCCCGTCACGCACGCCGCCCATCCCACGCCATGCAAGCAGATCGTCCAACACCATGCACAGTGCATTGCTTGCAACGACACAACACCACGGAATGCTGACCGCTACGTCATGTACGTGTCGCCACACACCGCGAGGCGCCGCGCCACACCTGGTCGTGACTTGCGCTCCGCGCCACATGAAGCACACACGGCGCTAAGTCAAGCCATCTCCGTCGCTATGCACGCCGGTGTCTCCGTCACAGCACCACGCATTACTATGCAAGCCTCACGCGGCCTACCAAAGCACAGCAAGTCACTGCAAGCTCCATTAAGCACAACGTTTGCAACAAGCCACGCACGCCTATGCCGTATGCATTAAGCCGCTTCGCCTCGTCCAGAGATACGTCACGTCATTTCACCCGCTACACAACTACACGCCACGCCAGGTAACGTCTCGCCATGCCCCGCTACTCATGAGACGCGCGTCGTAAACCCAGGCTAAGCCACATCCCGCGCGCCACGCCACGTCATACCTCGCGTGCCGCCATGCCATACCACACCATTCCATGCAGCGGCTCGCATACAACGACACGCCCCGCTATGCTATGTCACGCAGCCCGCATTGAGCACAATGCACGCGCCACTAGAGCTGTAAAACACTCGCAAGAAAGAAGAGAAAACCCTTAATCATACTCAGTAATATTATTATTAGTAGACATTGATTATAAAACCATAGGGTTGCATGGACTTTCCGCAATAAGATAGATTTTCAACGGTTTGTACACAAACTAAATTCTTTGTCAAACTAGAAAAATGTATATGTTTCTCCAAATTTACAAAACCATAGAATCTGAGACATTGGAGAGTCGGCTGGAAAAACCGATGATTAAAAAATTAAAAACTAAAAGAGTCAAATGAAGACTTACACGAAATACGATACTCGTTAACGAAAAATACTTTCGGAAAAGTATAAATCACACAGAACGCCAACCACACCATCACCATTGTCCTACACGCGCCCATCGTGCGCACGTCCACACAGAACAACACATCTCACCCCCGATTTGCCTAGCATCCCACGCTACGCGGAGCGCGCACGCCACGCAGCGCATCCAACCGCTGCGGTTTTGCCACGCACGGGGATTACGGCCACTCCACGCCGCGCCGACGTGCCACCGCCACCACGGACACCTACACTGTGTACCATCCACCGCGCCGGCCACGCCACAACCATCTAACGCTGCCGGTTTGTACTCCACGAGCACGATTTATGACGGAGACCACTCACAACGCCTCGCGACGCGAAAGTGCCACGCCACACGACATCCTATCACGACTGTGCCGCTACCCATCACACCCGCCGGCCCACGCCGAGCGACCATTCCAACGTTGCTGGATTTGCCACGCACACAGATTACCGGCACTCCACCGCCTGCAGCCCGACGTGCCAACACCACACACACCACACACCGTGCGTTGAAATCCAACCGCTCCGGGCGACGCCACACCATCCAACGCTGCGGTTTGCCACGCACGATTACGGCACTCCACGCCACTCCGCGCGCCACTACGCCATCTTTTGTTGCACCGCATCGCACTACGGCCAGACACCACACGCTGAGGCGCGCCATGCTAAAGTGCCTCTCAGCCTTTGCCTTCGCCTTGCAGCCCTAAGGCTACGTGCAAACTCCTGTTGGCGGCGCGGGAGTTTCTTACGGGGATTTTTTAGTTGACTAAGTGCCTTTGAGAAGCAAACATGATGCCCAATAAGTTCAAAAGTATTACACCATGTTATCAAAAGCATTGAGAACTATTATACCAAATATTGAATTAAAATCTCGCCAAAATAACAAAAGAACAACACTACATTTATGAAAAGAGCTTGTGTCATTTTTATATAAATGTAGTAATACTGGATATTATTGTATCTTGATTCTCAACCAATTAAATTTTCAAAAAGTTTCTCATTCATGACATTTGGATCGATGTATAGTCGTAAATATTTGGTGCGTAGTATTTATTTACCAACACTAGTCCTGATTGTGCAGCAATTTCATGGATGGAGCTGGTTTTCAGGAGACATTGGTAGCCTTTGAGCATGAAGCCATAAGAGCCAAGGAAGTGAAAAATGTATGAAGAATTTTCTTTATGTAGAAATTTAGTTCATGGAATTAATTTAATATATCTTTTAAAGTGTCACTCCTAAAAATACATTCATTTCAAAAGTGTAGTGGTCTTATTGTATGCGAAGTGGTTTAGAAATGCAAACGTTTTTACCAAAGCCTGTCGATCAATTTTTCTGTTTATGTTTTAGTATTGAAATTTTAAAATAAATATTCACATTCATTTTCTTGACTATTTCATTTTTACTTCTCTTTTAAGAAATATTAACTACTATTAAAATTTTAATGCTTAATTTAGCACTGTTATTAATTTTAACTATAAATCGCAAACCACGTTTCCTTCCTACACAGTTACACACTTACTAGTGATGAGCAGTTATATCAGTGTTCATTCTTAGATTTTTTTCTCATACTAATGTTATTATTGTAACTCATTTTTGTGTCTACTCCTTTGTTTTAATTTTTTCTCCCTTCCTTTCATTCCACTTTCTACTTATTATTTATCCTCATTGTTCTCTAAATCATAATGACGATAAATATAATATAAAATATAAAACAAATTATATATTGTGCAAATTTCATTTTTCATTTCTATTTTAATAACGTGAAGCATTATTGTAGCTTCATTTTTCCATATGCATTTTCCCCGTTTTCCTTCTTATCGCCTTTTGCTCCTTTTCTGTCCCCATTGCATCTCCAATTCCAGCCTCGCGCCAAATCCCTCTGGCGATTAATTTATTTTCCCATCCGACTGCCGCGCGCGGCGTCCCCAGCCCCCCACCCCCACTCCGGCGCCGTCCCGGGCGCCCTTCAGCTGTCTAAGGCGTCTGAGGGCGAGCGCGCATGGCACGCGTGTGTGGTTGCAGACGACGCTGAACCGCGCAGTGTCGGGCGAGGAGCTGCCCTACGTGTTGGGCCTGCCCCTGGACCGCGCCTCGCCCTCCGTGCCGCACGACTTCACCGACGAGGAGGTCCTGCTGGCCAAGGCCGTCGTCACCTACATCGCCAACTTCGCCAAGACTGGGTGAGCACGCCACTTCAGCGTTTGGTACACACGCCATGGTTACAACTCGTATGCAGTTGACTTAGAATGAATGTGACAAACTTCTATGGCAAGGAATAATCACGTTTTGCCAACAAAAATGTGTTGGAGAACCGTATATAACGAAGAAATAAGACATGACCATTTACCAAAATACCACCCGTGATTCATATATAATTCATCTCTCACTAGTGTTAGGAAGGTACACAATCTCTCAAAGGACAACAACTGGTACAGTTTGAATACCTGAAAAAAGTAAGGTAGAATTTCAATGTGAAATCAGGTATGGTATTTAATCTTCTTACAAAAATTGTTGTTGATCTATTTTCCGTTTAACACTATGCACTAGAAGGTTAAACGATGTACAATTGCATGCGCCACAATTGTGAAACTTTATAGCAGTCATTAGCGACTGATATAAATGACTCCGAGAGCTACATAACGGTCTTTGATGGTGCTAAACTACGAAGGGTATTTAGCACCTCCAACCGACACCTCTCCACAACAAATAATTTCCTCGTGAAAATTAAATTGTTATATCTGGTGGCAGATGCACACTATTTAAGTCTCCAATAACACATTTGCAAACATTCGAATTTGTTGTGGCTTCCCAAGTATAGGCTCAGCAAGAAGGGAGGGCGCGTCTCGTGATGTTTAGTATCTTGTTGGCAATCAACATTTACACTGCGTCGGACGGTGCGTGTTGAGATCGGTTTGCTGGCGGGGAGAAAAAAGACAATATTCCGAACAAGTAAAATCAAAGCCATTTGAATACGTGAACCTAGCTAAGGGATGTTGAAAAACCATTAGCAGCAGGCAGTACGTATGATGCAACATCTGAGGTATTCTTAATCATTTTATCTCGGAGTAGGGACAGCCGTCTTGCAAACGGAGAGGAAGTGATCGTTGAGGTAACACTCACTCAGTCTTAGAGATCTACATCTCTGTTTTGGTATCGCATCACAAAGAACGACATTGTATGGTATAAAAAATTAAAAGGAAAGGTAAAATCTTGACGAAAGAACAAATAAGTTTAAACTTGAATGGATATGAAGTTTTTTTAGTATATGTAATTGAGAGAATCTTTCGAAAGAGTCATTACCATTCATGTGTTATTATTAACCAACAAGAATAATATGGTTGAATTAATTTATCAGCGTAATCCCCGTGACATATATATATATAATACTTTACATTTAAAAATTCAAAACTTCATAGCAATTAAACCACATGTTTTTCTCGACTTTCTTTAAAGATTTATGACTAGATAAAAAATTAGGGTAAATATTATCTAATGCAAATAATTGTTTACTAATTTTCTTTAAATAATTTACAGCCTAAACAAGAATAATTTCATTGATAATGTAATTAAATTTGTTTCTTATTTTTAACTAACTGATGTACTCCTTAATCAATAAATTTTATTTATATTTGGTTGATTGCATTTTGGCACAAAAATTGTTGAAATACGAACATCTCAGATTTCCTTTTTAATAGTAAATTTAAACATTGCTGGCTTGCACGACCAACAATTTGTTTGGACTCTGAACCTATTCTTTCATTTTTTCTAATTACTCAAACTGTTGCAATACATTATAATTAAGCCTTCTTGAATGTATGTTTATTTATTCCTCAATAACTTTGGGACACCCGGAGATATTTCTCTCAAATTCTGCATGAAAAGTTTTAAAAAGCCAAGAAAAAGTCTCTTCTAAATTTCTAAACTTCAAAATGTTGTCGCTAATTCAGTTTCACAACAATATGTTAATAGAAATGAACAAATTTGCATTACATCTAAACAGCGTCGTATTGTCGGACAATATAGGCCTAGCTGGAGTGAGTGGTTTGGGCGGAACAGTCTGATTGATGGGGAAGGAGAGGGGAAATTGACACGGTATGCGTGGCAAGGGGGAGGGTCTACATATTCTATCTATGATTTCATCGTTCAGTTTTTCATTCTAATTATTTTCTGGCAAACGACAACTCTTTGTCTTTTTGGAGTTCACTAATTATATTTTATCCGATAAGCTGGAACACATATGAGGCTACACAGGTTGATAAAACGGTATGGAGCGTGGATCATGGGAGTTTTAATTTATCTCGGGGATTAAATTACAATAATCAATTATAGTGTCCACATTTATGAATTATGATGGACAGTATAATTTAACAATAAATCAATTTAGTGTCAAAGCAGTTTCATTTAATTTCTTTTACCCCAAAGATTCTCTGTTTTTCGTCCAATAATCCAATTATCATAGCCATTCATTCTTATATCTAAAACTGTTTTATAGTACCAGAAAATTTCATTTATATACTGAAGAAACAAATCGTAGAATAATAAAATTATACAAAAAGCGTAAATCAAATTTCTATTACTGCTCTGTCTCATTACTATAATAAAATAATATAATATGACTCATAAAATACAGAACGCATTACGTTTCCATATATATTTTCTAGACAGCATTAATAATAAAAATATTGTGTTGAAATAATGGGATTGAACGAAAAAGTAACAAGTACCTATATTTTCCAAAAATAGCTCTTTTCAAAAAATTACTTTTCAAAAATTCAATTTTACTACTCAGATAATTTTGATGAATAAATTAAATGCAAGCCTGAAAGCAGTTTATACATGTCTTAATGCCTACTTCATAATATTATTTCCGAAACATAACAAACTTTGGCGAATTTAATTACACTTAAAATCATATCATCAATATAATAATATTCGTATAATGATAAATAATAAATCATATATTGATAACTAACAAAATATCGAATTTAAATATCATTATTCACTCAGAGTATCAAATGTTTCAACAAATGCTTCACAATATTTCATATTTCACTTTATTTTGCGCACGAACAAGACCGAAAGCGACTTAAATCGCATTTGCGACTTAAATCGCATTTCATCAACCCCATATCATCACGGGCGCTCTTCGAAGGCTGCACAGGTGCGTTGGAAGACCGGAGGGAACGTGGGTTTGCCGATAGAAGTAATTTGGGCGCTTCAATTCCCTAAAAGATGAAAACGCGCTCTTTCCCGTGGATGGAACGCGGGGCCTCTCTGGCCGGGCTCCGGAGAGCTAGGCTGACAGAGATCAGCAATTCCTTTAAAGGCCACGCGCGGCTTATCTGCCTATGCCCACCCACGTTGCCCCGCCTAACGACATTGAAGAGATGCGTGAGGGCTAAGAAGCAAGGCAAGACCGGCGCTTGTATTTTGTCGAGGGCTCGTGGGAGAGGGGAAGTCGAATGGAAGCTATAATGTTGCTTTACTACTATCATGTGGAGGACAGCTTACGTACGAAATGGAAATTTCGTGGGAGCGAGTTTGATGGAGCGTGATGACCAGATTGGCTCTAGAAGTCTTTATGTCACGTGGCTGCGTGTGATTATGCGAAAAGGGCCCTCGTGGAACAGATACTAAGACAGGGAAAGTTTATGTAGGCTGTGTGTTCGAGAACATTCTGATAGTAAATCGTAATTTTCTTTTAATATGCAGAAGTACATTTCTCGTAGACGTTCACTAATATATAGAAAATAACTTTTACTAAACTACTTTTTTTATATGTTTTACTTTATGTTATTGTTGAATCTGTTTTCTTGATATGAAAACGAAGTGTCAATTTTTTTGCTTTGATTTTCTCTTATTCTTCCAAGTGACATTCACATGTGCTTTTTTTGAACTGGTATTTACTTTGTTGATTTTGCAAAGCGAATAGTGATGCGCATCTGGACGTGTATTTTTCTATTTACTTTTCTATTTTATCCCGCCTCTGACGTAGATGAGAGATTGAATTTTATCAGATCAGAAAACATGCTATAAATATTACGCTGCAGCGGATCCTTATCTGTTATAACGTCAGAAACTAATTTCCAACAGTTTTTCAATATTACTAAGCAACATGGTTCAGAAGAAAATTAAAATTATAAGTATTAAGTTGTAATTAAAAAAATAAAATCAAGAAATATTTTCAACAATACATATTTCGTGAAGGAATTTCAAATTAGTGGCAATAAATCTACAGTTTTATATTTTAATAATTTAAAATATTTGAATTAATTGTTTTTAGTAAAACAAAGCTATTTAATAATATAAGAAGTGAGTTAACGTTATATTTTTAATTGAATGGATGAAATCACGATTAAATTTTTTGATTCGTTTGGTTTAAATAGTAGAATTAACCTTAATTTACAAAACATTTCATGAAATGTAAATGAAAGGTAAATTTTAATGTCAAAACAGAAGCATGAATATTCGCCGTTTGCTCAGAATTTAAAAGAACATCAACAGCTTCTAAAACTGAATTTACAAGTTAACATTTGCGATTTTCATTGCTGCCAAATCATTTTAAAAACCGTTTCCTTTTTATTACATTGAACGTATTCCGTATTTCATTTATCAAAAGCTATTATATTTTAAAGATTCTTACATACTCCTTTTGGTTTGTTATACACGTAAACACTTACCTTAACTGCAAACTAGTAAAATAAAATAGTAATTAGCTTGAACGAATCTCAAGCTACAATAATTTTATTTATTTGTAGAGTAATTCATTAGTTTTCAAAAGGATTTTCAAATATATCTCCCCCCTATAACGGGTATTATTTGTATCCTTTAAAAAAATGAAATATAGAAACGTCTTACAATGAGTAGTGTTTTACGTTGGCGAAGGAAGACATTGTTTCCATATTTTTTGAATTCACTATCTGTGGAATTTGACATGTTTCTTGTTATCATCAATTTAGAAAATAAAATGCATATCTCATAAAAGAGATCTGGGCCTATTTTATTAAAGTCATTCAACTAAGATATGTCTCCATAGACATATGACCAAGATAAATAAATGCAGAAAGTGTAGAATATTCTCTTGAAAGTCCTACTTACAATATAATAAATTACATTAGAGTGCAAGAAAATTGATGTTTCCCCTACTAGAGGAGAGCGTTTCCGTACAAGGCTAACCAGTCGAGTCTAGAAATTCCGACGAGTCAATAATAATTTTCTCTCGTGAGATATATAATTTTTTTATACCTAATTTTTATCACAATTTTTCCGTGATATACACATTTATTAATCGATCACGAGAAAGTACTCTGTATGTTTCTGTCCGAGGATTGATATAGTACGCACGAATATTTTGTTTTCTAATTGTTGCACTCTCGGAGATAGTACGTAAAGCACGTTCGGGACATTTCCAAACCGTTGTTAAAAACATTTGAACTTAAATATCCAAAGAATATACATGTCGTATTCGTGTGCGTACTTGTAAGTATGCGTCACTTTCTAAATCGTATCAAATATATATATATATATATATATATATATATATATATATATATATATATATATATATAACTTATTGGTTCGAATTCACGAGGGACATAAAACATTAACTAATACGGCAACGTGACTAGAAACTGAAATAAGTATTTTTTTCTATTTTTTAACTATACGAGTCTGGCGTACATAAGCGACAGGTAGATTATCGCCAACTATACTGCTCCACAGCACCAACAGTCGGCGACACGTAATTATATCGTATTTTCCATTTCTTCTGTGATGTATTTATTGCATTTCTACGATTGCAGTTCCTCTATGATTTTTAGGTCGATATTATGAATTAGAGAGTTGATGAGAATGCATCATAGGATCCTTAAACCTCACCGGTCTCACAAACAATGTCTGATAAAAAGTCACACTCTTCCTTTACCCATACGTCATTTCCCTGTGGTCCTTCTACCTCCCATTATTTTTCTTTTCCCCAGCTTTGTTCTGCAGAGCTTGCATTGAAGGTCTCTCTTGCATCACTTCTTAAATGGGTTTTATCTTGTGTGGTCATCAGTTTTATATTTTTATGTACTGATTCTGTTCGCCCTAATTTCCTTCTTATATTTTCACTTATACTTGTTCTTTTCATGCACAGCCCTTTACTCTTCTCAGACATCTCATTTCCACTTATATTTTTTTAAAAGGCAACCCTGTGGTTTCCATGTATGATATATATTATATACAGATATAATATATATCATTATATATATATATATATATATATATATATATATATATATATATATATATATTATACCTGTGAGATGTAATATAATAAAATATTTATAGAATTTGTTTTTAGTCTTTTCAAATAGTTTTTACAAATTACTTGGAATATATTGATTTTCCTGGGTATGTTAATACATAAATTGACCAAAAAATTCGTAACACAAAATGGTACTACTATGGCCCAGGGCATACAACTGTAAGCCAAGAATTTTAAACAGAAAATGCTTCTATTAACATTCCCCAAGAGGAATCTTCATGAACTGAACGGGATTTCCGATAAAAGACAATACGAGCTTTATATTATAGATGAATAGGCGCTGACAGAGAGCATCATTGAAATTAAAAAAAAGTTTTTTGTCCTGTATTTGTTTACCTAGCACTTCGTTGTATCATTTGACGGTCAGTGTGGCACTGGGAAACAAGAATATAATACGCTTGACGCATCTGACATAATCTGTTACATAATTCCGCAGTTGACACTCGTCGGTTGAACATTCCCCACAGATATGACCCACCTGCTGTGATGTGGCATGCGAGTTCTAAGGCGCACGCGCGCGCGCTCTGCGCAGGAACCCCAACCTGCCGCACCGCACCTCCTTCCTGGAGCAGGCCGTGCAGTTCTCGGGCGCCGTGGCCGGAACGGACGTGCGCTGGCCTGAGTACGACCCACGCAACCAGAGCTACCTGCGCATAGGTGAGTGCCCCTCAAGCCCTGTCACACCGCTGAACAGGTTTGTCAGGTAAAATTAGCATAAAAATGAAAATGTGGACGCAGAAACAGACAGAGCTTATAAATATTTTTGAAGTTTTATTTAATAGCGTCTAGACTATATTATTGAAAAGAATATCATTTGAGTGAGTCAATAACAAGTATAAAAATAAAAATGTAACCCCAGAAAACAGGAATATAGTATTGAATATTTTAGAAATATTATTTAATAGCGTAGAGAATACATAATACCAAATAATACATAATACCCTTGAGTGAGGCATAACTACAATAAAAATGAAAATGTAAACCCAGAAAACAGACATAGAGAGATGAATATTTAATAAATGGTATTTAATAGCGTCGAGAATGCACAATTGAAAAGAATATACCTTAGAGTGAGGCCAAACTAGAATAAAATTGAGAACATGACCACAGAAAACAGGCATAATGCATTAAATATTTAGTAAATGTTCTTTAATAGCGTTGAAAAACATAATTGAAAATAATACACAATTATTTTGCGAACTTACTAAAGGACAATATCTTGTAAATACATTCTGTGCTAAGGTAGACTCCGTAAACGCTGCAAGTGCCACAAAGTTTCTCATGGCGTGAGAGAAATCTGAGAGCCAAGAAGTTTTGAGAAATTTTGTTCAGTATGTAGTACTGAATATTTTTGTGTTAAGATATTTGCGAGGGGATGGTCATCTGGCCGCCTTCCTCTTTCGTATGATGAACGCAGATTTTATAACTTCTCCACAGTTTTAGACAATCTTCCAATAGGAAAAACCTGCGTCGGCGTCCCTTGTAAACGGCGTCCCTGGGAATGACTCATGTTCTTTCCCGGCTGTCAATGTCAGTTTCATAACATCCGAACTATGTGGTTGGAAGAATCTATTGTCTTGTTGGTGGTTTTGATTCGAAGAACGACAAAATTTTACCATAATCGCCCAGTTTGCACTTTAAAATGTCGTGTGATCACCGAAAAGCAAAATGGCGATTTTGTCCTTCATAATACTCCAACTTTGGACATATACAAACCAACGAATGGGAATTAGTTGTTCAACCCGATAACCATTTCTATGCCAGAATGGTTATCTGGTCAAGAAGGATGATGGAAAAGGCAGTGGGACAGTTAAACAGGAAATTCAAATATTCTGTTAATTATGTTATATATCTCAAGTGACTTGGGTAATCTGAGAAACATAAAACACAATGAAAGAAAGTTAAAGGTAAAAACATTGATTTAATATTTCCGTTTATACATCAATATTTTTAGTGTCTCGTTCTTATTTTTAATCAACATTTAACTTTTATATTTATCTGTTATCGATTACAGTATTTAACATTTCAGAAATAGATCTCAAATCTGTGCTATTGAACAGATAGGCTTGATTAAAATCTATATTTTTTTTATTTTTCATATATAACATTTCATATTTCGTTTGTTTGCACTAATGAAATTAACTTTCTTATTTATTCATTGTTCACTTCAAACATTATTTTCTTATATGTTACAATTTATTCAGGATAGTTTGTGATAGAGACGGAAATTAATTAGTAAGAAAAAACATATTTTATGTTTATTAACATGAAAATTATGTACAAAAACGAATATCCAGCGTTATCAAAAATTAATGCTAATTTCATTTCCGCAGAAATTATTCGAGAGCTTACACATTCATGAAAAATATATTATGAAAAAACACGATATAATCTTAATTTAATTGAAGTGTGGGTTGAAATGTATCATCAAATTAGAATTTCAACGATTGTTGTTTACATTGCGAGAAACGAAACGAAATTGATTCACTGTCACATAAAACAACGTTTTTGTATTTATCAGATATAGTAAAATCAATCAATGTTTCGTTAAAAATTATAGTTCTTTAATCAGAACGCTTCATTTTCAATTTTTTGAACAGAAATGATTAAATATTTTCTTAGTGAAAATAAATTTTAGTTGATATACTGTCTACTGTGGATTACGTGAACCCTCGTTGTCCCTCTAAAGCTGGAACATTTTCACTCTTCTTATACCACAAGCCATGTTGCTTTTAAGGTTGGAAAAAGTAGCATGGTATCACTTCAGTCATTTTGGTTAATCAGTGACATTGTAATAAATTTAAACTCGACGTGATTTAAATCAGTAGAACATGATAAATTACTTTAGGCGGAAAACTACAGTATTAGGAACAATTTAATATTTTTCATCGTTTATCGCAACGATTTAAGGATGCGAAACAAATCCCAATAACCAAGTACAAAAGAGACAATTTGAGAAACACCATCTTTAGAACACTAACCATGACAAAATTTTATTTGCTTTGTAAACTTTTATTTATGAAAGAGATACTGGGCCGAATGAACTTAGCCAATAAACTGTGATTTTAAGTGAGTTTGCAATATGACTCTAAGGTGACACGTTTTTCTTAAATATACAACTATTTTAGATAATAATTTGTTCTACTTTTTTAATGATTTTTTTAGGGATAGTATATTTTTCTCAACGCAGCGTTTCTGGGGGTTGGGCGGGAATAAAATTAATTAATCGTGAGAACCTACAGGTGTCAAACATTCTTATTTTAGGGATAAGTTTCAAAATATTATTACACGAGTCTCCGATAGGTTAGATCACATCATAAATTATTTTCTTTTAAATATTAAGTTTCTTACATTGCATAAAACACAAATAAATGGTGATAAAGTAATATATTCATTTAATTCCCTGACTACAACAATTTTTATTGATATTGCATTATTGATTATAATTTTAACTAATGGTAAAAACGGATACAATGTATAAAATGCATTTGATTTTCTTTCCCGTCTGTGCTGATTAAAATACTTCACCGCTTGTTCCCTTCCTTTCCGCACCGAAAAGAGGGCGACCAGTCAAAGAGCGCACCTGCGAACTTGAAATGCGTTTATCTGAGAAGGCGGTGCCTCACCCCACGAAAACCCGGAGCTCATTAACCTCCTAAAAACCCAAATGGGAATGAAACGCGCGCGGCGTGCGCAGGAGGCGGCGCAGAACCCCACAATAACGACGCGTTTCGTCGGGCAGGGAACAAGTAATGGTCATGCATTTTAGATAGGAACGGGCGGGCGGAGCGCGGGCCGCTCGCCGCGCCGCTGACCCTGATGCAACGCCGGGGAGGGAGAGCCTGGCGCGGGGGACGGGAAGTGGCTGCGAAGCAGAGTAGACGAAGAAGAGAGAAGAGTCAGAGGGAAAACTACGCAGGAAAGAGGTTGGTTATGCAAACAAAAAACGAAGGGAGGAAAGGAATAAATAAGAAAAGCAAGAGAGAAAAGAAAAAGAAGGAAGGAGCAAAAAAGAAAAACGGGTGAAAGGAAAAAAGTAAGGACGAAATTAAAATAGAAGAAAGGAAAGGATGGATGCATACTAATGATTATCGAGGGATCGTGAGTGTTTTGAAATGATTAGTAATAGTTGAATTATAGTAATGGCAAACCTGTTTTATTGAAGCAAGTGAAGGGAAAGGGGTTGACCATATACTGAAACAGAATGAACTATGATTTCTGATGAAAGAGGGACAGAGAATATTATATTATGAAGTATATGAGCATTATGAGATTGAGTAGATACAGCTACGGTCTGTCTGCGTTTCTTGATGTCATTCATATTTTGGCGGGGTTCTTGACGGGTGTCCCAATCAGCAATAAAAGAGATTCTGCTCAAATTGCCACTGCAGACTTTACAAACCAAACGAAACGACAAGGGAGAAATAGAGATGGATATTCAAAGCTGATAATGGAAGTAATATAATGATGAGAATGTGAAGAAAACACTGTATGTAGTGAATCCGTGAGTATCGTTTTAAGTGACTTGCTATAAAAATGTTAGTTAAAAATTTTAAGAGAAAGAACACGTAAATGAAAAAAACTTAAAATATAAGATCAATAAGGAATCTATGTCATGATCAATTAGTCATTAGGAAGGAATTAGTCAAAGTTCTTGTGGCTTGAGAAATTAGGATAGAAAAGGGCCAAATGATAATAGTTCGGCTGTCTTGTGCTCTAGAATTCGTTCGCGGTTTGAGTTGTTGGATATGGTGGTCGGACGGTTGAGCAGATTCTTGCGGTTCCTCAACTGGATTTAGAAACCCGCACTTTTGTTGACATTTTTTAGACTACTTTAGACACTTTTCGCACATTCACAGTATGGCGAAATAAAGATACGTTTGAACCTTGCGTAGCAGTAACAAGCTAGCTAGAGAGGACAAGGTAGTGGAAGACGGAAAATGTTAGAACTGTTTCAGGACGCGTTTGACGCGTTTATTTATTTAAACAGCTAAAGCAGATAGATAAATGGACCACAAGTAGAACGCGCTGTAAACAGTTTCAAAACAATAATTACTCTACCTCAACCTGAAATACTTACTACTCACAAGTGTTAAATGCGTGTTGGTATGCCAGTTATGCAGTCACAAGTCTTTTTTTACACAGCGTAGTTCCCAGCCATTCGTCCTTACACTGAGATTTTTTCTCGACAAAAACTGCTTCTTTAACCTTCTCTACATTTTCTTTGCGTTTTATTCCTATAGTATTTACAGATGGCGGTTATTCAAACCCTAATGTGTAAGTACTAATAAAGTCACATATTATACTTAGCAAATTCCAGTTAGCAAAATGTCCAAAAAATATTTTTAAAATTCATATATGTCAATTACAACTTGAAGATAAGAATAAAAAAGTATTTATTATATATTAAATCTCGAAGATTAATTTTCCATTCTTTAATATTCGTAAAACTACATATGTAATGGACACACGAGCAACGAGATCAAGTTAATCTGTATTGGTATTTTTACACAGTGAGTTGGAAATTTGGCATTTGCTGGACTCAAGGGTGTTTTGTGTTAATCACAGAAGCTGGGACCGGAACTCGCCGATACTTTAGAAATACTCTCAAATTTAACACACTGCCAATTTGGTTATTTTTTGACAATGTGATAACTTAACCTCACTCCTTTTACAAACTTAACTTTTAGAATCACTGCCATCTACAGATATAGTAAATGTTATAAGTTGTAGTAAATGTTACATCTAGGAGTGTCGAAGATACAAATGTGAACATGTGAAGTTAAATCTCACATAGAAGCGTCCCTAAATTACTTAAGGCAAATTTGGGGTATTTATCTCTTCTCCCTCTGAAAAGCTTTACCTCCTTAAATAATTACGTTAACTTGAAAAAACACCCCCTATTTACAACGTTAAAATATATTATATAACCGTAAGAAAATTTGTATTAATTTTGTTTGTGTTATACATTAAACTTATGATAATTAAAGTGAGAATTAGCTGGCGATGCTGACCGTTCCTAACTGTAAGATCGTGTCAAATGAAGGAAGGACGCTTAGAGAGCAACCTCGGATAACAAGACGTGTTCACGCCGACGTCGATAACGTATGTGCGAGAAAGTATTGCGACAATTTATATGGATCCTAGAATATACTACAAATCAGTTTTGAATACGTTATTAGTATTATAACAGATTCATTCAACATGCTGTTGGTGAGCAAATAATTTAATTTTTGTATCCATTTATATATCATTACGTTGTAATTTATTTATATTAAAAATATTTTTTGTATTTTAATGTTTTAGCGTCAGACCGAGTACAAGCAATTATTTGAAGAACTATTGAAAATTAAAAGAAATAATAATGTTACGTCACACAAAACGTCCCCTACAAACAGTGAAACGCTGCTTCAAACCTCCTTTCCCCCTCTTTAGATTACTGGACTTATAACCGGCTTCTATAACACATGCAATCTTGAATATTGGTCCCCTCATAGGTAACTCATCCTGCACCATTGTTTGGCAGGTACACGAAATCATTTTGCGACAGCATGCGTACATTTCAAGATCAGCACACGATGAATCGACTACCAATCACGGAAATCTCTCACAGGAGTTCTTGTACGTATAAGATTTAGGTGGCTGACAAAGTGACCGTTTTCGACCTACATGCCTCAAACAATTGACACGTTTAATCAAATAAATTGTCTATTTAACGCATTCCACGCGTGTCCCAAACGTCCACCCGCTCTCAGCTGTTTGCCTACAGCGCACTCGCTTCCCGGGCCCAGGGCGTGGTGGGCGGCGCGAAGGCGGCGGATGTGTCGGCGCGGCGCGGCGGCTAACCGATTGAAGCGAAGTTGGCGGGCGAGGGGGAGGGATGGGGAGGGGAGGGGAGGAGAGGGGAGCGTTTCCACTCCGACGCCTCCCACCCCCGCTTCCGGTCGCTTCCGCGCACGTGCCTCCGCTGTTAGGGGCGTCGGCCTGCAGGAGGCGCCCGCTCCCGCGATGAGACAGATGAATCAACTACAACAAACTTCGTAACGCAGCCATTGGGCAGCAGTCTTTGAGATTATTTTGGTTCATGGGATTTTTATGGAGGCTTTTTTAATACGTAACCTAATTACAAAGCCGATAGGAAGTTGGGAGTTAAACCTACTCTCCAAACAATTCAAAACATTGTAATATATCATTGCTTAATTATTTGAACAGATTTGAAGGACGCTTGTGAATACCGTCGAGTTAAAGAGGAAATGAATATTCATTGTTTGTAGTGTCAAAATCGTTATATTGGAATAAATACTATTGTGATTATCGCCTGAATCACGCAAAAGTGTGAAAGTTAATGTTGTTCACTTTACATCAACAATATTTTTATTATAATATACATTAAATCATTTTATTTTACTGTTTGGATAAAAAATGAGACCTTTAATGTACAATAAAAATTAAAAGTTCTTGAACATTTTGATTTGTGTAAATAATATGTAGTAACAGGCATTATAAAACACAATTTTTATTTTTGCTAAACGTATCTTTCTCTTTAATCATTATTAATATCAATAGTATTGCAATATATCCGTATCTACATTTTCTGCATATTTTCCTTCGTACATAACAAGCACAAACATTATACGTATTTCCGGAGAGGCGGGAAAGTGTCAAGCATCCTAAGAACAGATCGTCATTTTGAAGTCGTAGGCTTCCGCGGCCAGAGTCGTTTGTGTGATCTTGTGTCATTTGAGAGTCATTTGAGTGACTTGTCCGGGTGACGCCGCGTCGAAGGCTGTGTTGCCGACGTTTCGACCATCTTTTCGTGGTCTTCCTCAGGGCCGGCATGCCGAACGTCATTTTATAATCGCGCCGCCATGTTAAATAAATCTGCGGAGGAGCGTTTGCCCGGCGCCCGAGTCCCGAGGGCGGAACACGACATTCCACTCGCTGGCCCCTGGCTAATTCACCGGTGCGGGTCCCCATCGGCGCCGCCGGCGAGCGCCAGGGTGGGCGGGGCGACCTCTGCGCCCGGGGCGCTCCCGCTGGCCGCCGGCCCCCGCGGACGGGCGACGCGGCGACCGGCCGGCGGACGCGGCGGGGCGGTCAAAAGCCAGCGCCGCGCCTGCCTTCATCGCCGGGCAAAGGGCCGCTTGGGGAGATGAGGATCGGGGCTCCCTGCTCGCCCCCGCCCCCCACCGGCACGTTGGGCCCGAAGAGGAGTCCTGCTGGACATGCTACTGTATAAAGGAACTGAAACAAGGGATTCTGTGATCGAAACTTATTTAGCGTAAGGGCGTTACGTTTTTGGTACTACGAATCTATTCATGCCTTCAAACAAGGATTAATATTTAATTGTCATCAGGAACCTCCGTTGGAAAAAAATGTTTCTAAAAAAATCACACAAAAAAGGTTTATCAAAAAGTAGCATACTCAGGAAAAACATATAAAACTTTTATAACATTTGCAATTTAAATTAAAAGTTTAAACTAAAACTGTCTTCACAAATACTGCTCTAGTATTCGGTAGTAGCGAATACACGGACACACGGTACAATAGTTCTTTACATACCAATAATTCAAAAAGCTGCTCTTTCGTAATGCAACATGTGATTGTCAAATATTTAATGACGGCGGGCGGTCTCTCCTCTGGAGCCATCTTATTGCGTGACGTCACTTGAGTCGTAATCAGGGAGACTTTATGAGAATTTATTGGGCGCGCACATTATGAGAATAGGCGGACACACCCAATTAGTTATTTGCATTTTTCAGTCAGAGTAGAAACCGTTTCATTGTATTTTGCTTTTCCCGTGTTCCTGGGTATTAAAAGAAACAATCATCACACATGGCCAGAGGCTTCGTAGCTTTTAATCAATTCCTTCGCGCATTGTAAAACAATATTATAGATTATACTACGTTTATAATATCGTTTTTCTAAACTGATAAATTAGGTTTATTGTTTGATTAGCTGTACAGTGTCAAAGAAATACAACAATGTATCCAGTAAATTGTGCATTGTTTGTCTTTGTACAGAGTTACCATCGTGACGATTGACTTCGTAACTCTGATCAAAAGTTTGCTTCTAGTAAAACACGTAATAACAAAAAGAGGTTTACATTTTAAAATAGGGTCTGGTAAATTGTAGAGTATACTACTCACTGAAAATTGTGCCGGATTGATTACGTAGTTCACTATTCCTTAACCTAAAAAACACAGTAGTAAAAAAAATTGTAGATTTAAAAGGCTCAGAATTTTGGTTGCGTAACCCAAATAATTTGAAATTTGAAACAAAAATTCTGCTAAACGAATCCTTGGTATATCCTACATCCTTTAATAGGAAAGCAAAACGTTTTATTTATTTTCCTTTTAAATAAAGAATAACTACGTGTCTATCATTAAGATTTATTGGGTCTAAGACACTTTTAAGTGATGAAATCATATAAAACCACTGTAATGTAACAATTAGTTTCAAAGGCAACGCGACTCTGTATTCCGTATATTTTCTGGCACCAAGTTCCACAAATCCTTACATATTCCGTTCGTGGATGTGGTAATAAATGCAGTCAAAATCTCCATCGACTCCACCTTTCACACTGAGAAAGGGATGGACTTGTGAAGTTTTGTATATTGCTTTCTACACTTTACTTTACAAGTACGGCAGATGGACCAAAAATATTAAGTATTGTACCATACCGCACTCTTCTCGTTTTTCCATCTGGTGAGGTAGATTACTGTGAATTATGATTATTATAAGTCGCAATAATGACCCGACGTATAAAGGTACAATTAAAATTCATTGTGTCAAATGCAAAAGACTGAGCGATTGGAATATACTATTCTACTTTTTTCTTTTAACAAACTTAACTACTTTTAAGGAAGATATAGAACGATCGTCATGAAAATGGTTGGAAAAAATTTCTTTGCTGCTCTAACAATACAACCATGGCATAACACACATAAAGATAGAGAAAATTAAAGACTTATTTTCAATTATTGTATTTTACATACGAGTATGCATATGATAAATGTAGTATATGGTTGAATATTAGAATGTACCACTCAAATCATCTTACCTCTCGCAAGAATATGACAAATCATCCAGGAAGATGAGTATCCTACTCTGCTCTTGTCGTTCCTACCAGTCCGGCAGCTAGTCCTACAATGGCATTGTTGCCCACAGTGCAAGGCGGGCGGGGGTCGGGCGAGCAGGTAGCCGGTTAGCCGCGCAGGGGGCCGTGAGAACGACGCGATGGGGAAGCAAATGCACGCGGTTACAGGCCTCACTTAAAGGCAAGGCAGGGTCGCCCTGCGTGCTTCATCCCAAGTACTGCAGCGGGACGACAGCGGAGGGTAATCGTAGCATCAGGAGAGATTTTCCCGACAAAGATAGTTACGTAGGTGGATGCAAGGTCCTGTGCGGGGCCGGGAGTGTTGAAGCTGTGTGTTCCGAGTCTCAGAGAAGGGTTAGTGGAGGAGAGCGAGGTAACAGCTGCGGGTAGGCCCAGAGAAGGAAATGAGCAGGTAGAGTGAGGTTAATGTTTTAAGTCTGTTACGGAGGGGGAAAATTTGGAAGTTTCCTTGTGTAAACGCCGGCACATTTGGTAGGTGAAGCGAGAGTGGCAACGATGCGAGGCGTGGGTAACGCAATACGTTGTAAAATACTTGGTTGCTACTTTAGAAGAAATTTCAAGATAACTTTTTTTTTTAACCGAGTAAAATGAGACATCTAAATACATCGTAGAGTCATTTATGGTGTCCATAATATTGATCTACGTGTGAGGTTTCCTCCACAAGAGAAGTTTAATGGTTAACAATACCTGTTCGTATTATTTGCATTGGTTTTTAGGAGAATTACTTCAGCGAGGTTAAAAAAGTAAGTTGGAACACTTACTTTGAGTTCGCAATACAATTCAAGAAAGTTTTAACATACAAAATCGAATGTTTTAACGCTTTCGAGAATTTATTTCTGGCGTTACACGTTACGATTAGAATAATTTGTGTATACTGTGTGGTATAATGCCCCTTCTTATTATTAATTCTATTGATAAAAATATATATCAGTACTGTGAACCCACCCGTCGGAATATGCCCGTACTGAATCTAGAGGGGTTCTACAATGTGTCGAGACACGTGAGTGTTCCACATAGTGGAATATGTCAGATCGCTCGCGCTTAATTTATTTACACGTGAGCGCCAAGTGCGATACCGACCTGCCTCCTGCGCCAGCTCTAGAGACCTCAAATGGTGGGTCGCTCTGGGTCGGGATGATGCGCATGCTCGTAACTTATTAATTAAAAAAACACTTTCAATTGATTGTTTAAGTATTGTGCGTCAGAATGACGGACACACATTTATTCAAAATGACACTATTTTATTCCCATTTCTTTGTCTACTAGCGTTGCAATCTTTTAATTCTCGACAGGGGCCTACGGCGATAAATTTTGGGTTACCTCGCTATAGAGAACTGCTCGTCGCAGTCCTGGATTCGCGCTCAAATTGGACACGCCAGGTGGCAGCACTAGAGAAGCGGCGGCGTCAAGGGGGTGCGCGTGCTCGCGTCTGGATCAGCCCTGGGTCCGCAGAACGTCCCGATGACTGGATTGAAGGCCCTCGCTCTCGTACCGATGGTGTGTGTGTGTGTGTGTGTGTGTGTGTGTATCTCGCTGGGTAGAACCGTCGTACGTCACTCTACCCACGTCGGAATGCACGGTGCAGCAGGATGCTCACCGTTACAAGTGTTCTTCGGACGATCTGGCTTTCGTCCGCAGAACGGAATAAATTCCGTTGACGAGGTTATTTCGGTTCATAATAAACTTTGTAGCCTGCCCGTTGCGGTTTGAAATAGTCACAGATCTCGATTTTTTTGTTCAAAGAAAATCGTCTTTTCTTGATTAAAGCAGACACAGCCTCTCTCGATGGATTTCTAACCGAAACTCTCCATGGATATCAGACAGCATCACCCTTCTCATCTCTGCCCTGCGTTATCCTCCCTCATGTGAGCGCCCTTTGGTCACGTGTGTATCGTGCTGTGTCGTTATTGGCTACTTCTAGAATAACTATGGGGTTGTGGATGCCTATTGGTTGGACCAGTTCCCACTTTGATGACCTACATAATCTGATCGTTCGAAAAGGTTGGCATTGTTTATCCTCTGTTGACAGTGAGTGACCGTCGGGCATCTGTCGGGAGCCGACGCTTTGGGTGACGATTTATAGCCAGGCCCAAAGGATTAGCGAGGGGGCATTTGTGAGACAAAGGTATTCCGAGTTTCGGCATCCACGGCATCGTAGGTGTCAAGTGCGCGGATCTCGGTTTGACAAAGGTTAAGAGGCTTCCTTGCTTTTAAGGACGGGAATCGCAGAGGGGTGGTGTCTTTTGATTGTGTGTTGCGAGTAGGAGGGTGGCTTTGGAAGAACGACGCTGTCGTTATTTGTGGTGTTTGATGAGTCTTCGTGTCAGCCGGCAGCTGCGCGTAGCTAATGCGACGGGGCGATGGAGGAGGGGAGAGCTTCGGTGCGCGTGGGCTTATGACAATTAGCACACGTGACATGTTGAACATCTCAGTACCAATCGCATGGAACAGGGGGATTGGAACTTCACATTTCGTAGTCTGTGAGTAGTTGTAATTAATTGGATATATTCTCATTCTGTTTACAAATACTTATGTTTTACATGTTGTGAATAAGCGTAACCCTTGAAAACACCTAAAAAAATCGTTATTTATTTCACTATATTTTAACTTTGTTTCATTGATGAATATTAACGCTAGGGTGTTAATCTGTTTTGTAATTTTGAAACTCGTTTCTAATGTAATTAAAAATTGTAAAATAATTTCACTAAACGAATGTAAAATATTTATGAAGAGAACAAGAAACCAACGCGCAAAAAATAGTAACATATTTAAGTTCATATTTGTTCGGTAATACTGAAATATCTTAAATTTCATATTCAGCAAATATCAGGATAACAAAAGTGACACTTTTCATAACGGTGTTTCATTAGCATACACTATTGTGTAAGAGCGCTACTTAAGTTTGTATTTTGAAGTTTGAAGACAACTGCAATGCAGATTTTACAGAAGGTTACGAAGGAATACTTAACTTCTGGACCAAGGGATTTGTGGAACAAGAACACGGCGCTGCGACATGTAGGTGCTGGCAACATGACGAAGGCAAACGATCGACCTCCACTGCTTCGCGCCCTTCGCCGCAGCCGCCTCTGAAACCGCAGGCTCCCGGACCGCAAATCAGAGTCAGCGCTACCTTAGCCACTGGCACAACCGACATTCCCCACTCTCAGCCACCCACGCCCTGCTGCGGAAGCTCTGCTTCCACCGTCGACGTCGCCGCCGCAACCGCTGTTGCTGTAGCTGCCACACCACTCCCCTCGTAGCTGTGTCCGTCGCCGCTACCACCTTCGTCGACACTGTTTTCACCAGCCACTGCCAACCGCTGATGCCGTAGCTGCCACACCACTCCCCTCGTAGCCGTGTCCGTCGCCGCTACCACCTTCGTCGACACTTTTCATCCGCCACTGCCAACCCCGGTCAATATCGAATACATCGCCGTTGCCGTTTCCACATCTTTCACCTCCGCCGTCTCCTCTATTACTACATCCACTACCGCATACCTCCATCACCAACTACATCACCTCCATCTCCAGGAGAAAGGGAATCTTGGCGAAACGGCTTACGCTCCACCGCTTCCATCCTCCGCCGCTTGGGCGTTTACTGCCTCAGCCGTCCACCTCTGTGGCCTGGGTTCGATCCCAGCTAACCCATGTGGAATGTATGGTATACGAAGCGAGCTCTCGGCAGTTTTTTTTAAGTTCTCTTTTTCTTGCGTGTCATTCCACCGCTTCTGCAACTCGTAATCGCCATAATCGCCTTCCTCAACTTATTTGATTATAGTTAGTAGCCCTGAATAATCTTAAAAATTCAAGGGCCCTGAAACTCTAATGGATCTATCTCCAACATCACTGTTATTTGTGCCACACCATGTCTTCATTCATTCTTACTTTAAAAATTCGTACAAGCAATGTCTCAGTAGCTTTTCTTAAGTTTTTTACGTTTCTACTACGTGTCGTTTCATTACTTCTCCATCGCCGATCATCACGTCATCGCCATTATCGCGTTTATTTACTCATTTGATTATCATCAGTACGCCTGAATGAGGGCCTTCATACACCAGAGGAACTATCTCCAACAACACCGTTATGTGTGCCACACAAGGTCTTCATTCACACAAGCCCGCATATGTCCGTCACTTCATCCACCACCTCAACTTTACCCGAACAATCGCCAACAACGGCTGTCCATTCCACAGCCACCGTGTCCTCCGCTGCCCGGTGTCCCTCGCCGCCAGCCGTCGACCGCCACCTCCACCGCCGCCTTCGCTCGGCCTCGTCCACCGCCACCTCTGGCCGTGCGGTCGTCTCACCGGCGCTGCGCCGCCACCGCAGGGGGCCGGGCAGCGGGCGATAAGGGCGGAGCGGGGCGGGGCGCGGCGCGGCGGACGAGCAGTCAGGGCTCCATACCGCAGTCTACACACGCGCGCGCCGCCGCTGCCCACCGCGCCGATTAACCGAGGCTGCCGCAGACGCTCCGCTGCGTTTCGCCTCGCCCCTCGCCCCCTGCCTCACTCCCCTCGCCAGGCGCCTCTTGCTCCACGCCCCACGCCCCTCGACTCCCCTCCTCGCCTCTCGCTCCTCATCCAACGCTCCACGCCTCTCGCTCCTCGCCCTTCGCCACGCGCCCCTC
>BOPP01000002.1:4853986-4890656 GCA_017312745.1 Gryllus bimaculatus | reverse complement strand
CCCACCCGCCCGCCGCCCGCCGAGGCCACAATCAAGTCTCCCACTCGCCCCGGCTGTCGCCTACTCTGCAGCGCCCCCGCTCACCCCCACCCACGCTCTTTCCGTTCCGCCCGCTCCGCGCACACTGCCCGTCCCAGCCAACTGCCCGTCGCGACCGCACCTCAAGCCTCCGCAGAGGCGGTCGCTGCGAGCGCGCTTGCGGAGGGGAGGGAGCGAGAGAAAGGAGAGCGGTGCTGCAGCGCGCCCAGGTGGCGAGTTTCACAAGTTCACCAGCTAAATCGCGTTCTGCTTATGAAGAGCAAATTGGTGATCGTGTAACTGGTGAATTTCTATCTCAGATGAGAGTCTGATTTTTGAACTGATGCTGAATTTGCCCAATAGGAAAATAGCACTTTATCATTAACATTCTGAAAACATCTCGTTGACTTTATTAGTTTTCAAATAAACTAATTCAAGTTGTTTATTCCTGTTTATTTTCAAATCCTCTTATAACTGTAATCGTTAACACAGTTTTAGATCTTGGTAATGAAAGATATGCAGCTGAAACTAGATATCTTACATCGCGAGTCACTTGCAGATTATATTGCACAGTAAACTAGACATTCTTAAAATTTGCGTTCAAAATGTTACATTTATATCGCCGTAAAACCTCACTGCAATCGGTCTTAAGTTCTAATTTTTTTTAGAACTGGATCGAAGGTTTCATTTATCATCATTCCATTTTTCAGCAGAAAGAGCTCAAGACAAACCACCGTGCTTTTGTTTGTACTTGGCATGTCGCCCCGTGTACGGGCCGTGGACTACCAGCGACGTCCCGGCCACGCGACCATGGGTGAAGGGGCACGTGTGTTTAGCACGAAGCCTGTTCCAGTCACCCTAACCTCAGAAGTAAATTTTCTCATTATCAGATAGTAACATATATTGGGATATTGCAAGGAAAACGCACACTATAATATTTCCTGCCCGAGAATCAATCTCGGGGTCGCTCGGCTCGGGGTGCGAGCAAGTTGACAATTGAGCTAAGCCACCAAACCAAACCAGCGTGTATCCAATTCAACATCCCTAATTTCATAGTAGCCCTGTGACAAGCCTTCAACTAATTTCCTGTTCTTGGTTGCAGAGCTTCTATTAGGAATATATCAGAAGAAACTTGATCCATTTTGACGGACAAAACTCGGATTAAGACAGAAGTTCGAGCTAGTCGCTAGTCAAATACACTAACTATCATTGCATTTCATTTAGACCGAGTCAGTACTTTCGGTTGAGATGCATTTCTTAGCAGATAATTTCCCTGCAGAATGTCCAGTAAAATATATAACATTTAGTACCATCTGAATGCTAAAACGGTACGAGGTCCTGTATAAAAAAAGGGTATTCTGACCGTATAACCTTTTTAATATTTAAATAAGTCGTATGTAAGTTTTCTGTAACTTTTTTTTCATCTAGAACAGAGACTTTACGTTCATTTAAAGTATTTTTAGGGAGCTCTACCGTGGTCAATCGAATGAACATACCACCTTAAATGTTGGCTGATTTAGACAACCGCCACCACCACTAGAGAGCCTATTGCGGGCTACATGCTGGAGACGTGAATTCCGCGATCCGACGGAGGCGGCGGCGAGGACGGCGGGCAGCAGGCGTCGCCTGCTGGCGGGGGCGGGGGCGGGGGTTGAGGTGCCGTCTCGCCACGCAACAGGCCGCCCATTTGTCCCTCTAATTGGCTGCCATCCGGCGACCGTTATTTGTTTTCCGCGCGGTCGCGTTGACGCGCAGCTCGTGCGCTCGCAGCTCGCCTGGTGGACGCTTCCCGAACCCCTGGCCGACCGAGGGAGTCTCTATAGTTCGAATCCAATACCCACGTCCCGTAGAAAGGGGTGCCTGTTTTGTCCGTCAATGCATCGAACTAAAATGGAAGAATATTTTTATTCTCCATGATCAAAATATCTAGTTCAGAGAGGCTCTGTACCAACAATTAGATCAATAAATCAATCGCATGATAAGAAGAGTAAAATAATTTTCTTTTTTGAAATATGAGAAAGTTTTTACTCAGAGAGAAATATGAAAAATTTTCTACTCAAACGCATAAATATCTTATGCACTAATACTTTGGGCAGTCTATATTCACAATGACAGTACACAATGATCGAGATTCTTCCAATCTTTTCCGCAGTTAACCCATTCATTTCAAACCACAATCAATATTGCAGATATTCATAGACTTTCTCCATTAATTCAATCGATGTATAACTGTACGTGCTTTTTTAATGGTTTTGTAATGTGTCTGTCAACACGTTCTTGTATTTCGCTTAGTGAAGTGAAACTTCCTTATAATGCCAGTGCTGAAGCTTTACTGACATTTTAGAATGGATGAATGATTGATGGATAAAAATGTGATTTTAATCGTGATGGATCATCATAGGACTTAGAGGAAGAGGAAATACCAGAACCTTGCGTAAACATTCCCGAAAAACCTCTTGGTTCACCAGAACTTCCTCGTTGGTTGACAGGGTTGTCAGATTGTCAGGGTTGTAAGGGTTGTTAGGTTGTCAGATTGTCAGAGTTGTCAGGGTTGTTAGGTTGTCAGATTGTCATGACTTTTAAACCCCTATCTACAACGAAACAAGGCAATCGGTCTACCCACGGCTCGACCCCACAGGTCAACCCAGTGAAGTGGAGCTATTAAGCACTGATTTACGTACGCAGATAAACTGCAGTGTTGTCTTTAAAAAACGTCGAGTGGAAAATGAAGACAGGAAAATTACTTTTGCAACAACACCACGAGCAAGTTATCAACAATTTGTATCAAGATGTGTCGTTAGAGGATTCGATAAATTGTGTTCGGTCACGAGAATTTCCGTGTGTAAAGACTGGAAACAGGACCCATGAACTGCGAACGATTACCACCTTGTTTTAATATGCATAAGCTCCGGCTGAGGTTCGAGTAGGATGGCGGTGGGTCACGCAGGCAATTTCATCGGCCCAGCTTGTTCAAACGAATCTTCCGCTAAAAGGCGCTCTGCACGAACAAGATTTAGTGTCCCAATGACCGATTAGAACTTTACGTTTCGAGAAAGACCGTTTAAGAGCATTGCATTAAATGCTGGTTTCAGAATATCAGATAATCAATTGAAATTCATTTGCTTTTTAAAGCTTTTTAAAGTCGTCGTAAAAGGAAGTTAGTTTTCAAAAATATCCTTTTAATCGCAACTATTACATTGAAGAAATTTATTTAAAAAAATCTGAAAACGGGAAAAGGGAAAAGTGAAAGGTGAAAAACAGATGATCCAAACATTTCCTATATCAAAAGAACTACGGCAAGGATGCTGTTTGTCATCTATCTTCTTTAAAATGTATGTTAATGCGGTGTTACAGATATGGAAAAGAAAATGTGCTGGGATGGGAATACCACTTGACGTTAATACAACACTCTCTACCCTACAGTTCGCTGATGATCAGGTGCTGATGCCGCAAGAACAAGAAGATATTTAATATATGACTAGGAAGATAAAAGATTATGATATATGGTGACTAAGCCACAACCTAGGAAAAAAACAGTATACTGGACTCTAGGCAGTATACATGACATATTGACTATGGAAACTGCAGAAATAATAAGAACAACACAGGACATAAAGTACTTGGGAACAACAATAGGAAGACAGGGTTTTTATCGAAAGGAATATGAAACCCAACTCATTAAAGGAAGAAACATTTTAGGATCCCTGAATGTAGATATCTGGGAACGAAATATAAACAAGAAAACGAAAATTATAATACGTACATAAATGTATGATTGAAAGTGTCACATTGTATGAAGCAGAGATATGGCAGCTTCCAGAACAACAGAAAAGAAAATTGAGAGTTTTGGAAATGGATTTACTCAGACGAGCTATAGAAATATCTATAAGGGGAACCATTAGGAATAAACAGGTTAAGGAAATAATGAATCTGCAACATGATATTATAGAGAAAATTGAAAAGAAACAACTCACTTACTTTGAAACATGTACAGCGAATGGACGACAGAAGACTCCGCAAGATCCTTAGAATGGCAACCTAGTGATAGGAATAAACGACGCAGACCAAAACCAGGATGGAACGACCACACCAGAAAGATAATCGAAAAGTGGAAATTACCTCCTGATTCCTGGAAGAACAGGGATGACTGGAGAAGAAGATTAGGCACCGGAAGACCGAAGTAGTGCTTAAGAAAAAGGCAAGAAGAAGAAAAACTGAAAATATCACTATTAAGTTGTGTTAGTTCTTAAGATGTTATTAATCTGATCACCCTAAAATGTGTTATACAAAGTTTCTCTGTAGTTCTTTGTAGGAGGTGGATATTCTCAATGTCACGTATTACAGTTATGTTGAAAACGAAATGAACGAATATCGTACTTATTCTGAAATATGTCAAATCAAATACATTCAATCATCATATATATTCAAAGTCGCATATTGTAATGTTTTTAACAAAATGTAATCGAGTAGTAGTACATTATTAACTGAAAATAAGACCGGTATTATTTAAAACTCAGATTGCTAACTTTTGAAAGCAATGTTTGGCAGTCTCACTTGTTGAACTCTGAGTCCAATATTTTAAAAGAAATATTTAATTTCTTAAAATGTATACCTTGTTTTCATATGTTCTCCATGAGATTGTACAAAAAGTGAAACCAGTTTCAGTTTTGATGTGACAAAATATTACAATATTTTTAACTATTGTATACATGTGGAATCACTACTTTTAATTATTTGAAAAAACTTTGTCACTTGATATTTGTACTAAACACACGCAATATCAAAGTTGACCATTTTCATTGTAACTAGAGATACTATAAGAAGTGAAGAGAATGAAGGGCTGCTGTGAGAGTTGATTAATTTGAGAGGAAAATTTGAAAATAATGTCTGACTTACATATGAAAACCAACGAAACTTTTACAGTTTTGGGGACATAGGTCTTAATTTTGGAGAAAAATAATACGAGAATATAGAGACCAAACGCTTTAAAGTCTCTCAGAGAAGTATTTTATAAATTATTTCTCACATTATATCCGGTTAACAGATAAATTGTTTTCGAGAAATTAGATTTTATAAACGTTGAAGCGGGTATATTAAAATTTATTCAAAAAAAAATAATTGTGAGATAAATATATATAATTTAACTCACCTTAATTTGTTACTTTATTGTTTTGAACTTCAATAGAAACAAATATGAAATTCAAATTACTATTCTGTTTTGTCAATTACTGTTTACGACTCACCGCTAATGTTATTACACGGTTGTTTGTTTCCAGAAGTGAAACAAGTACAAATTTTGTGGTTTGGAGTGGCATTCCAAATTAGCGATTAGTAGGTACTTTGTATAAAAAGCACACATATTGGAACAACATTATTTAATTTTCAAAAATTTGTTCATGTTCACGACACAGACATCCTGAAAGGCAATTTGTAGTTACACAAGTGGAAGAGAGAAAAAACACTTTGTGCCAATATTTACACTATAATTATGATTTTTTTCGTATAATAGAGTGTACATCTACACAAATCTACCTTAACAGAATGAAGACACTAAATTATGTGAATTATAATCACTACACATATTATAATATATCAAATCATTATAATATAATTATCAATTATTAAACTGAGTTCCAATTGAAAGTAAAACATCATATCGACAGCTGTTAAAATTTTTATTAAAAATTATCAGAATAAGTTTTTTTAAACGTGTGAAATGAACCAATATCATACTTATCCTTTTTTTAGGAAAATGGTCGTTTTATATAAAGAACATGATTATTCAACTGACTCAAAAATTAACTTTTATTTTTATTATTTATTTAGTTCCGTGCAGTATGGAATAATTCCGGTATTAATTTGAAGTGTTGCCTGTTTTACGACTTCAAAAGAAGACCTTTAATATTTACTAATGGATAAATGTATTTGCGAGATTCTCCTTCAAACTTTCACAGTCAATCAATTCGAATAATCTGACATTCATTTTACAGACACTTCAACTGAAGCAGAAATATAAAACAATATTATTTTTGGATTTTTAAAGAAATTCCACCAAATCCATAATGAGGTTGGCTTATGGTTGCATCCAACTAAATTATCATAATAATACTAAAGAAAGATTGTTCTACAATGCTAAAACAAATTACTTTCTGCGGCGTTGTTCTTGTTACAAAATAAAAACATTTTTCTTCATAAAATATTTTTCACTGGCAAGTTTCCATTCCCGTCACAAAAATATTTTTCAAGCCTACTTAATTGATCCACATAAAGCAGAAGTTACTTCAGGTCGATAAATTTGATTTCAATTTATATTTTGCTGCCTACTATTACCTAGTGCTCTTTATCTTCAATATAATTGGTCATAATTTACTTTTTTACTACAAAATAAATGAAATTATCTTTTGGAAAGGAGTTCTCTTCTTCTGACAAAAAATAATCACAATATCTTAAAACTCAAAAAAATAGAAAATTATTTTTGAAAGTTTCTCACAAAACACCTCAGTACACATAGTAACAAACACTTCTCCACTTCTAGAAAATAAAAGCGTACATTCTTTATACTACTTGATAATATTATTCATAGTTACCATTTGCTTGGTGTCTTCGGTGACTCATTGGATAGCATGCTCGCTTTCCGAGGCTCAACTCCGAGTTCGATTCCCAGCTGAGACAAAAATTATAACTGTGCGATTTCCTTACCAAGATCACTCGAACCCCCCTGGCGCAGAGACTGGGTCACCGCTGGTCAGAGAATGCCCGTATTGGGCTGTTGAGCTAAACAGGTCATCAGCTACTTGGCAATATATCGTGTATTTACTTCCCTAAAAAGAGATACACTATAGGATTTTACAGTTACCATTCAATATGAAACAAATGAGTTCCTTACAGTGATTTTTAATTTAGTAGGGTTGATTTGCATAATTCTATCGAGATCTAGTAGTAGTTAGTAAAGAAAACTAGCTACCCATGAATATTTCTCCAATATACGCTGGTGGTAGACGCAATTACCACATTTTACTTTCAGTTAAATGAGCATGGAGAAGTGAGAGGGTAAAATCTAGGTGAAGGATCATCTACCGCAAACGAAGAATTTTCAACAATCAGCCATAAACATTATATATTGCAGCTTGACTGAATGCCTATTTGGCACCAATGTTAACTCCTAAGAGTATTTACATTTGTGAGTTAATAGGATTTAAATTAATTATGGACTTCCCTTCATCTTCATCCAAAATTAGAACGCCGTGTTTTGCCCTTCCTTCTTTTAGTATATTACTTTTGCGAGGTATCCATCTTCGTTTAATCTCCCATTAATAGTCATTCGTCTTTTGTTATTGCAGTGAAATAGCCGAGAGTTTTAATATGAAAGAATTACATTAAAATTAATCATACTAGATCAACTCATGGAAATACACTGAACTAACAGAGCAGTTTACCTGTTTTCACCAAGACCAAAAAAGTTGTTTTATAAACGAGAGGTTTATGCTTGGCATGAGAAACTCTGCATCTGACTAACGGCAATATAGCTGGTATATTCATTTGTGTTTCAAGATCAAAAACACTGTCGCAACTCCACCTCATAATATAAATAAATATCTGTGACGAAACGTAATAATTTACAAACTTTTTTGATGTATGAAATGTAATACTATTTATTTAAAATATTGGTGTTGGTGATAACATTTTATTTAATTTAATTTAGAAAACATTACCTTTATATATACGATTTATTGGTATATTTCAGAATTCTAAAGAAAACATATATGAAAATACTAGTGGAAATGCACAATCATAAATGCATTTTCTTCAATTCAGCTTAGATGACTCCTAAACTGACTGAAAGCCTCAACTTCACCACTTATGCAGAGAAATTTTCAATTAAAAACATCAAATCAGTTGATGACAATGTCTTAGCCTGAGAAGTTCACAAAACGTTTTTACTTCATGATAATAGTTTCCGTGTCTTATATGTGGCGTTACAATAAAAATAAGTTTCAAAATAATTTTCGTAATTTTCGTATTACATAGTTACAGCACAGTAGTAGCTTTGATAAAGTTAACAGTTTGCCAAAATATAAAAGATTGTGTGCTCAAAAAACACAACATATCAATTTTAGTTTCAGTGCATAAAAAGGACATTGGTAAATGCACGAAGAGCAACTGGTACATATTTTTAATATACAGCAAATAATCTCATTCATGCTATGCATCATACACATATTTACCATAATTTTGCATAATTTTATTTCAATTTTCAGGTCTTTCCGAAGGAATGTAATGGAGGTGGGTAATTAGCGTTGTTCATTGAATGTTTATTGATAGTTAAAAGTTTTTGTAGGTTGAAGACTGTAAACAGCAAGTTGAAGAATCGATATTTTGTTCCCGATAAGAATTTTGTACTTTTCTTTTGAAATAATATATCTACTACAAAAAAGTCAAGAAGGGAATCAGATAATAAGTACTAGAATGTAAAATGAGAATCAAATTATTTCCCTGCATATTTCTACGAATTCGGTTAAACAATATCACATCAATGAGTACACTAAGTGAAGCGGTAGGCTGTCGCTGACCGTCAACGCAATCAAATGAGCATTTGTATTTTGATAGTCGAGAGCATCCCAATAATAGATTGTTGGCGGCGTAATAATAAACTGAAATGATTCTAATTAAGTGTTTGTCATGATGGTTGGGTTAGAGTGAAAAAGTTTGCGCTTCACAACACTACTATTCACTCACTTACGTTTTGCCATAAAGTTACTACACTAAATTTTTCTAGTAGATTACTTTTCCTTACTTTGCCAGGTATTGAAAATCTGGTAATGATAATATTCTACAAATATTTTATGAAATGAAATGAAAACTCAATAAATTAATTTCGAAAGCATCAAAAGTATAAGTACTATGAAGCAAATAGTATATCCTAGAATAAAGAAAAAACTAAATGATCTAAAGTTTAAAATGATTTTAAATAAAAACAATGCATTTATGACCAAACCATTCATCATAGTATTGGAAGTTAACATATTGTGTAAAACATTAAATTATATCCATATTTTCATTATTTTCAATTGTAATTTTTCTATTTCGCACAACACAGATTAATTTTATGAAACAAAAATCAGATCTGACTGAGGCAAAGAAGTAAACTAGATTGTGCAATTAATACCACAAGCAGTACCATATAATACCGTTCATAGCGATTATTATTCACTAAATCTTGTTGGGTGCAATGAACCGAAAAAATAAATTCTCACCTTAGCAAGTGCTCTTTCAATTTTATCATTTCTGTAATAGTGTAGTGTTAATACAGAGAACATGGCGAGTTGAATTTGAACATAAATAATTTGTACTAAAAACGATAAATATCAATTAAAAAGATTTCATTATCATTAAAGAACTACGTACCGCATTCAGGTAATCTTCACACTTCACTCAAAAGTATCGATCCATACCTCTGGGTTTTGCAAACCGCAGATGTAGGTGCTACGGTGCTTAGTTTTAGTATGATGAAAGGGCGTAAAAATTTGCTGTCAGATATATACTGTTGCCTTGTTACATCCAATGTATAAATCATGAAGAATTGAGTGTATGTAAAAAGTGTAGTAAACACTAATAAGAATACAAGAAATACAACAAATAAAAAGAATAAGCACATTCATCAATAGTTTTAACATACTGGGAGACATCTCTGTGCCGACGGCAAGCGGTGCTGACCTTTAGATTGGAGAGATCATCAGTGGTCCATTTTTCGTGTACTTTTCGGACCTTCGATTGAGGTAGATTAGATAAACTATGGAAAATTACACATCAGAGCAGCCGGCTGCTGGAATTCTCCTCCAGAAAGCGGCAGAATTCGATCTAAGCGACCAAACCATCATCGCATAGGGCATCGCGGCTGATATCGCATTGAGTAAAGGAATAATTGTGTGCCTTCTTTGCCAGAGCTGCCCTTCAAGTCGGGCCGTCACTACCGCCAGCAGGTGATCAAATTCTGGACCTCTGTGCTTCCGGAGACGCTGGACTCGAACCCTCGTCCGCGGCCGCCCTACGTGCCACCGCCGCTGCCGCCGTACGAGCCGCCGGTGGCGCCTCTCGCGCCGGGCCCCCGAGCCGGCCCCGCCGCGGACCCCGCCCCCCTCTGCCGCCCGCCCGCCGCCGCCGGCGCAGAAGCCGCCCGCCTGCCGTCCACGATTCCGCCGCGCTGCCGGGCCCGCCGCGGCGCGCCGCCGCCCGACGGCCCGCGCGCGACGCGCTTCACCTGACGGACGCGCGGGTCCGGTGGCGCTCATCATTCGTGATCTGCCGTAGGCGTTCACCTTCCTGTTTGGTGAAACCTGTGCGGTTTATCGCGAGGCATTACGCTGCAGCGCGACCGCCTGCGCGCGCAGAGAGAGCCGTGCGCAGGCGCTACGAGGACCTGGCGCTCATGAGGCCCCGTGGAGCGCTGCCCGACCTCTACGAGCGAGCGGAGCCACGCTTGGGGGGGGGGGAGCCCCCCCCCCCCCCCCCGGGGGGCCTCGCGCTCGGTAGAGTAGCTCGCACACACACACACACGAAGCACCGCACACGCTCCCGGTGTTTGCGCCAAGGTCATTAGTCATCGTAAGTGTAGTAAAATTTTTATTTCGCAAGGTGGCAGTTGATCTTCGCCCCCCTAGTTGTAGGATTACCGCGATAATGTGGCAGTCGGGCATTTTTCCATCAGGATGGTCTCTTGCTGCAAGCCGCGATCAGCTCTAGGCTCTCGACCATGCTACCGCAATTCATCGTGTGTGTGAAAGTTAAGAGGAGGAAATGACCAAGGTAAGATTAAGGAGAGATCATCATCTGGTTCTATTTTTCGTACTTCTCGACATTCGCTTGGGGACTAGATTGGATAAATTATGGTAATGTATACTCAGAGAGCCGGCCGCTGGAATTGTTTCTTCAGAAAACAGGCAGAAGTTCGACCTAGCTATTGTAGACTGGGTCGCTCTGTAGACACGCATCTCGATCGTAGGTTTTCCGTGTTTTTCTTCTGATCAACACCGTACGACATGCGCGTAGCCAGTACCCTTTAAAAACGATAACGGACCGCCACGCGATCTTTACCTACTTCAGTCCTTGTCCTATCCCAACCTTACCACAACTTACACTTAGCATGCCTACACTACCACACATGCCGGGAAAGACCAATCGGGACTTCACTATGTTTCGCGCTGGGGCGGTTGCCCCGCTGGTGGGAGAATCTGGTTGGGGAAAAACCCCGCTAGCGACGGATTAGTCAGCGCCGGAATCTACGCCATCCAGCGGAGGAAGACCACAGCCCTGACGCAAAAAACACGCACTACACTTTGGGACTAATGACGCTCAGTATGATGTCAGCTGTCGGAGAATGACTATACATCAATCACCAAGGCAGGTTTCTCAATTGTACGTTGTCCTGGTGCCGCCTCCTTTGCGCAGCTGGGCCCGCGCCGCTTGCCGGGGCCGATGGCGCCGGGATGTCGGTGTCGCGGCCGGGCCACGCGTCGGGTCGGGATGGCGGGAGCGCGCGGCGGGCGCGATGGCGACCGCGCTAGCGCCGCCCGAACGACACTACGAGCAATCCGCAGCGGCGCGGCCCCATGGCGACGGCCGCCGTGCACCGCCCCGCCGCGCCAGCCTCGGCCGCCTCCGCCTCGGCCTCGAGGTGGGGCGGCGGCGGCGGCCCGCTCTCGCGCCAGTGCAGCGCCTCCACCATGGACGCGCACAGCAAGGTACGAACGGTCAAGGGAGGCCGGGATGGCCTGGTTGAGGAGGCTTCCGTGGACGGAGTTTGGGTTGGCTAGGCTATCCGGGACGAGCCACGTGGCTGACATGGTGGCTAACGTTTCGGCCAGCGTATTGTGGCCTTCTTCAGAGCGTACTGACTACTTACTGAGTTCGCTCTGAAGAAGGCCATAATACGCTGGTCGAAACGTTTGCCACCATGTCAGCGTTGCGACTCGTCCCATATAGCCTAGCCAACACGCCGGAATGGCCTATCTCGCCCATGTGACCGTGAGAAACATTATCTCAGAAAGTATTCACTTGACAGACTTGAAATTTCATGTGAGAGTAGATTCGATATTTAGTATTTCAATGAAGCCGTTTTTCAAATTATTTCTGTTTTTTAATATAAATATTGTAATAGGTTCTGTTGGTAAAAATATTAACATTTATAAGAGTATTGTTTAAAAATTGTAACATTGTGTAAATTCGCCACGTTAAAGAATATAAACTGCTGTGCTGCATGATCTGTTAAAATTTGACTTTTCTTCTATTAGTAGTTTTTGAGAAAATGTTGCCTAAAGATGAAAATTTTAAACTTACGGGAAATGGATCCGAAAGTTTTCAGTGCCCAACGACTTGCTCTTGCCCAACAGCTTTCCCGTTCCCAACTTGTCCGTACACATCGCAACTTGTTCGGCTGCAACAACTTTTGTTTATATAACATCTTGTTTCCACTCGCTACCTAGTCTTTCCTCAATAACCTTCCTTACCTCCGTCTTGGTTTCACATAACTTCTATTGTTTCAAAACTAACTTTCACTAAAATAATAAACTTGTTATGCATTCCACCCGTTTTAATTTGAATTTAAACTGTTTAAAATAATTCTGGCTTTACCTGATTATGAACAGGTAAATACAGGCGTTCTACTTCAGAACAAATAAGTTTTCGTTATGAACAGCCAAAGATAATTTTTATTTCATTCTATGTCGCATTTTGGTTCTCAACATGCCTCAAAGCAGGTTTGAAAGTGGGACATTACGGAAAAGCACCATAATGAAATGTCATACCAACTTATGAACTTTGAAATTTTGTATCAATATTTCTGTTTTTTTTCTCAATTTCATGGTCAGAATCAGTGATGTAGTTGAATAGTAATTTAGTTGTAATGAGAAGGAAACCTTCATTCATTCATGAAAAACGTAGATAACAGTACCAGATGTTGGCAAAACTAGGAAACGAAGTCAGATAAGTAAGTGAGTAAGTAAGGAAGTAAGCCAACATCACATCATCATCACCTATATTTATATCATTTGTATTTTGCAGGAACAAAATTGTTCATTTTCGTTTTTGGATTTATCTGTTACCGATATTCGAAGTATCTCTGAATTATTCAATTTAATTTTCAAATTATCAGAGCCTCGTAATTGTTTCACAGTCATCAGAATTCCAAGTGCTCTGTCACCGTGAGCACTTTTTATTTGGCACTCGTACATTGTGAAATACTAAAATTACAATACGTCATTAAAATATAAGCAAAAATGCGACATAGTACGAAATAAAACGTGTTACGAGAAATGAGCGGAAATGCTACATTACTCATTACAAATTCCAGCCTCAGCTCCAACTTGGCTAGAAAGATCTCACTCGTAATGTAGCATTTTTCGTCCTTGTGACGTAAACTACTGTTGGATTGCCGCAGTCGCGTACAAACGACGTCTATGCCGTGCGTTTCTTTGGGCGCAGGTCCGCGAGTGGATCGTGGCGAGGTGCTCGCCCAGGTGCATGCGCCGCAACCAGCCTCCGGTGGTCCCGGACCACGGCCAGGGGCCGGGCCACGCCGTGCCCTCGCACCACCTCCACCACCACCACCAAGCGGCGCCGTCGGCGGTGGCGGTGGCGGCGGCCTCGCACCACGCGCCGCACGCCCACGCGCACATCGGCGGCGGAGGGGGCGTGTCCGCGCCCGCCACGGGCATCGGCCGGCCGCCGCAGCCAGCGGCCTCCGTCGACACGTCCATCGACCGCCTGAGCGAGTGCCACGCGCCGCTGCACAGGCCCTGCACCGTCACCCGCCCGCGCAAGGTGAGCCCCAACACGCCGCGGTGTTCCCCAAGGGCCGCTCGGGAAACACTTGAGATCAGTCGTCTTCAATATTTCCTTAGTTAAATAAATTGTCCTTAGTTAAATAAATTGTCCAGTGTTTTTAAAAACACCTCTTTTAGTTTCTTGACAGACTAGTTTTTGATTAAATTATTTATTTTATTTAAAGGCATTCATGAAAATTGTTGTTAAGAATCAAAATTTAAAAGATTACATTCAAAATGTCTTTCTGAATTAATTAAAAAATACCTTTCGAAATAAAAGATAAATTATTAAATGTCGGTGACTCAGAATTAAAGAGGAGCCCAGTAGTAAGTAACTAACTCTTTTTTACAACAATGTAAATGGAACTCTTTAGAAATATCGGTTTTATCACTAATTTCACAAATCATAATTTTAAAGAATAATTATCTAATTTTCCAAAACGTTTTGCAAGTTTTGTAAGTTTTGAAGAGAACTGTAGCCTCCATCGCCTTCTAAATTTTCGATATCTTTTTTCTGTTGGAATATGACCCTCTGTGGCGTGACATGCCACTTTCAAACCATAGCTCAAACCATAACCAAATTATTTCAATTATTTTTGGACAAAGGTAATGCGTAGACTCATGATTTTAAGTTTTAACTTCAGTGTTAGATTCTGAGTCACCTAACATAAATATTTTATCTTTGTAAACCTTTTCACATTATCTGGCGTCCTATTTTCAGAAAGTTAACAATCCGAAATCACCTTCGTAAGCCTTTAATTGTATTTTAGTATTTCGCTGTATGACTGCAATTGAGTAATACGTTTAGTATTCTTCTATTCGATCAAACTACTATTTCAGTAGCTTTTGCGGTGGTAATAATCACTGATAGGTTTACGAAATTGATCTAGTCAACAAATAGTGAGTTGTTATATTTATTTTTACTCAATAACAAGAGCTAGCAGATTTTTAAATGCTTTTAATACATGGTCTTCAAAAGCCTTGTGTGACAAGAGAAAAAATATTTCTTTGAACTGCTTTAGAATTAAACTAGTGCGTAGAAACTCTCATGCTCCATGTCTTCTATTTCCTTTCTTAAAGGTGAATGTGTAAAAAGTATTAGCACAGATTTCCTCTTCGCTAATGTGCTTGCTTTACACTGCAGTTTGCCGACTTTTTTAATACACATAATTTGCTTCCGCAGTATAATTTCTTTTTGCAGTTTCCTTACGCTTTTTAAATTGTGCATAATTATACTACATCAACCTTCGAAGTATAAAATTCTGTTTTTAACATTTTGCTGTAGAAAGAGAGAATGGAGAAAGAAAATATATTGTGGGTGGTGAATATATTGTATATTTTTCCAGTTCAAAAGTGGGATCAAAAGCAACATATTTTAGGAGATTATAATTTCAATAAAAGGAGTTTAGAAAATTAATGGAAATGTCATTGCATATTTTTAGAATTACGGTTCATTTTCCTCAAATCATGTCACGTGATATCGAATTATTGTTTATTTGTCGCTAGACTGAAAAAATAAATCGCAGTTTTTGAAGTTGAACTTGAGCTAAGATAAACATTCATCATTTGATATGAAAAAATTAATGGACTTAAATCAAAATTACATTATTTTTTTCTTTTTATTGACTCAAAAATGGGTTAGGAATGTATACTATAAAAATATTCAACCAAAATATTTTGTTCTGTTTTTAAATAAGAGGTCACCGCCGATTACAGTAAAATGAAATTATGGTGCTCAATTAGCTACAGGTGACTGCTAGGTGATTAACTTTCAGTACCAATGAATATCTGAATGTTGATTGGTTATAAACATACACAAGAAAGCCTTTGTACTATAAAGCTTTTGGTTTTTGGACTTCATATAACTATTTCGCTTCTGTTGCTTGCGGATAAATCAGTACAATAGTATATATTTTTCTCTTTAATTGCCAACGTATTATTAAGAAATACTTCCAAAAGCTATCAATGTTATTTCTTCGTAATAGGAAACATTGTTAGAAATACAATAGATTAAAAAGAAAATTCTTGACAATAGTTATAAATTGCCTACATTTTTAAAATTCCACTTACCTCTTTTATCTATTTGGAAAAAGTACATTCCGCAACGTTTTGAGTAGTATTAGCGTAGAAAAATATTTTGCTGGTGAAAACATTTTTATATTAGCACTTACTGCACAGATCACCTTGCCCTGCATGTAACAAGCATGATAAAATTCTTCAATGTGTCTACATGTCTATGTTATTGACATTGCTTACTTTACCACACACTCCTAGATAGCCAGCTGGCTAACCGGCGACGGTAGCCAAATTGCTAAACCGCGCTCCGTGATGTCACGGGGAGTAAGCAACTCAAGACACCGCTGGTTCCTGGTTGGGTACCATCTGGGAAACCCGGTGATCTAACGGCCCGGAGCCCCTGGCCGAAGGGATAAAAGGCTATGACTGACTACAACTGACGAAGACTGACTAAGCTGAACCCTCTGGAGTGAAGACCTTTTTTTCTCCTTCAGCAGGAACATCTTCCTCAGAGACCGACATTACCAAAAAGCATCAATGGCTTTCCTTTGAATCACGGAGTTCAGAAAATTTATTGTTTTTCCTTACATGTTATTATTATAAACGACTATTCAAACATTTTATTGCACATTTTACTTACTTTGAAAACATGTTTTCTTATCTTTTGGCGCAATCATTATCATAATATATACAGGTAACAACAGTCAACATTTTTTAAAGTAATTAACATGAAAAACCGTAAACCTCTTGATAGAAAATTATTTCAATAGTATTAACAAAGCAGTTGAATAAATAAATATGCTTAAGAAGCAGATGTTAAAACATGCATCTATTTGAATATGTTCACGAAAAGCGGTTATCACAACCTACAACTGTGGGAAGGTCTGTCTGTTATCGCTACTTTCAAAAAATAATAGTTTACATGAAAAGTTTGTCTGCAATAGTTGCAATGATTCTGTCCCCCTTGAAGATTATATGGGTACTGAAGCACACGAGATGATTGAAGACGCTCGGCGAATTTACAACGCTTGTAGTTATAACAATAGAAACGGTATCTGCCTGACAGGCATATGTTCCCACCAGAGGGTTAATGTTGGTTACCACCAGACGTTTGCCTCACTATTAGAGAAAATAAAAAATTAAAAAAAAGAAATTTCGTTTCTAAGTTTAGGAATTTGGTTTGAATTGGAAAGGTTACTTGTCAAAATTTCGTAGTAGTGATGAGAAAAGATATCCCAGCCCATCTGGCAACCCTGGATGACTCCAAGTCGGCTCTGTTGCCAAACGGACACTGCTTCGCTTGCGCACTAACCGAGGGCAGCGGGAGCCGCCGAGCGGCGGCGCTGAGCGCAGCTGGGCCCGCAGGTGTCGGTGGCCGTGGACGCCACGCCCGCGGCGCGCGACGCCTCGGTGCAGCGCCAGCTGTCGTGCGACGCCGTCTCCTCGCCGTGCGCGTCGTCGCCGGCCATCGCCGTCACGCGCTCCCTCGACGAGCTGGGGCCGGCCGCCGCCGCCTGCTGCGTCTCCACCTCCTCCATCACGCTGCGGCGACCCGCAGGGGCCTCGGTACGGGCGCCTCAAGCATTAAATTAACAATATTGACCATAAATAACAATTAACAATAATGTAGTCTAGATAAGACGTCGCAGATAACATATTTCTTTAAAATCGACTTAAAATAAACAAATTATACATTTTTTCTATATTATAAATGTTAAAAATTAAATATTACATTTTAAATAAAAAAGTAACTAAATTTCTTTAAAATAAATTAATTACAATAATAATAATGATAATAATAATAGCAATACTAATATATTACAAATTGTATTTTTTTAAATTTAATTTATTTATAATGGTCGCTTAAACATCTAGATCTTGAGCGACCACAAGCTTGTAATACAGAATCACAGTATTTACAAATCATTACCATTGTAATTTACTACAATTATAGAAGGTTATTACACATTCTATACATTTTTATGAACAGGTCAGACATTTGACCTGGAGGAAGGCATAAAAACGATATTCTTTATTAACACGTAACCTGGGTTTGAAATAGTTTTAGCAGTATAAATCATAGAGTTACATAAGAACATTAAATGTAAACAATAAACATATCAAAAACTATAATTCATATAGTAACAAAGATTTATTCTGCAGTGATTGGGTGATATTCATTATTTTGTATGTACTGTTTATATAGTTACACATATATTATCACACATATATTTTCATTAACTTCTACCAAGGGGGTAGGTATCTAATGGATGTTTTTATTTTGTTGTTACATACTAGATATGGCTTAGGTGATATCATTTAAACAAATTGTGTTTCATCGGTTCAAAGAATAGATTGTCCCAGCGGGGAGTCTAGCCAAGATATCCCATGTTAGTTGCTCTAACCATTTGAGCCTTAGAGAAGTGAAGTGTATAGAACAATAATAACAATAGTAATTTTAATTTTAAGCGTAATAAGAGGAAAAGTATTGCCAATGGACCTGGCAATTCTGGTATATACGAGAGTAGATCAGAAGGACATCGAAGATATAACCGAAAATCATGATCTCCAGATAAAACTGCAAAGAATCAAGACCTAGTAGAACACTGGCTATAAATGCCAAACTCCATCATCAATCGAAAATGACTGCTAAACGTCTTGCTCTCCGAGTCTGAAAATTCATTTAGAAGCATCCAAATGCAAATAAAAATAGAGCTAAACCGAAGTGCCACAAGAAAAGGTAGAATAATAATTAAAATATAAATTTGTTATACCTAAGTTTCAGCAACATCTACGTTAGAATATTATTTTGCATGCTGTTTTTTTCAAATGAAAGTTGAGAACCATAATATGAAAAGATTTATCAGGACAATTTTATTTATTAATATTATACTATTTCTTGTTTTGATTCTCTTAACTACCGACATAAGTAATTAGAGTTCTGTGATCAACTAATAACTTTTCTACGAAGTACTCTCGATTTCCATTACAAAACTTGTATATATCTAGTATATAAAGCATTTTTATCTTTCTTAGATACCATTTATACCATTTTCATAGCATCTTCAAAAACATATTCAATGGCATATTTATTGTTTTTAATTTTAGTCGAAACAGGAAAAAAGGTAATTTTATTACTTATTTTGATTCTTTCTTGTTTGTGAGCAACACTCTTCACTCTCATGATCAACAGATGTTGGTGACATATTAGCATTCTGCTGTGTTGGATTTAAATATGTCACTCTTACGTATGATATGTCTGAAAAAAATTTAAACGAAACGTCAGGAAGTGGAAATTAATTACTTTTGTTTCCGCAATTTTCAGAGCTCGATGTGTTGCGTAAGTTAATTTAAGAATTCTTTTCTATATAATTATTTTACTATCTTGACCTTCTGAATTGCAAAGAATAAAATGATTCAAGGGATCTGAATTCACATTCAAAATTGCTGATTAAATAATGGTAGTTTCACGCGTCAGAATGCAGGCTTATACTTCTCGTGCCTATAAATTTAGTGAGATATCAGAGCGACACCTTAGAATTTTTGCTATCCAGGAGGTCCCGCGTACCTTTGCCAACATTTTGGTCGCCATAGTACGACCTTTTTCAGGAAACAATTCCATCTTGTCTAGGTTCTCCAAATGATAAGAATCTATTGACTCTGGCCACGAAACGCACGTTTTCAGTGCTTTTGATATCACAGCGCGGTTAGCCCATGTAGCATTTCAGGAGCGACAACTGCGTGTACCTTTTTGGACACAGGTAGATCTACATGTGTGTACTCAAGAACTGTGCAGACGTGGCGCAGCGGGTTCCGGATCGATGAGCTATGGACTCTGCTCAATCGCCTGCTCGACGGCCCCCTATGTTGCGCGCTCCCACACCTCTTCCTTTGCAAGAGATACTGACCCCGTTCACCCAAATTTCAGACTCCTGCTAAACACGTTCTGCCGAACAGCCAAGACGAGAATACGTCATAATAACTCTTTGTGTGAAAGTTGATGTCTGCTTGAGCGATTTCAAAATAAGTCAGTATGATACGTGAATATTGTGATTTCAATCCAAACATGTCATTTTCGTTCCATCATTACTTCTATGGTGGACGAAGAAATACTAATAATCAGCATTGTAAGAATACTGGGAGGTTTCTGGGTTGAATGTAAACAGAAGTGTGTCATGGAAACGGCCCCCTCCGCACAGGGAAAGGAACGCATGGGTCTACACCGTGGCGATTGGCGTCTCGATTGACCTGGAGACAACTACCCGAACCCCTCACAGTGACTGAGTGGACACCTGTATAAAGAGATGGCGTGTGGCAGGGTCTGATTGGGTGCGTCCGCTTGGGCTGCGCAGACCTCGGACGGGGCGTCGTCGAACCCCTCACAGTGATAGAGTAGGCACCTGTATAAAGTGACGACGTGTGGCGGGGTCTGATTGGGTGCGTCCGCTTGGGCTGCGCAGACCTCGGACGGGGCGTCGTCGGCGAGCGGGGGCCTGCCGGCGCCGTCGCACGCACACACGCGCTCCGACCCCGCGCCCATGTCCACCTTCGCCCCGCAGCCGCCGGCGCTGGCGCTGCGCCCCGTCGTCAACGTGACGTCGCGCGACTCGGGCGACGAGGCCGCGGACCCGGGCTCGCCCCGCCCGCTCGACTCCATCCAGCGCCGCAACTTCCCCAAGGTGGGTGCTGTGCCCCAAGCCTTCGCTTGCCCCTGCCTTCTGCGGTTGGGTCTGCTCGCCTCCGCCCCCTCCCCAGAACAGGCAGCGTTCGTCAACCCTCTCTTCGCTCTGCCCTGCTCGCCATCGCTCGCCAGAACTCGCCTGCCGGACACGATTTGCATGCCCCCGTCTTCTCCGGTTTGATCTGCCTCTCCCATCTGAACCCACCAGCCCAGATAGAGTTTGCCAACCCTCTTTTCACTCTGCCCTGCTCGTCTCCGCTCGCCACTGCTCGCCAAGAACCCGCTCGCTCAGACAGGATGCGCTTACCCCTGTGTTCTTTGCTCTGCCCTGCTCGTCAGCGCTCGCCTCTGCCCTTAAGAACCAGCCCACCACGACAGCATTGGCCAATCCTCTCCCACCCTTGCCCGATTTCTCTCAATAAATGCCGTTGTGTCTCAGTGTTTCTGACCTGGGTGGTCCAAGGGACCGCGTCCAGAGTGTCCGCTTTTAGAAACAAGCTGGAGAGTCAGATGGAAAGGTGCTGCTGTCTGGAGGAGAATTCTATTGGTCGGCTGCACTGATCGGTAGTTTTGTGTTGTTTCCGTGATCGATACCATACGAATACCGGAGCAGTACCCTTAACAAGCGCTCAACACCGCTTATCTCGATTCGTGCCTGCTCGCCCCTTCTCGATTCCGCCCTTGACGCTCACTTTCGCCTTCGCCCTTGTCTGCTCTTCCCGGGCCGCCCTTGGCCGCCAGCGTTCTCCCTCGCTCGTCGCCGCTCGCTCGAAACGACCGCTCTCTTATTTCCTTGCTCTCGTCCACCCCAGTTCCCTCCTAGGCCCGTTCGTTTGCCGCCCGCCTCAGCTCGCTTTTTCTCTCCTCTGCCAGCACACGCCAACTTCATCTGTCACTTCAGTCGCCGTTCGTTCCTTTTGCTCCTGCCAGTCTTTGCTCGAAACCGCTCACCACACTCCCATCGCCCTCTGCCTTCCGTCCCAGCCATTCCAGCACACTTTCCATCTTTGACCTGCCTATTTCTTTCCCTCCCCCTCCCGCACCAGACCCATCACCCCCCTGCTAGCAGTCATCCGACTAACCCTTCTCTTAATTGCAGACACTGCCCGCCAGCCTCCCCCTCCAATCTACCCTCGTCTGACCTTTCACCTCTTTGCGCTCCTTTATGTTCTCCTTCCCACCCTCCCAGCCTACAACTGCCCATCACGACTTCGCTGGCTTTCATTTTTTTACTTCTCATTTGCTTCGCCTCACCATTTCCTGGCTGTTTACTCTGGTTTTGGAATGTTTTCTCGGTTGAACTCGTACGTATTTGCGTGTTTCGCTTTTGGTTATTCATGTTTGTTTGTTTCTTTACTTGATTTTTAAGCATTTGACCGTGCTTGCATGTGTTTTGTGCCTCCTTTTGAATATTGCTCTGGTCGGTTACTTTTTGTTCCTTCTGAACACTCCTGGCTATTTTAATTGGATATTTCGGCACGTCTAAAATTCTCTACATTTTGCGAATTCTTTCGCCAGGGGAAAATATACATCTATTCAGGGAAAATGTTCAGTTCATGTTTTGTTTTTGAAGGGAATTGCAATTATTGGCATAATTTTCTGAGGTTTATTTCTATGTTGAGTAACAATAAACATTTCACTAATTTCAACTAATGTTTTACAAATCAGCATTTACTTAAATTTGGGAGAAATATAATACTATTTTACAATTAGATTGATTTTTTATTAGTCTTATATTTATATCTAACTTCTGTGAAAGGTGTCATTAAAGTTAAATAAGATCAAATGCACTACCTTTTAAATCGAAATTATAGATATTCGTACACCAAGAATTTTTGTTGCATGTTTTCTGATTTAATTTAAAATGTTTAACCATACATTTACGTTTTATTAATGACAGCATTGCATTTTCGTTTTCTACGCTTCTCTGTAATGCAAAAATATTTTTATAAATAATAAACATATTTCAATCTCATTTTCTTCAATATTATTTTTCAAAATCGTAACAATTCAAAATGACGAATGATCTTTCAATTAATGTTAATACTTAGCATACATTCTAAATAACGTAAGATATTATGGCATTGTAATACAACAATGAAAAGACTACATTTATTATTTTATAAAAATTAAAATCAATAGAAACCAGTGTAATGAAAATTTCTCGAACACGCAAGAATCACAATTCTAACTACTGAATTAAATGATTTTCGTGTGATACAAACAACATTTCTAAATAAATGAATTTCTAAAGCTATAGGTTACGTCTTTCGAAAACTTTTTGGCCAGTTACTTAAGTTACGAAAGCGTCGCCAAACTTTGAAGTTTCAACGATCTCCACGCGATCAGTTCACTGACCTAGCAAGAGCGCCCACTCTTGCACGCACTCACGCAGGAAATATCACCCCAAAGTGATGGCTGATGGTGGCAGAGAGCGGCCGAAAATTTATCTTGTTAACTTGGGGCTAACGGCCTGTTTTTGCCGGGTCAGAAGACTTTTCATCTTAATTTAAAACGCTTCATTTTCTCGGCCTGCAGCATATGGATGGGTCCCTTGTGGGCGGTTATCTTGCGTACGCCTTTGCGTAAGGATACGAAGAGCCGGCCGACTTCGCCGGCATCAACGCGCGAGCCTCCGCTAGATAAGCTACAGGAACCTGCGAACTGTTCATCCTGTTGCAGTATTGTTATCAATGTAAGAAGAAATTGCCAAAGAAACTTGTAAAATTTCAAAAATGTTTGTGTTAAAAAATTATATACTACATCAAACCACTCTCCAACATTTTGAATTCAAGGCAAAAACGTTTTTTAAAGACATACCAAGAGTTTTTTACACGAAAAAAATAATCAATAAATGATTATTTTTTTTCGAAACCTAATCTACATATTTTTGTACATAATTTCTTTCTGAACAACATCCACTATGATCAAAAAGGGATAAACAGTACATTTTGTATCAAAGCTGCATATATATTAAAATAATCGTGTGAAGATGGAATCATTTAACTGATATTTAACTGTACCATTGAAATTTTAAGAGGATAAAACTTATACAAGTCAGTCATATTATGAAATTTATGAGAATACGTTGGCTCCAAGTAAACTTAAGGGGAATTCCATAGTAAGAATTAACGTATTGGGAACGTAATGATTAATTTGCTCATTTTGAAATTCGTTTTGTATTTCTCTCTCATTACAATAACGAATTAGTATGTCTCTCAGAAAAAATATTTTGACAATATTTTTTTCTCTCTAAAGAGAGATTTTCAGGAAAACAAGGAACGCCTTTGACAATGACACTTTAATAAATGTATAATGACATTAATTATTTTTTAAATGTATTCTGAGAATTTTTTAGGAGTACTCACATTTATAAAGTCGATTCATCGTCTTTGAAAATGCAAATAATAATAAATATTGAGTTAAAAACACAAATTGTTTCATTTAAGGCGCTTAACAGAAAGCACCAGAGAATGAGGTTACTCGCTGTTCTTCTCTCTCTAAAAGGTTGATGATACTTCATGTGAAGACACATTTCTTAGTTCATTTTTATTAGCTTAATATTATCACTTACATTTGTGGAACTGTCTTCTCAAAATAAGAAAAGTTTCAAGTTAAATTTCAAAGTAGGAAATTTAATCGCACGGAATGAGTACTAAAGCGATCAACCAAATAGTTGTTATAATATGGAAGACCCTCAAAACAATCTTCCATAAAAATGAATTACTCGTTTTACAAATTGTTTCAATTACATTTGAACAAATATGTTTGGAAAATTTTACCTTATTTTCTGTTTTTGTTAGTGTTGTTGTGCGTATCACTTATGACGTGGCCAAAGCTATTTGTGTACGTTTTATATGTGAATGTGTTTTAAAACGATGTTAAATATTCTACATACAATTTTTGCGGAAGATTTATTTTTTCTTCTCATCTATTACGATATTTTACAATATTTCTGCAAAAAATTGCAATTTTAGTCATGGTTATTAATTTGTTTCGGTAGATATCTTAGAATTACGACACGTAATTTACGAAAAACAAATTTAACTAATTTTACAGGACAAAAATGTTGAATACCTATGTAACTAAATGGACACAAATCGTTCTGAAAGACTATAAATGTGTAATTAAAATCTTTAAAACATACTTTACATTACCGCTAGGAACCCTAATAATGTGCCAAGTTACTCTTACTCCAGTGCACCAATGCCCCTTGAAGTGATATGTTGTTAGATAGCAACAATAAACATGAAAAAAAATTACCGCCTGAAAGACAAATGATATCGGCACAAATATCCTGAAACTGAATCACATCGTTTTCACCCGTGAGTACGTCGTGCATTAGAATTGGTCGCGTTGGCTCAAGGACAGAATTCAAGTTTCCTCTGCAGCGTCAGAGACAAAACGGATAGGATTCGAATCCCTTAGATTTTCGACACTCCTTAGATTGTTAAGATGATGGTATCATCCTGCTTGCTCGGGAGACACTTAATTCCAGGCACAAATGCCCAGGTTTGGGCGCAGCAGGACGGAATCTGCGCTTAGGATGCGACGACTCGCATGCAGCCAAGTAGATACTGACACCGGGCGTGGAAATTTATTGGTTACACGAATTCAACCGGAGGTGAAAAAAATTCTAACTGACAACCACTCTGACCAGATGTTATCGCATCTTAAGTTTGAGCAGGAGAGGGCCGCCTAACTTCCGAGATACAACTTACACTACACTGAAGGGAAGAATGACCACAGTAGTGGAGGTGCCAAGAACCGCTAAATAATGAATTAATAAACAAAACAATTGATGATGACACGCCAACAAACGCTATATAATCTATCAATAAACGAATTAATTAGTTACACGTCAAGAACCTCTAAATAATGAATCAATAAGTGAATCAATAGATAGTGACACGTCAAGAACCGTTAAATAATCAATCAATAAACAAAACAATATATGTTGGCAAGCCAGCAAACGCTATATATCTATCAATACACGAATCAATAGGTTACACGTCAAGTCCCGCTAAATTATCAATCAATAAATGAATCTGTAGATAGTGACACATCAAGCACCGGTAAATAATAAATCAATAAATGAATCAGTAGATAGTGACACATCAAGCACCGCTGAATAACCAATCAATAAATGAATCAGTAGATGGTGACACATCAAGCACCGCTAAATAATCAATCAATAAATGAATCAGTAGATGGTGACACATCAAGCACCGCTAAGTAATCAATCATTAGGCGCACTAGAGTGAGGGCGCGCGCGCTGTGCAACGAAGTCCTTCCCTTGCGCAGGTGCTGCCCGACCTCCCGGGCGGGGACTCGTCCTGCTGCAGCTCGCCCACCTCGGCGAAGCGGCGCTCGCTGCCGGAGCCGGCGCTGGCGGCGGCGGCGGCGGCGTCCGCGCCGGGGGCGGGGGCAGGGGCGGGCGCGGGGGGCGGGCGCAAGGTGCCGCCCCCCGCCGCCGCCCCGGTGTGCTCCACGCTGGGCCGCCAGCCGTCCAGCCCGCAAGCGGCGGGTGTTGATCAGAGCCCCGCCGCTCACGCGCGCCCCGGCCGTCGGCACGTGCGCCGCCCCACCGCCCGCGCCCGCCCCCGCCCCCGCCGCCGCCTCCACCGAGGCGCTGTCCGGCGGCGAGGCGACTCCTCGCCCACCGGCCTCCGTGCCTCCGCCACCACGTCGTCCTCGGACGGCGCCGGCTCCGGCACGGGGACCGTCCGGCGGGCCGCCGGGTGGTACGGGCGCTACTCGCGGGCCGTCAGGTCCAACTCGCGGGACGAGCCGTCGCCGCCGTAGGACACTACGCTGTGGCTGCTGGCGTCACGCGGCGATCACCCTGCAACGGAGCTCGGACTAGTACTGGGAAAGTACTATCTCACGAGCAGAGGAAGCAGTGGGGTAGACGGGTACATCTTGATTCAATTGCTAGAGCTGCTACGGCGGTAGTTGTTCCGCAATACCACTGCCGTCAGGTGGACGCAGGACCTCCTTGTGCTTTCGGTTTCCAAATATTGCTTACGAGTTACTTTCTCCTTTACTCTGGCATGGTTGGAACACAGACATTATTTAACTGTAATTATTTCGATATTTATCCCTCCTTTGGCCGTAAAGCAGTATTTTTCATGGTAACATATTTACAATTATACAGTTATTTATAAGTCTTAAACTACGCATTGTTTGAGATTTAACAACTGAAACAAAGGCCCTTATAAAACAGAACAAAAGGAGCATCTAGATTTGCAACTATCTTTCGTCCATAACATAACCTATCCAAAGTTTCAAAATGTGACTTAATGCGCCTTTATTTGTCAACATATTTTCTTATATATGAAGAACTACATAATAGTTTCCTACAAATATTTTAAGTAGCCTTAGATTCACACTAGAGTTTTTATAGCATCTGTAGTCTAATAAGGGGAAACTAACAAACAAGCAATTTTGCCTTTCTGAAGGCAGAAATTATGCATTACCGTCGTATTCTGATGACATTATAAACAGGAGGTGGACTTTTCAATGAGTTAGATGCAAAACACGTAAAATTAGATAAGCATAAAATGAACGAATCACGAAATAAAATATTATCTATTTTTATTTGCCTTAATTCAGAAGAAGTCTGTATATTTTATAACTCAAATATTTATTTTACTGTAAATTAGTACAAATTCAATAGTAAACTTCCTACGTTAGAATTTAATGACTCTTGTAGACGTGTGTATATAAATTTAAATATGACGTGCCATCATGTGAATTAAGCCAAAAATTACTTTTTTACAATTTTGTGTTTTGAATTAAGAGAAATAGTTAATCGTCAATCACTGAAATTGTATTGTCATTTACTTAATACTCTAATACTCTCTGTAGTAAATTACTAGAAAAGCCCAGTCGATATAATTATCGAATGCGTTTTAGAGGAATACAAGTTAATTTCAGTGTTCTTAGTGGGAGGAACTTAGAAAAGTTGACTTTGCATCATTTTATGCCGTGTTGCATCAATTCTACAGGAAAGGAGCCTCAAATAAAAAGGAAATGTCTGTTTATTCCATTTGCGTACATACGCTTTTCATCACTCAGGTTACATTACTCTCTCGAGTACCGCAGTTCATGCAGCATGAGCTTTAGTGACATTATTTTGTATATAACTTGCGTAACTTTTACAAGATCTGTATTTCAACCTAACAGAGTCCAAATAATGGATTACGTGCTTCTTTTTATATGTAGAGAAACAAATTTTCATTTCGTAAGGATAAAACTGTTAATGTTTTTGTATAAATCAGTCAGCTTAATAGAATGCTGATTTGTATTTGTTGTGTTCCTGGCAGTGAAAGATGTTTTCTGGCGGCAATGTGTTTTGCAGTTTGTTATTCTCCTACCTTACCGTGTGTGATGGACCGTAATATAATCTTGCAAGGTTCCTTTCACATCTCAACTTCCAGTTGAGTTCTCTGACGAAGGACTCTCCTATTTATGTTGAGCAAGACAGAGACTTTCATTATTTTGTAGAGCAGAAGGTACGTTTTTAGAACTAGCGCCGGAAGAAATACAACTTCTATCTGTTGATGGTATTGAATGTTTGAATTATTGAAAAATCTATGAATTTTTTAAGCAAGGTTTTATCTGCAAAGAAGGGTTCTTAAAGATCGGAGGCTAGAGTAATTATTATACTATACACTTGTTTTATTTTGATTAGGCTTCCTTCCTCTTACCCTAACTGAAAGATAAATTTATTACCAAAGTAGATATCTAACATGTGTGAATATTAGATTAGGGTAATGTCATTCTGTTATCTCCTCCGAGCTTTAGATATTGCGTTTGAATAGACAAAAGCTTTAAGGCAACATAGAGAACCACTTCTATTGTCAACGAGACTTTGGAAAAACCTGAAAATTTCAAAACAAATAAACTCTACAGTTATTGTTTCAGTTGCTTTTAGGAGACATTAACTTCAATAACTATGATAGCGTGGTATGAGTTTGTTCATTAGTACTCAAGAAATTTAGTTCCTATCATCAACGGAAGAGTTTGGCCAGTACTTCTACAAGACGTGCGGCAGACTTTATTAAGTTTTAGTGAAAAAATGTAAAATAATGTTAAAAGAGTGGATAAACTTCAAAAACACGTAGTAAATTGACTGATTGTGTTTTTAAAAGTATGTACCTTTATGTGGTATAAAATAGCCATCAAGAATGTCAGTTTACCAAATGTTTCCGCCACATCTGTCTCTGATGTATATAAACACGGTATTGAATAAGGAGCATTAAACTTGTTGATATTTTATAAGCCTGGTGTAAATTTCCTGGTAAAAATGAAGACTACCTTTTACCTTTTTCCTACAAATATTCAATGTCGATTTGTCATCAGTAGAGATGCAAATTTTTATGTACAGGATAAGTAAGAAGATGAAGATGGGGAGGTTTAACCAAACCTGTATCATCTTCAATTTGATAAATATTGTCTACATTTAATTTAAAATCATTGTAAGGCCAATTCTATATAGACACGTTTTTAGAAACGTTGGTTCCATAATACTTATATTTATTTTTATACATATGATAATATAAGTGTTACAAAAATGTATGTAAAAATAACCTAATGTGATAATTATTATATTTTCATACGTAGTTACTTTACATTTTATCTTTCTCATTACTTTTTAATTGTGTAATATAAACATTAGATGAAATATCGTTTTGAATTTTTTTAATAGCATTGGCCTTACAATTATTTAGTGTAATCTTATGCTGAGTGTTGGTCTTCCTGCGGGAGCTCCTTGCGTGTCATTGGTGGATTTCGAGTGCTCATATTGTGCAGGCCCATAATGCTAGTACATTTTGTATGTAATATCACTCTCAGTAGTACTACTCTTAAAACGTAAAATAAAAACCCATTTTAAATTTTATATCCACCGAAACTGGAAACCAGAAGAAAGGTTTAATTTAAAGTATTTACAGCAACTGACTCAAATATGCTGTAAACAAAGTAATCGTGTTTATCTGAAGGTATTACAAGGCACGTGTCATTTTAAACAGATTTACTCTATCAAGTTAAACAAAGCGGAAACTGAATAACAGACCGGAAATTAACTAAAAAACAACCTATCCCCTGTACCTCATTTTATTTTACACTTGCAAAAACTTCCATGCCCAAAACATGTTCTTTCCGCTACACCTGTTTCTCCAAACCAGAACAGTACTCCAATGAGCATTTTTTTACAGTACACTTCCCCTTTCTCACGCCGAACAGTTAAGGCCATAAATCGAGAGAAATTCTCGCAGCATTTCATTAAATCCCATTAAGTTATCCTTTAGCAAAACGATAAAGCACGGAGAGAAGCATTTGTGACTCATTATGTGGGTTGTTTTCCTTTAATTACTTCTGCAAGTATTGCACACGCTTAACGGAAAAGGCACGATTTCTGGAGCCTTTGTAATCTCTCCTTGTTTTCTGAATTAATTAATGGGTCTCGGAATCCACCAGCATCCGCACAGCGCTGCTTGCTCCGTAGCTGAAGCCTGGCATCCCACCCCGCCGCCACCCTCGCAGCCTCAGATGCTTTGGCAACGGCTGCGCCGGTAGAGCGGGGCAAAGAGGGGAGGTGGCGAGAGCTAACTGAGAGAGAGGGGGAGATGGAGAGGGCCTAAGAGACGCAAGTGGGCGCGGGAGACAGCGGGGACACGTGGAGGAAGAACTCTCAAATGTCGGCACCAACTTTGCTACAAAATAGTTTCACTTGTCTTATTTTAATGAGGGTCGCTGGTTTAAAGAGAGGTAGTTTCAGTCTGAATAATTTCCCAAGTAATTGTTTGTTAGAGGAGAACCTATTTTTGGAGACTTAATTGCATAACCTGCTAATTTGTGTCCGTTGCATTATGTACGTTTCTGTGACGAAATTCGTGATGGTTGTTTTAAATTTAAAATTATGTTTATGCACAAAATGACGTTTACACACAAAATTCAGATTTTTTTGTGCGCAACATTATTTGGGACAAAATGAAGTTAATTTTGCAGATGCAGATTACTTATGCCTTAATGATGTATTAAATCATAAATGATGTAAGAAATATCAAATGATGTAAGAAGGTATAAAATTGGCACAACACTTTGAAAAAGTAAAACACACAAATGCTTAAAACATCAAGATTGAATGAGTTATATCTATAAAGATGCACATTAATCATTGATCTATCATAGGAAAATATATCACACAAACTAGAGTTCTTTTATCAGTCCACCTCTTCGAAACCTTTCATAAAGCTAGCATAACAACCTTTGAAAATTTTAAGACAGAACTTCTATCTCTGAAAAATGAAGGCTCTTTTGACACTTGAGAGTTCTAAACGGTGCAGACGCGTTTAAAAATGGCTCGACGGGCAACAGTTGGTGCATTTATTATTTGCCTTTTATTACCTTTCCTCGCGAGTTTATTATTTTACAAAATACCGTTTTTACTGCTCTTGCGTTGGTGTATGAAGCTGCCACTCATTACTTTTTCATTCGAACGATGTTTCATTCCCTACTTGAAATACAAAAAAAAAGCTGTGCACTACAAAAATCACGCGAAAACAATCGTTCTGTACGCTAGTAATTTTTAACGAGTAATTTCAAAACTATTTAACTTTTGAAACATTATTTTGCTTTCCTAGTTTGTTTCCATCGGAATGAAAAGGCATGTATTTACACATAACACAAATTAGATCGAATCAAATAAATTATACATTGAAAAAACTCTTTGAATTTCTCCCAAATCATCAAATATCTACCAAGAAAACAGTATTACGACTAAAGTTCAAAAATTGTATTTGTTTATAGAAACGGCTTTATACGTATTTCGTAACACACACCATGAAAATATTAAAAATTAATTTTAGTTTATTTCAAACAAAATTTTTTGAGCAATATAAGTAACACTGGATATAAAGGTTTCCGTATTGTGTAAATAAGAGGTATAGCATCATTTAGGTTAACGCCTAAGAATAGGAGGACCTCCTTTATTTCTGTGTGCCGCAAAAATAATACTGTAAGAACCTATCAACTGTGAATTATTAACATCGACTGACACTATGTTTCTTTCATATCTCCCACATTTCATATTAATGCCCCGAATAGGGATCACAAATACTCGAACCTACAGTTTCCGCAGGCCGTAATACAAACATGAAGACGGGGCAGTCTACGACCATCTTGCAGCCAACCTACACCTGCGCAAACCAGCGCGGTAACCGCATCAGGCTCGTAACCCACATTGCCCTCCATGGATTGTGAGCAGCCAATGCAATGGCATGGAGTGGTGAAGCGTAGCCTGTCAGACTTCAGCCAATGAGCTTCATGCACCAGTTTGCGTCGCGGTATAAAGGGTAATTTTAAATGCTATCAGATAACAACTAACAATAATTACCTGGATACAAACATTTGAAAAAGATACATGAAGCATATTATTTTAATATTACATCTTTTATTTCCACTATTCCTTCATCATGTTGTTTTTGGTTGGTCATCGTTTAAACGTATCTCTTTATGCAACTATCAAAATGTTTCTCATTGGCATTGCTCGTTTGACATGTCACGTGGCGGCTAACGTCGTCTAGACCGCCTTTTCAAACGCGGTGCGGTTTTCATTACGCATGGTTCGTAATGTATCATGTGCTGAGTAGAACGAACAAAAATCGGTGAGGCGAACCGGCACAGCCATGTAATTGTATCACAGTGCGATTGAAACACAGTGGCACTTCAATGACACTAGCTGGACTGAAAGGGGGACACTGTCATCCAATGGGGAGCTCCAATACCAAAAATGTTCGTCGTAAAGAAGCTCCCGATTGGATGAGTGTCCCCCTCTCCCTCCATTTCATGACCTTGAAACGCCACTGTGTTTTAATCGGTAATCAAATCGGTTCAAACGGCAATCATTTCAATCGGTAATAAATTCTGCGCCTTCGCCCCTCTGCGCGCCGCAGCCGCGAGGGCGGAGGGGCCGCGGCCCGGCGCGCAGCCCACGCGCAGCAACCTACCTGCACCGGCCACTCTGCGCCGCGCAGCCTCAGGGATCGTTCTCGCTTGTAAACGAGGTGGACTTTGGCAATAAACGTCTTATTTCTTTTGTTTCTCAGCGGCCTTCTCTTTTTCGCGACTTCCACCGCCTTCCTGATTCATCTAATTACTGAATGCGTCACCCGCGCTACTTTTTTGATCCATCCCACTCCTTGGCACAATGAACAGTTGAAGATAAAAGTTCGCACCAAGCATTAAAATCCTCATAGGTGCGTAAAAATAACTATGTGCTCCAAACGATGGGAGAGTCTGCTCATGATTTCTCCAAAAATCTAAAGAAATGACAAAAGTAGGTCAAGGTCCATCATGGAAGGTACCTCAAAATCCCAGAAAAGTTGGAATGCAAATTACTAAAAAAGTTACACAGGCGTGAATGATTTTCCAAAGATTGGTATTGCTTTATAAAAGCCAGTGACCGATTTCGTAACTAATACCCACACTATATCCACATTACTCCAAGCAATCGGTCTAAAAATGTCCCTAGAATACTAACACTGTTGCCCAAAACGTTCGTGCTATATTTTACTCACAATTCAACTATGCATGTGTACTGTTCAGAATATATTGTTACATTTTTTAAGGAATGGAAGGGGGTGAAGCAGAACACTTTTTGCTAATACACACGGTGAGATCTCGTTTAACGAAGTTACACATATGACATTTCCCCTGATTGGTAAACAACTCATCATGCAGTGATGTCTAGGGCACATTTTTAAAACATTCGAAGATATTTTGTTAACCTGCCGATCAGTGAAAGTCTAGTTGCCAAACAATAGGGGCAGTAGTTGCTAGTGAGATTTCGCACGACGTACTAATTCGCAAGAGAGGTATTAGGTAACCTCTTTAATCCCTTAAACGTTTGTAATACCAGTTCTCAGACATTCTACTCACAATTATTGGCGCTTGTTCTCTGAATCTTTGGAGTGGTTAACCATTCTCTTTTACCATGCAGTACCTATAGTTTAATTACTAATAAAATATAGCAAAGACCGTTTCGGGCAACATATGACAGCAATTTATTTTATATCTTGTCTAACAGAATCTATTGCAATCAGCAAATGAGCTAAAGAATTGATTTTAAAGTGCATTCCACCAATTCTCTCACAACCTTACTCCTCTTGCATCTAGTAAAATGAGAGCTCAAGAGAACATGGCGAATTATAATACAAGGGATGTCAACAAAATACGGTATTTGAGGTAATGAAATGGCTCCACAAAGTACTGAGTGTTCAAGTTATCATTAAATTTGTTCAAATAGAAAATTAATAACAATGAGTTAGGGACTGTATATCCGATGTTTGAAGGTATTTGTAAAAACAGTGTTTAAACGATAACTATTCTCTGCGTAAACTGAAGAATATCACTTTGTTACACTGTTACACTTTGAAAATTTGTTACACAAGGTATAAAAATCAAATACTTAGCAAGTGAAAGTGATTTTTGGGGGAATTTGCACCATGAAAGTATTCCTCATTCCATATTTCAATATCATTTGATAGTTATTATTTTGCTTTCGTAGTGTGTGTAGAAAAGAAAAATATATTTTTGGGATCAAATGTTGCAGTGTATTTTAGTGTTATGAATGTAACGTTCCTACCTAGTGATGTTACGTAATACATATTATATTAAAATGAGTACTTCACCATTGAAATCTAAGCTTTATGCCCGACCAATTCAAGTCGATTTTGTGATGATCAAAAAATATTTCGACAGGTTTTTTCGGAGTTCTATTTTTCTTGCGTCTCATTCCAGCATCTCGACTTCATCGGTTATCTCAGCACAGTTACTGCTGTAACATCTACTTACTACATAAACATCGTTCATGGGTCTCAATACATCAGCAGTTGAAGGATCTACTAAACCACCCCTGTAAGTAAACAAAGAAGGTATCATGTCATGTCTAAGGTTATGATGGGATTTAGTAAAAATTTTGAAAATCTTTTTTCTTTAAATTGTTCATGTTATCCAGGATGCATTACTAACAACATGCATAATTGACGTATGAAAACCACCGAGGGAGTTTTGAAATGTATTTCTACTCAAATCGCCACTTTGTGTTATAAGCAAAATTACAGTGATATTTTCTTAACCAGGAAAATATTCATTACACTGTCACACGCAATAATTTTATCACCATTGTCAGATAAAGGTATGGTTATTTTAATAACATATCAAGAAGGAATTTATTTAGAGAGAAGGAAGAATGTTATTGCTCGACAAATTACATTGTAAATAAAAAATCAGAACTTGTAATCTTTATATCTCTATATTTTCATTTATAACGTTCCTACAAAACTAAAAATATTGTTTTTACTTAAAATAAAGATGTAAAGGTACATTAATATTAACGCTTTATACTTCAAATAACACGAAAAATATATTGTAATTTCTTTTGAATGTCGAAGTATTTTGTGAATCATTTATGTATCTTATTTAACTTGATAACATTTAAAAAAATATTACTTCTCGTTCTACATATTTGTCTTTCGAGGGTTGTGAGATACATAATCATATATGGCTTCTTATAATATGACAATGCTTAAGTTACGGTTGGTTTCTTAGCTGTACTGAAGGTTTTTGACTATATTTCTGTGAGAAGAGGATAGTAAACTAGTAAAGAGGTACTTGTGAGAAGTCAAGTTAAGTAGGTTTAAATTTATTTTTCGGGAATCTTGATATAATTCGCGATCTGCTATTGTTTCTTCTTAGGTTGAATATTTCAGTGCAGAGAGCATTTGCTAGGTGGTTGTAGAAATTGCAGGCAAGGTTTTTTAACGTCTCCTTGAACTCTGATGTGTCTAATTCCCGTCGGATTTAATGGTTGGGGATGAACCATAGCGCGCGAGGAGTTTTTTTCAGATACTTATTTTGGAGAAAACTCTGTCTGTTGATAGTGCTTGTTGTAGCCTATATTCCTATATTAGGCATGCGTAAGTCATTGTTGGTAATATAACTGACTTAAATTTTAAAAGTCTGCATTCTAATCCCAGAGGAGTACGGAAATTTATAATTGGTGATAAATTAGAAAATTTTATTTCTGTTTTGTCAACGACTGCATTAACGTCAGGTTTCCAGGTGAGTATTTTATCAAAGAGTACCCCCTAGGTATTTTATAAGGGAGGTTGATGGTGAAATTTTTTTCTTTGGATTATGATTTCTGGAGGATTTTTGGCCCGATGGAGTATAAAGATATCGCGCTTTTCGATACTCTGATGTGCAATGATTCTAACTCTCCAATTTTGAGTACACACTACATAGTTATTTATGCTTTCTGGTAGGTGGTCGTTAGCCACTAATACATCAGTGGTTGTAGAGTAAATTGTATATAATCAGCATACAATGCTATGTTATCGTCCCCTTACAATGGAATGTCGTGGCAGTAAATATTAAATAAAGTAGAGGAAGGTGCTGATCCTTGAGGAACTTTGTACTCGATGCCTCTATGCCAAATTTTGGCTCATGACTCATGTCTAAGACATGGCTCATATCTAAGTAAACTGAATTTGTGTTTTACTTTTCGTGGAAACAGTGTGCTATGCCTTCGGTTAATTTTAATAGTTGGTAAGAGATTGAATGATTTAGTTTAAGACCAAATTGGAAAGGCGGAATTGTTTCTGAGATTGTGAGGGAGTGATTAAGCCGGTTAAGAATCAACTTCTCAAAGATTTTAGATAGAGTGGGGAGGAGGCTTATGGGTCTGTAATTTTCTGTAATTTTAGAATCTTTGTTACGTTTATGCATTAGTGGAACTACAGCTTTCTTCCACTTTGTGGGAAATTAATTGAACCGTAAATCAGCGTTATAGATCGCTGTTATAGCCGCAATTAAGTTTTAGTCTAACATTTGGATTCCAAAGTTGCTTATTCCGTCTTGATAACGTTTCAAAAAGGACAACAAAATAATAAACATTTCGCAATCGCCAAGAATGAAAGCATGTAGAAATCAGGTATCTCTGTTAAGAAAATTGCCCCAGCAGACACTACTGACTGAGACTAACATAAACGGTTAATATAATCGCTATTACTTCTAGGCTGTCCGGGTGACGCCGCGTCGTTGGCAGATAGGCCGACGTTTCGCCTGTCAT
>BOPP01000002.1:4834313-4849407 GCA_017312745.1 Gryllus bimaculatus | reverse complement strand
GGAGGGGGGACGGCGCCACAAGAGGCGGCGTGGGCGGGGCCGGCCGGGCGTCCGCGACCGATGGCCAGCGGGGCTTCTGCCGCATCTGCCCAACGAGAGGTCGTAAGTTGGTGCGGTCGCGGCAGAGGGCGGGGCAGCGACCGCCAGCGACACCCTCGCCTCGAGGCCTTGGACTACGGCGGATCTCCAGGGGTGTCCTTCAGAACAATTGAAGTTCGTGGTAGGACAGTTGCACACATCCAATTGATTCTGAGAAAAATAAGACAGTGAGCAAATAAAATCGATTTGAAACGTTAGCAAATTAAGAAATATTTTGATTAAAATGTGTCAGGAATAATAAATTATATTCGTGCACTGAATATATTATGTAAATATTATCTTGGAAGAATATTTTTATTTTCATTCAGTTAATTTTTTTTATTTTTCATCGTTTTACTTTAATTGCGAGAGTCGACAGGACGGGTCTTGTTCTGCAAGTAAATTATCTCATTTGAGTCGCCTATCCTCTCTGATTTGGTGATTCCAAATTAATAGTGTAGAGAATGAGATATTAAATAACGCCAATAAAGATAATAATGAATTGAGATATGGGACGACTTGGTAAAAATCGGCTTTGCCAACCGTATTACCTACATCGTATGACCAGGACATCAACCTCAATACTTCTAAGCGAAAGAGTAAAGTGCCATCCTCGTACTATCAGTATCCGCATTTTTCATTATTCACTAGTGATAAAATCATATTTTTAGTTTATAAATTTAATTTTATCATGTGGCAAACATCCGTTTCATGAAGGTATGAAATATGTTAGTTTTAGTAAGGCCAGCAAATGATATTTTCAAATCATTGCCCGACAGTGACAATGTAGTATTTTACAACAAATTTTAAAACATATTGTACGACATGATTGAAATTCATATGACACGCAAATAATCTGTGGAAAGTGAATACAATCATTAGTTTGTATCTCAGTCAAATTTCACAACCACGATGCAGTTTTTAATGAATTATTCCACATTGTATACAATACAATCACGGACAAATTCCATCTGTTGCCAATTCAAAATATTTCACTTTTACAATTTATTGGCATTAAATAAATACAAATATTGGTGAATTAAATATCATCTTTCAGGGAACAAAATGTAAATTCTGATTATGGCGATATTCAAATGAATGTATTTAACGTATTAAAAACTGCGTATTTGAAGCACATTTCAATTTACAGAACTAACAAAAACGCAAATATCGCTCGCGCTCTGTGTATTTGACCACAAAATCCCTGAACCCGACCCGTTCGCGGTCTGCCTTCAGCGCGAAAGCATTTCCATTCGGGATCCGCCTGCTGGAAACGGACGAGGCGTCCACCCTCACTCCAGCGTCGGCTGGCGGCTTCTGCCCATCTATTCCAGTTAAGCTCCCCCTCGCCGCCACTCGCTCCGTCCCCTTCCACTGGAGTGCGCCTTGCCGCGCGGAGCGTTGCAACCAACGAGAGCAGTGGCGCATCCCGGTCAACATCCGCTACTGTGGTTTCTGCTGCCCCGCCACTTCTACGGCTTGGCAGATGGAGACAAACATTTTGGGTAAAATTTGTTTGATTGATTTGCGGATTCCGGGCGCGTTAGACACTGGGGTCATTAGCCCGTGAGTGTAGTGCACGTTTTGTATCACGGGAAATGGTGGTTTGCTTTCCCCACTGGATGACGAGATACGGCGCTGTCCTATCCGTGGGCGTGAACAACCGGTTGGCCCAACCTTGCCCAATCCCACTAGAGGGGCACCGCCCCAGCCGGAACAAGCTCTAATCTCCCGTCCGGTCTTCGGGCATGTGAGGTAGTGTAGTGTATGTGAAAGTACGTGTGTGTAAATGATGGTGAGGAGAAGGCAAGAAAGAGGTGCGATGTATGTGGCTGGGTTTTTAGGTAACTTCTTGGCAATCGCCTGGTCTTGATTGGAGAAACTACGGAAACTACCCATCAGAGAAATTGACCGCTAATTCTTCTCCTGACTGCAGCTGAATTCACCCTATCTGTATACCTAGTGTCAAGAATTCCACCAATGTCGGAACACAAAGCTTAGAACCTCTCGGTCAGCGACAAATCAGTGTCTTTAATTAAGTCACCTAAGTTGGTCTGTGTTTAGGAGAATTTGAGCTACACTGATAAGAACTTTTCTGTGGTTTTTGCGAAACATATCAGGCGAAAAGTAGAGTAGAACTCTAACAGGCTACGGAGCGCGACTTTCCTTCCTCTTCCTTGTTCATCTTTACTCATACACTCTTACACTTACAAGAGCTGCTTTACCACACATGTTAGAGGACCAGAGAGGAGATTAGTACTTTTCCCGGTGTGAGTGATTACCCGTTTTCGAAGATACCTGGAACGCAAAACGTGGAAGTCAACTTGTAGGTCAGTTGGCGCCTCATGAGGCCTGCTCTTCCGTCTGACCACGCAAATTTCGCTACGCTCCTTTCACCAACTAGAAGAGAAAGGAGGTATTTCTCTGGCGAGAAACAGGCGATTTGAATTTAGTTCAGAGGCGTCATTTAGGCTTGAGGATCTTTTACACGTAAGTAAATCTACTAGCATGGGAGAGCCGGCTTTACTTCCCCTCCGAAGGAAGGCGTACGAATAATTTTTTCGCCCTTAAAAATCCACGCTTTCGATCAATCGGTACAACAGTCCGATACGCTAACCGTTACACCATCATCGCCGCGCGCGTTATTGGCTAGTGTATGCGACTTACCACCCCCACCACATGCGTCACAACTTCGCGGCTCACCGCTTCCCTGCACCGCCAGTCGCTTCCTTCACGTGCGTTGCCGTACGTCGCATCTACGCATCACCGCTAATCACCAAAACAGTTATTCTCTACGTTCATTTCCTTTGCTTCCATTTCCCACCATCAGCCTCTCCGTTAACTCTATTAGTTCCTCAGATTCGACGATCACTCTCGTTGGTTTCACGCGCCCGCCCCACGCACAAACTAATATAGGACTCGCCTTCACACCTCCACCCTAACCCAACCGTTGCTCATCTCCATCCGCCACGCCCCCGTCAATGTATCACTCCCGTCGCCGCCGCCACCGTTCCAATTCCGCCCTCCCCACGCCCACACGAACGCTACTGCACCCACGCCCACAACACTACCCACCTCATCTTCCTGGTGCCACCTCCCTGACACCTGCCCAACCCTGCACACCCTGCACCTCTGTCATGCGCCACTACCACCCCGCGCCTCCAGTGGCCTCCCCCCTGTTCGTTTACTTCCCGTCTCCCTCAAGTGCTCTTTATCCGCCCATCTCCCGCGCCCGCTGCGTTCCCCCGCCCCCCCCCCGGGGGCGGGCCTTCCCCCCCCCGCCACATCCCCACCGACCGCCGCCCCCTCCGCCTCTCCAGCCTCACCCTGCCTGCCCTCGCGCGCCCACCACCACGCCATCCCGCGCCGGCTCCCCGTTCGCCCCCAGCGCCCGCCGCATCCCCGCACCACGGCCGAACCGCCGCCCCCCACTGCCAGCCCGCCTCCCGCGACGCCATATCCCCATCGCACCCCAGGCCGCCCCCCCCGCCCCGCCGCGGCCCGCCGCACAATTGAATCCGCAGGTAGCTCTGTCGCGCTGCGGGCACAGTCCCGGCCGCAGCGCGTCGTCCGCCTGCAGTTTACATTTTGAACCGCAGCAGCGCAGTGCTGAGCGGTAATTGTGCGTCGCTATGACGTCCGGGAGCGGCCTCCGGTGGCGGGCGAGGCGGGTATCTGCATGCGCGCGGTCAGGCTCTCCCGCCGCCGCCGCCGCCGACGAGCGTCGCACCACGAGTGCGCGCTCCGTCGTCTGGGGACCTGCGCGGCGCCAAGGTGCACCAACTCCCCGCACCCGTTTCGGGGGCCGGCCGTGCCGCGCCCTAATCTCGCTCCCTCCGGTTCGGCTCTCCCCGCTCGTCGGCCTAGGCGGCACGGCGCCCGGAGGAAAAATGACCGCGCCCGGCACGCGGCCGGGGCTCTAAGCAGGGGCGGCGCGGGCGGCCGACAGGTGGCGGAGCCCCACGCGGAGCGGAAAGCCCGGCTCAGCCTGGCGCGGCCAGGGCACTGCTAGAGATAGCAGATGATGGTATTAGAAATGTCGAAGGAGGGGGTCAGCTAAGGAGACGGCTGAGGAGAGGCGGTGGGATATGGAGGACCTACGAGTGCAGGTATGTTGGCGTAAGGACGAGTGAGGACAGGGGAAATCGGACGATGGCAATTGTAGGCGATTGGAACGAAAGGAGGGCGGGTAAGAAGTGGTTAAAAAGAGTCAGTGGGAGTGGGGAGTTGGGGGCGAGGGCGATGAGCAACGTGGGCGATGAGGACGACGAGGTCGACGAAGACGATAAGAGAAACGAAGCCGATACGGGTGACGAGGGCGTGATCTGAATGTATACGATTGTTTGATATGCTCGTTTTAATCACGAAATATTAAATAAGACATTGATTGTTATGATTTGAAATAATGTTCACTTCTGTGTGATGAGTGAAGACGAGTGGCAAAGATATTTCGCTGGTAATTTTTTTCATATTAATTTTTTATGAAACTAGTTTTACATTCTGAACAAAAATTGCTGACGATATTGATTTTGAATACATTATGCTTTTAACTTTATCATGATTTTGAATAGTAATGATGGCATTTATTCTGACTATTGATTATCAATTTAATTAAAACTTGAGTTCCTGCACTAGTAGAGACCGACATTTCACTTTATTATAAATGTCTGGGATCCACAAAACAGAAAAAGTATTAATAATTATATATTTTGGGGAAAATAAATAGTTGGAAGATTGATGTCTTATTAATTAAAGTATAAAAAAGGAAAGGCACATCATAGAACCTGATCGCATCATATAAACAAAGCCCACTATAGTATCCGTGATACTGTAATCTTCTATTGATACTACCTGAAGTAACTCAGCGTTCACTGGATATTTAATACCAACATCTGTTAGGAAGAAAAAGGAATGAACTATGTCCATAGCATCTCCCCGCCATACGCCATCCCACTCTTCCCTGTGAAAGAGCCCATAGACCCGCCATGTCCACTCTACTTCGCTCTCTCTCGACAACCCCATCGCTCCATGCAGCGCCATCTCGTCGCACACACCCCTCTGCCCCTCCCTGCCGGCACATCCCCGCCCCCTCTCGCCCAGCGTTGCGTCACGCTGCCTCGACCAGTCCCGCCCCGTCCGTGTTGCGCTCTGCTCCCCCATGCCCTACTTCGCACCGCCATGTTCTGCTTTGTCATGTTCGCTACGATCGTAGTTGCTCCGGATGATATAAACATTAGGTACATTGCTGGTTACATACTCCTGGCAAACGTTTTTATCAGTAGTCTGTTTATAATGATAACCGGTGAATATTTATTATTTTTAACATGATATTGTATTATGTCCTTTTCATTTACAGGAAATAGAAGAGATAGAAATAACCCATTATTTGTTTGTACAAATGCAATTTGCATAGTGTAAAGTTTTTTGTTGACAAATTTGGAACGCTTCTTGAGGTGTGAATCAAGAAGTGAGATTATAAAAATTAAAATTACTTTAAAAAAAACTTAAAGCAATCTAATCTGTAAGAGAACAAATTTATAAAATAACAAAAGTAACGAATAGTTAAGACTATTAAATCAGATTCTATGCCAAGATTTTTCACAGAATGGCAGCAATTTATAACATACATCTATACCAAGAAACGAGAGAACTGTGTGCATTTACGGGCTTCCCCACAGAGCAAGTTATTACGTAATGTAACTTCCGTAATCATGGAATATGTCTATGTGTTTAACTGTTTTTAAAAAACACAATGAACAGCATACTAAATCTTCTCATAACACACTACTATTTCACCCCTTAAAGGCGTCGAATTTTGAAAAGGTTATTTATTAATTGTTACGTATGTCTGGAATCTCGTAGAACACAGTAATATAATCCTACATAAATTTTCACATTTCTTACATTATTCGTGTTTTCTTTCCGTTTCTGTGTGTAATAGTTTATTTTATAGATACAAAAGACTATAGAATTAACAAACACTCTTGATTTGGTGATAAAATATCAGTGATAACATTAAAATATAAAAAAGTGTCAAATCATTAAATAGAATGTATTATTATTTTTATTTAGTTTGAAGATATTCTTTGTAAAGAAAAAACCTTTATAATATTGTGTCAGCGAGTTTTAGCTCTTTATACAATTTTAATTCTCCATAGAGTCTTATTAATAGTAAAAAAATAATAATAAAAATTAATATCAAAAATAACGGCAGGAACAAATAGTCTAATTCGTTTCAGGCAATAATGACGAAGGGAACTTGCTATATATGAATTTTCCCCTACAACGTTAAAGTAGTTATTTTGCCTACATGTAAGATAGATAGATAGCTTCAGATAAGAAGCTTCGTATGTAAGCCACAGAAACCAACAAAAGTTCTCTGAATTTCCACAAAGATTCGTTTAACAAATGGCTTCAATGTCAAGAGAGAAAATGAACATTCTCTTCCCGATAATTGTGGCTGCGCAGAGAAGCTGCGACCGTCACAGAACTCTCATCGGGTCCTCCCACTCGCGGAGTGAGTGGCGTGACATCACAAGCGGGGGCGGCGTCGGGCCATGCCGGGGACAGTACGTGACAAGGGCGGCGACCGCGACGTGACAGAGGCGGGCCGGGGGCGGGATGGAGCTCGCCCGGCTTATGAGGGTAATTAGAAACTATCCCGTGCGGAAAAGGCGCCTGTAGAGACGATTTAATTTGTTCCGCGCCTCGACCATGATGAAAGGCTCCGGCCATATTGCCTGCGTGGGCCATCCGTTCGCCCACCCGACCGGCGCGGGGGGACTGACGGGGGGGGGGACGCGACAGCAAAGAGCATAGGGGCCAACGAGTTGGCCGCCCTCGCAACGCACTTTAGCTCTGGCGTCACCTCGCCGCCGCCAGCGCAGCCATGCGGTCGCCGCAGGAACCACAGTGTTCGGCGTGGGGCAACGCGTGGGCGGCTGATGCCTCGTCTAGGGGTCGCCGATGGCGCGGCGCCGACCAGGCAGAAAATGCGCAAGAATCTTGCTGTTTATGGGTTTCGAAACTCGGTGAACACAAATTGCAATTTACCTGCATCCGTGGTTTTAGGTTGTGGGTTAGGCTCACACTGTAAAGGCTCGATATTTCAATGGAGATATTTAGGCGCAGCAGTGTTCAGGTTACGCTTTAAAAACACGGGCTGGCGGCATTTTATATTTTAGTTCTTACTTTGAGAGTTACTTTTTTTTACTAAATCAGCAATATTTTGTTTACATTATGTAAAAACAATATTTTAAGACTATATACAAGTTCAGCTCAGTATTTTAATATATTCTGTGTATTAAGCTCATAAAGCGATAATGGGAAAGCAATGATGAGTTAATAATAATTTTGCAATCACTATCATCTTTAAATAAATTTCAAACGTGCGGAATATGTTAACCAAACTTAAAGAAGAGCTTGCCCATAGATTTAATTTTGGAAGTACATACTATAATAGTTCAAGAAACGAGAATATAATCCAGAATGCTTTTCGAAAATTTACCTATGAATTTGCACATGAATATAAATGAAATCTAGAGAGTAGTGAAACGTAATCAAATTGTTTGTATTTATGATAACGCATGGCATAAAATAAAAAGCAATATATAGAAATTTTAGATGGAGTTACGTAAACTTTCCATATCAGAGTTTGTTCCTTCCCTTCTCCATCTAAATTCTCCACCTTTCCCTTTAATACTTTCTTCTTTCCTTTCCTCCCTCCTCTTAATTTTCCTTGCCTCGTCCATATTTCAAATCCATGTTCATGCAACTCGTTCCATATTCTAAATATGTGCTTATTCTGATTATGTAACCATGGATTGCATAGAAGGCGTCTTCAAATGATGCTAGAAGTCTGTGACGCCCTTTAAATTAGAGTAAGAAATGTAGTTAGCATAACAGAAATACACTTTGAGGAAATTTTATTCGTATTTGGCACAGAATTAAAATTTTAATGTCTCTATGTAATGTTTGATAATGAATAATAATTGTTGGATGTCATATTGTTGTAAGTATGTTTTAATCGAATAAACTGAAAATATGGTGTATTTAATCGATGCATTTTATTAAAAAAATTGAATCGTGTAATATTTATGTGGTTTTAAAATTATGCCAATAACTGACTGGGTAGAAATGGTTTGGAATACAGATATTAAATGAAATCACTACCCAGTAGACAATACTATCTTTTTCATAGACATATTCTTCATTAGCAGCTGCATTTGTTGAAAGACAAAGAAATCAAAATTCTTTTGATTTGCAACGAAACATTTTCTCAACCTGAGGGCTAGTTCAGCCTGTTGTACGTAGACACAAATTTCTGAATATTTTCTACGGTGGTTTTTTATTATCTATTGAGCCTTTTACATGCTTAATTCATTTTATATGGATGGAATCTCCAATGGAGTGCACTTTCAAAGAGGAATAAATATACTCCACGTCTTTTGTGCACAGAGAATTTTATTTATCTCTACCTTGAATATTTCTGAAGACTTCATTGTAAACGTACTAAAACAGTACGAAGATTCACTTCCGCGTAAGAAGAAAATAATTTCTTGTCCTTAAGACCTTTAGTATTTCATGTTTTTACATTATTGAACACAATTTGTTGCCCTCGTAATGTTCGTATAGTTTTCTCTTTTCTCCCTAACTCCTCACATTCAATGTCTTTCGCAATCTATTTCTATCATCGTCCTCGACGTGGTCGTCGTCAAAGGAATGTGTATCAAATTCGCTCTTTCGACCCTCACATGTGACATTGTAACGCACCAATAAATACTTTTGAACTTCTTTCAAAACAAGAAACTTATATTATAGAGAACACTTTGTTATTAAGTTGAAATAATGTAACTCCGTGCTATGAACGTTTATTTATCGTCATTAACACTATTTTAACATTGCTTGATCACATCTTTAAGAGAACCACAACTAGAACAAGAACTTGTTAGGTACCCGTTTATCGACAGTGCAGTGTTGCAGGCAGAGAAATATAAAAGTAATAATTTTCAGAATATTTGATTTTTAATATTTTCTTTTTCATTTTATTTATTTAAATTTTGATTCTATTTCATTTTTTATTATTTAAACATTTAGTTGTATACTGAAGGCGTTTTAAATTGGCTATATAATTAACCACAGGTATTAAGAAGATTTTTGGACTAAGTGGCAATGGAGTATGAGTAACCTTACGTTAACGGCTTACAGGTCAAAGAAATGATGGACATACCACCAACCTCATCAAGGAAGGCATAACAGGCAAACGTTTCTTACTCACGGTAAGCTTTGAGAACAAAAGACTATCATTTACATTGACTTTAATCTCCCAAATAGTTTACATTGAAAATACGGAAGAATGTGACAGCAATTATGATAAAAATTCAATCTGATTCAGGAAGACTGCTGGCAGAGCGAAAGCGGGTTTTTTCCCTCGCCGAAGCAGAGCGCAGAGATTAACGGGCGCAGGGCGAGCGCAGCCACACCCTCTGGTGGCATTTCTGCCAACGACATCCGTGCTGGGAGTTGGGCACTGAGAAGAAACAAAGGAGCCAATATCGCGACACCCAGCTCTACGAGAGTGAGAGTACGGTAGAGGTCGGCAAGAAAGATGACGCAGGATTTATTGTGAATAAAAAAAAATTCTATGATCGCAAGCTAGCATCCGTTTAAAAAAGTAAAATGAAGGACACTATTCTGAAATATAATTTTATCTTGGTGTAGAAATCGACAAAGAGGAGAACATCATAGAGCCTGTCAAAAACGGTGGCAATAACGAGCAATGTAACGAACATATTTCGAAGATAATAAGTCTCTTTCAATAAACAAGAAGTCGTCCATAACGCGCGTGTGAAAGCAATGAATTCCAAATTTAAAAACGAAAGATGGAGTCGAGAGCAATTGAAGAAGATAAAGGACTTTCTAACCATTTCACATTTTCCAGCACATGATGTTAAACAGTTATTTACTTATTATTTCAATTTACAACCAATTTGTTACGTAAATAAAAATTTATATTAGTGAAGTATTAATTTGAAAAAGACTCATGGGATGGTCATATGATTGTTCTTACAACTTTTTAAACTTCTATTTTCTGTGCCGATTACCCTATTCTTCATTTACAAATTTAATTGCTTTAAAATGATTCCAGGCCCACTGACAATTCTTAGATTTCTTGTTTCCTGAATGACTATAATCCAAAATCTCCTCCCCCGCTGTAATAGTAGCTGACAAAAAGATTTCGTGGGCACGATGCTCATGGAGCTCTTTCGATGACATTTGGTTTTAGTATGATAATCCCAGACGACTTTTCATTTTTCAGGAGTATAATTATATTGAACACATTCGTACTGATTCAGATAATGGTTCTACATTGCTATCTTACAAGATTCTCTGTAACGATGATACAAGTAATAAAATAGAATTTTCAGATTGTAACCGCACAAAATCAGAATCAATTTCACAGAGAACGAAAATACAATAGGTGTGAAAGTTGCCCTGGAACACTCGATCATAAAATAACACCACGGATGGATAATGGACAGCGTGAGCACCTGGAACAAAAATTAAGTAGTAGCATTCCATTCAAATCGTCTCAGATTCTATAGCTGTATGTGCACAGAAAACTCAGGCTGAGAAAATAAGCTAGATCGACGATGGGAACACGGCATGCTCACTATGTCTCACCTCCATGCGAGAATAATGAATAAAAACACGCCCCGGATTGGGAACATCTCTAGCTGACAAAAATCCGATTAGTCTAACACTAATTGTGAAATATGTACATTATTATTATTATTATTATTATTATTATTATTATTATTATTATTATTATTATTATTATTACTGTCTGATATATTAAAATTCTATATCAATACTCTTCTTCTCAAAGAGAGTATTCTTTTCATTATATGAATGAAAATTAATCTTATATGAAAACTAATATAGGATCAATTTTATAAATTTGCCAATAAAAACTAATTAAATAATTGTTCGATAGATTACATTGATGATTAAATATTTTTTTATGTAAGGTCGCATCAACTTCTAGGTCATTAGCAATCGTTATTACTTGTAACGGTATGGTAACTGTGAGGATGACACGATATGATGATGATGATAGGGGGTGAAAGGACGAACACAATACAACCATGCCCGAGGCGGGACTGGAACCCGTGATCCTTCGGTCCGAGATCGCTACGGCACTACTGCCTTAGCGATCTCGGCGATCCGGGCCGACATTAAACTTTTGTCTACTTATAAGATATTTAACTAGTTAAAATCACTTCAATTAAATGAAACCACAATGATGTTCTTTGGAGTCCTTTTTCTCCCACGCAACTTAGTATATTCGTACACGCAAGTAGATAGATATAAAACTGAGAACACGAGAATATAAAAAATATATTTACGTAAAAATGATTATATGAAAAACGTAACGCAACCCAAGACGTGTCTTGTTCGAGTGTCTGCAGCTGAGGAGAAGAGACATAAGCCTACAAAGGTGAAAAACATCTCGAAAAGATTCCAAAAGCAATGGAATCATTTCAAAAGGTAAGCAAAGGCCCAATGATAATTGTATAAAATTAGGCAGGACGAAAAAATGTTAACAATTCTAGTTTGAATCAGTTGTAGAAAAATAGTTGTGCGGGAAAGATCAATATGAAACTTTTTTTTTGTTTGTAAATATTAAAGACGATGTGTTGGCTTTCAGAAATGATATAAAAGCAGAACAACTATTTATGAGAATTTTCAGTAAATGTAAACGAAAACAATTCGCCAAAATACTACAACATTTAGGGCTTAGTAGGCCGAGCCAAAAAAACAACAAATCATCAGTTTGCAAAACTAAGGTGTATCCACAAATGTACCAGGTAAAGATCTGAAAGAATGGAACGAAACAAGAGACGCGAGGTAGCGAAATAGCCGCTGCGAGTAGGCAGCGAACGTAGTGAAGATAAAACCGGCCGACGCTGAGGAAAGAGCAGCGCGAAGGAACAAGAGACGTACGGCGCGCAAATGGAGCTCTGGCGCGAGTTCGGCGCAAAAACTCGTCAGCGACGGCAGCGGCGGAGGCGTAGAAAGTGGTGGGAGTGGTTGCGACGGCTGGGGGTACGGGAAGGGGCGATGGAGAGACGGCGGTGCAAAGCTCGCAGTGGGCCGAACTGACACCCTACGCTCGGTTGTTGCGGATTTGATTGAGTGATTGATTGATTGGTGATTCCAGACGCGTCAAGGTATCTGCTAAGGTCGTTGGTCCCGTATGTGTAGTGCATGTTCCATTATTATTATTATTATTATTATTATTATTATTATTATTATTATTATTATTATTATTATTATTATCTGGAGGGGAGAGGGGATCTTCCCTCGCTTGTTGCAATCCGGCGCTGACCAATCGTCGGCTAGCGCGGTTTTTCCCCTCAACCAGGTATCTCCCACCAGCGTGGCAAAAGCCAGCCAGGACAAGCTCTACGCTCCCGACCGGTCTCCCGGCAGGTAGTGGTAGTGTAGTGCATGTTAGTGTGCGTGTAAGACGTGAGAATAGGACGAGGAGGAGGAAGGAAAGATTGCGCGCAGTCCGCACACTTTACTGCGATAACGAATGTTTGGAGAAGTGAGAAGGTTGAAGCTTGGCCAACATGGAATGGCAACCCGCAAGTAGCGGACCGTCTGTTCTAATGTAGGAGGAAAGGTCCCAGTTTCCATTTTATAACATACGCTACGTTTACCGATTTAATGACCTAAGTTGTTAGCGCGCCTGGAATAAATACTCACTATTGGTAGTGAGCAGTGTTAAAACAACCGGTGCTGCAAGTAGGAGGATCGAAACACGATTTATATATGTACTGAGAACTGTTTGACTTTTCATTCCTTTACGTATGTAATCTGAATTGCGATCCCAACCATAATCATACGATCCATCAAAATGCAATGAAATATCTTTTGCATTAACGAAATGCTCCATATGACTTGCCAATAATTCATTTGAGACCGTACCTTTATTGATAGTATCAAATAGTTTGTGTACTACCAGACAATTCAATTAACTAATAACGAAGATATTTCCGTATTTTTTCGTGTATGCAGAATTTGGATGCCAATACAGTTGCTTGATTAAGGAAAATACTTCCCTTGCACCCTGGTATTTTAATGAAATATTGTCTCAAAAAAATAAAGAATGGACATTTGTATAATAAAACATTACTTAATAATCTGTGAATTTTTCAAAAACACTGTACACAATCACAAAGGATTTCATGTTAACTACAGTAAAGTATTTTCACTCAAAGAGTGAACATATGTATAATAGAAGATTTGTAGTGGTAAGTTTTGTTATTTTATCGGTAAATTGAAATTAGTATATTACAATTTCTTTCCCAATTTTTACAATATTTAAACATGGTAAAATAACGAATCCATTTTAATTTTATTATTGCACGATTCGTAAAATACAGCAGTGGAAAACAACTTTTTTGAGAATAACAATCATCGATTTGAACTCATAGAGCGATTTTTAACCCTATTGTTCCCAACGAAAAAACTGACAGCTTTAGGTAAGTAGTGTCACCTATCGACTGTTCTTATTTATAACCTGGCAGAACGCGTATCGTTCGTAGCAGCGAGCGTCCGCGCGGGTTGAGTCGAGGGTGGGGGTGTCGGCGAAGGCGCGGCATCGGCCCAGACATGCGGGTCGCCTAATTACCGTGTTTGCCCGTCCTCGCGCCGCAGCGGCGGCGGCGGCGCCGGGACAGAGGAGGCGCGACGAGCGCACCCGCCCCCCACGCCAAGCCTTGCAGCATGCCAGGCACGACCCGCTCCCGCCCCTCCGCTCCACGGGCCTCTGGGGCCACAACCCCGCCGCCGCTGTCGTTGCTTGGCGACGCGCCGCTGCTGCGCACGGCACTGCCGTTGTCACGGCGTCGGTGCGTCACCATTGCCACGGCAGCAGGCGCTTGTGTCGTCTTCGGTGCCAACAATCAGTGGTTCAAATTATGGTCAGTAATATTAGCAAATCGCATACACCTATGATGCCTCTTCATTTCCATGTTGAAAGCCATCAACTTGTCAGGCGTTCTTCTTAGATCTTAATTGTTAATACTGAAATCGAACCGGCTCCCCCGTCGACTCAAGAATATCGTACATGCTTTCTTGACACGTTTTTTACCTTCTCGTATTCGTATATATGGAGGTATTGTTAAGATAATTTAATGTAAGAGTAGCAGAACCCGGTAGACGTTGTTCTGCCCTTCATTTCCCTTTCTCTTCGTTTCCGCCTCTATATTCGTGCTTTTCTATCTCGGCCTCCCCCTCCCACCACAAATACGAACTACAATTTTCAAAAAGATCTCACACTCTAGATTATGTTGTGAGAAATGTTTCTTTTAGGCCTTTGGCATCTAACGTTTAGTTTTTAATGCTCTACAAAGCTTTTTAAGAGTTATTTGACTATATAGATTTAAAAAATCATCTTGCGTGAGTTGAGAGGTGCATTTTATATGAATATTTCGTTTTTTTCTACAGCATATAACTCTGCTTAACATTATACAAATATAAACCATCTTTGAAGCAAGCTGTATATTTTGTGAACATTTGAGTAGGTGCAGAAAGTCTTCGACCCCACAATTTAACTTCGTCCTTGTGCATCGTCTTATCTTTACTATTGCCCGTATCCTTTCTACCTGCAAGGCATTGCGCCTATTTTCACCGCTTTCATTTCAACTGTCACGGAGACACTTGAGACTTAGCAGGCCGAAGAAATGACCGTCACAAACCGTTTGTTGTCGCCGGCCCCTGCACCGCTTGCGGGCTCACGCTTCCTCGCGCACCCCCTCCCTTCACAATCGATGTTGCTTAGTTTCCCCTAACGTCCCCCGTCGCCGACGTCCCCGCTCCGTCGCTCGGCCCAACGCCGTTAGCGGCTGATGTCCGTAATTGGCGCACACTTAACGCGGATTATCTGGCGTCACCGGACGAGGCGCGCGGCCGCTCCCAGGGCGCGCCCAGCGCCGCCCCGCCT
>BOPP01000002.1:4807279-4833789 GCA_017312745.1 Gryllus bimaculatus | reverse complement strand
GCCCCGCGACACCCCATCCCGCCCCGCCCGTCTGCGCCCGCCACGGCCGTCGAGCGCCCCTGCCGCGACCCTGCTCCCTTCCTCCCGCTTCCCTCCGCTTTAACCCTTTAGGGACCCTCGGTACATTTACCTAACATTTCGTACTCGTATTTCACGAACTCGTTTTTGAAGCTTTCTACACTGATTTGCAAATTGTATTTCTTCAATAGATGGAGACATTTTGAATGATTGCCAGATGTCGTTTTAGCCTTGGCCAGGGTGTACACATGACTTTACACTGTTCGAATCTTAAGCAGCTGAAACCGTACTTAGTTGCTATTCGCCTGTGGTTAAGTGGGAGGGAGAGGCCGGTGTGAAGCAAACGGTGGTTTGTCCGCACCGAAGTTTGCGGGGCATAAGGCAAAGTTCTGTTTTGCTTCTTCTTATAGAAACAAATACTCATATAACCAACGTTTTGGGCTTTGGAGCACTCTAGTAGTAAATATTTAGTAACACAACAATTAGTTAGCACTAGGTGTTGGAAAAACAAACTGCCAGAGCGTTCAAACGGCTCCTATGAGCGCACAACCATGAGCGAACGCTATGCGCATAAAAATTACCTTGGGCATTAAAGGGTTAAGGTTCTCACAGACCGTCGCGGGAGATCCGCAGCGGGTGCGGCGCGGAACATCCGCGCTTGACGCGGCGGCGGAATCCGCGGGACCGTTCGCACCGGAGCGTCAATTATGACTCAGAGTTTGGTGACAGTTGTCCTCGTTCGATAAACAAAGGCAAGGGGGGCTCAACCCAGAGGGGAGCGAAGACTCCCGAAGGCGGGCGGACTTTTACGAAACTTGTGCGCAGCGGTCGAAACGCGTCCGACTGCGTTACAAAATCCACAGGTAACAAAACGCCGCCAATCCGCTGCCGCGACGCTCGCCTGCCTCGTAGGTGTGAACGAGCTCATAGGGCAACACCTGACGCGAAATTTCCGCTGTGGCCATTCCGCGTAGGCTGCGGATCCACGCTGTTCTGGGGAGGCCTTTATTCTGCTCCGCTTCTCTTCTCTCCGGCGAGCTCCACTATCATGACTGTGTCGATCTGGCACGACGTGCGGTGGGACCGGAAGGAGAGTAAGGGCAGAAGGGGTCCTCCAAGCCTTTCTCTATTCTCCTATAGACCTACGGGCGGATGAGAGAAAGCAATGACAACAGGATTGACCCGGGACATGGAAAACAGCGGTTTATTGTGCGGTGTTACTTATTTCTGCATTTGATGTAGCCCAGCCTCGGCGAGGACGGTCGTCCCGAAGAGCGACTTCGCAGCGGCCATCGGGCGGATCGGCGGCATTCGAGGTGCACGGCGGTCGGAGAGCGGGCGGGGAGCTGCTAGCGGGCCACGAGGGTTGGACAGAACTAGCGAGGTGGAGGAGTTTGGGCCGATCTGAACCGACTAGGGGTGAAGGGAGTTCAGCAGGACTAGCTTGGGCCGATCTGAACCGCCAGAGGAGTGGAAGGTCTGTGCACACGGGCGTTAAGCTCACGAGTCGCAATCGTCCCCCCACTAAGCGGAAGTCAAGTTGTTCTATAGGCCTTTGCTGCTAAGATGCTCTTTCGCGACGGAGCTACGTCATTGTGCTCACATGCACGCCGGCTGCTTGCGGTCACGTAACAACACATAGCTTCTCTCCAACTTGGAGGTCCTCATCACCCCTCACCATCCCTAAATTCATAAAGTTAGGAAAAGACAAAAAACAATACAAGGACTGGTAACTCAAAAGTTTATTTAAAATTAACAGTAGTGATACTTTTATCCTAATTGTTACATAGACATGTCTGAGAAACCACGAGCTATCAGAATCGAAGAACATAAAAAACACTAGTGGTGCTAGAACAGCATGTACTTTCTCACAAAATTTGTAAATGTTAAGTAATATTATAATAATACGTGATGGAGTTGGTGTAGTTAGCAGTTAACTGGCTCAGGTGGATGCCCTGTAGTTAATAGCAACTCAATTTGTCCAGCAACACACGCTGTCCAATTTTAAGAATAAAGATGTGATCTCAGGGAGATTGTTATCATTTGAGGAATTCAGAATGCCTGACTTGAATTTATACATATAATTAAGCTACAGAAATGCTACAGAAAATTATTTCGGTGAGATTCTGGTACCTTATAAAGACGTAATTTATTAAATGACAATAGACACACACACTGTTGTGGCTGAGCTTAATGCAGTAATGATATGCCAAGACCAAACACTATAAAACATTCTCTAAAAACATCAGCCTGTATGAATGACGTAAGTACGAGAAGGAAGAACCATGACACACATTGAAACATAGAAATTGCTCTAAAACTCTCATATAATGCTGTAGGAAAGATATTGCAATCATATTCGATGACTTAGGAGGACCGGTTGCTACAGAGCGATAACACAGGTGCGCCAACACGACTGGCGTCGCTTGTGCATTGGGGTCAGCAAGAAATGTCCTTTAGAGGTCCACACACTTCGCGCTACGCCGACTGAGCTCACGTAAGGAATGCGTGATTATCACTCATTGCCAGGTGAGCACACACTGAATGGAATCAGCATACAAAATAATGCACTCTTCATTACCACGTTTAGTAGAGTTGACTACCTTTGTGGCGTAATTTTACGTGATGTGAATGTGATAGACACATGGATGTAGTTAAATCAGTTGCACACACAACCATTCACTGTTCAAGGCACAAGCGATTAGAAACACAGTACATTTGTGCAACGTGAAGGAATGTGTCTCGCATGAATCTGACTCGACTGACTGTTTGGGCTGAATGTGGTGGGGAGATGACGTGGTTCGTAAGCGAAAAATCATTCAGCTTATCCGAGCCAGTCTTTTACATAATGCCATCAAAGAAATCTTAGATGGTGCCTGAATTATAACTGAATAAGTTACGTAGTTAAATAATAAATTCGAATATAGGATTTTCAGTACGTGGTATAAGTTAATTTGTTAAATCATCTGAATGTCGTAATGATTCTCGGAAAGCGCCGCGCGTCAGACGCGGCCATAGAGATGTGCGTGATTTAGAGAATTGTCAAAGCGGTTGAACGCGCAAGCAGTTCTAAGAAACATTAGGATGAACACGCGCTCTTCAGTTAACCAGATTCGCGTGGCATCTGGTCGCCGGGCTGCGCTGGCTGAGTGAATACAAAACCCAGAACATTGGAATATAATTATTATTGTTATTATACCTATTACATTACCACGTTTCATATAATTAAACAATTTGTACAAGACCTACTGTAATATATGACATTGTGTGTTTGCAAATACATTATGGTTATTATAATACATTAAGGAATCTCGTAGGTTGTTTCAACAATTTATATTTTGATGTCATACAATTTGAATTAACAAGCACTTGTCACTCAATCACAAACATTACTTCAATCGCCTGATTTTTTATAAGAACCTTCTCACTGCTTCAAAAAACAGCAACAATGGATATCTGAAATTTACAAAAGTTTAAAAGATAATAGAATTGGGACCTTAAGATTCAATTCTGGAAATTATATCTCGTTTCGAAAAAGCATCATATTCATTATTGTATATGAAAGAAGGCGAAACAGTTTTAATATATTTAAAAAATGCAGAGAATTTAGAAAAAATCAGACCTTTTCAATTTTTAAAGCAAAGTAATTTTTTTCTGTTGGAGAAAAAAAGTTAAGCATTTGGAGCCAATTTTGACCCGAAGTGTGGTTAGAGCTTCAGGTAAAATACCTCTAAAAATTAAAATGGGCATTTCAAATTGAAGGGTTCACGTTAACAGCCACATTCATCGAAGAATATTAAACGTGTTGAAATTCCTGTGAACGGTTTATGCGGCAGTGTTGTTTGCAACCAAACAGAGAGATTTGTCACGAACGGACAGGCAGGCAGACAGGCTTGCAGAAACACGGGAAAACTGACAGGCGAGAAGGCAGACATACACAGACATAAACAGACTTACTAACACAGATGAAGACAAAGGTAGATAAAGACAGCCTGTCAGACATATTGACATACACTGATATGAATATTGGATGAATATCGGTGATGTGGAATATTATAAAAGTATATGGTAGATGTTTTGTATTTTTTATCCTAAAGATTATCTTCAACTTACAGTATGATGCAAACAGTGTCTCTCACAATGTTTTTAATTTCTCACCGTCTGCACCGGAAGTGTAGAGAAAGTACTAAATTGCAGCAGAAAAAACAACGGTATTTCGACAGAAAAATTTTTAAAGCCCAATACTGGTTACAAAAAGCTGATTAATATTTTTCTTATATGTAGTAAAGACATTCTTCTAACCGAAAGTGTAGTGAGAATCCAATTTCGTGGGTTCTTGATGCCGAAAAATCGATTAAAGGCAACGTGTGTCCCTCTGACTGTGAACAGTTGTGTCGCCTAAACCCTAAGTACGATTTTTCCAAAATAAATATTCCGCAATCGATTTGACTGATGTCAAATTAAATTTCAATCTGACATTGTGATTTTAGGGGATACTTTACAAGAAGTCTCAACAACATTTTCTATTTTTTCTTGTAGTTTCTTATTAGGACTGGCGTGCATATTACTTAAAGATCATTTTAATTCTACCGCAAACTGTGATATTATCTTGCAACCACATAATTACTCTTAAAATCACTTATGTAAGCCATGGGAAAACCTTCAATTTTTTGACCTGCCCAGGCAAGACGACTTATCCCATCTTCGCAAAAAAATGAATACAGCAAGTACTCATCGCTTATTTATACTTCTGCTCAACTTTATGGTTAAAGCGTGTTCAGAAATGTTTTATAAGATTATGAAACAATTGATGCATCCATCCGTGAACGGAATTCTCTTAATGAATACTACTCAAATTAAGGGGTGAAAGGGTGTGAGTATTCAACTTGTTCGCATGTGACGAGATTTACGTCATTTACCTACGCTCGTGGTTTACGTTTGCAATAAAACAAAAGAGCAATTCTTTGCAAACAGCAATTTTCCTAATGAAGCACTTCGCTGTAATTAAATACTTCCAGGTCAAAGGTAGCAAAAAATGTGTTCAAAAAGCACATGAAGGTATTCTGAACGGTATTCTGAACTTAATAAAATAGACCCTTCACAAGCAGCAAAACGTCGTAGAAAGTCATGCACTTCATTCCTCACTAGTTGTTTGACTTATATTCGTTAAATATATTCAACTCAGTAAAGTAGATCATCCATGTAGAGTAGACAAGAAGAGACGCAAAAAAACGTACTAATTTAGGACGTTAATTATATGGTTCTTCTTTGAACCTTTTGTCTCAACAAAATTTTTATTAATCATGTCGTTCACTTTATTATAAAAAAATATATATTACGTCTCTCAGATGTCATTAATAATGACAAACTTAATGAAATATTTGTTTCTTTTGAAGTTATTGTAAAATAAATAGACGTGAATAATTTCTATATCAGATTTTTATCTTGTAAAACAATCTGCTGCAAAATAACTAATGAAATGACACAATAGTATAGCGCGCTAGGAAAATCTCTCGCCAGTGATCACTTTCTGGTGAGAGTTCCTGCTACAAATATCATGTTTGTAGCACAAGCTGCAGCTTGAAACCGTAAATTGAGTACTCACCGGAATCGTAATAGATGCTGGATGAGTTGTTCTCCTCACTCGTTTCCCAGTGATCTGGATGTAAAGAAAAAGAATGCAAGTTTTAATAGAAGGCTCTAATTCGGCTCGGTGCGACCAGACTTACCTGGCGTACTGCGTATTTAAAATGTGAAATCATTAATATTCTTGATTTATGAAACATTTCACGTGCAACTGATTTATTTTTTTACTTATCATTTTTATTACAGAACCGCATCACAGGTCATGAACTAGCAATCACAAAAATAAAATCACTGTTACACTATAACTGTTATTATTAAATTCATTATATAAATTCGTTATCGCAATACTATTTTACAAAAAGGTTAAAGTATAATATACTCTGTAAAAATATTATTTTTGGACCTGTAATACCCAAAATAGAAACTAATCTCATTGCAATTTCGTTTGGCAAAATATAGCATTTTTAAAAGAACTTTTTCGAAAATATACTCGTCTCTTTGAAGGGTAGTAACGTCAGTACAGATGTATACTGATCAAAGATGAAAATGTGTTTTTATTCATGTACAACTTTATGAAAAAAACGGCCTTCCACTATTGAAATTCCGGCTCCTAATTTGTGTACTGCATATCAGGAAAAATAGAGTGTGTAAACCGAAAAGGTCTTGCAGTCTCATCTTACGGTTGATTATTAAAATTTGTCAACAGTGATGCATTTATAATTACGAATTTTGTTTACAGAATTTTGAGTCACAAATTATCGTAAGTTTCGTTCATAAAGAGGAAATGTTATGAAACTTACATAAATCATCTACGTGAATGGATAAGCGAGAGAAAGAAAATTTAGAGCAAGGTTACTCATTATTATCTTGACCTGAATAAAACCAGACAAAGACAGTGAATACGTTGCAAGGTATTCACATATTAGGCCCGTTTGTAAATAACCAATAGTTGAAATTGACTTTCATATAAAGGTCATAGGAAGGCAAAATACTCCAGACCAGCGAAATCAACCAAACGTTCTCGAACATATTGTGCTAGACTAAATACCCTACCTTACAATGAAAACCCTTTGAAAATTGGTTTAGTCGTTTCATAGCTTAGCCCTGAAAACAGGGAGGGAGACAAACATTGTAGAAACAATTGAAATAGTTCTCGAAATCTGTAAATAATCAAATGAGCTTTTAAAAATATACTAATTTAGAACGCATTACCCTCGATTTTAGATCTTGAACTTAAAATTGTCACTATGATGAGAATCAAATGATAGTTTTCTTAATAACTGTGCAGACGTTGCTGTAATTTCATGATAGTTCTGCAATATTTGTAAATGTAAAGAAACACACATGCCATTTATGTACCCTTTCCAACAGACACTAGTGAAATTTCATTAAAATTTAAATAAATGCATACACTAATATATTCTACCTAGTTGCATTATCCGTACATACAACAACTATTCAAAATAAAAGAGCAGAGAAGGTCATGGGGCAGATTTTGCAGTAATATATGGGTACGAAAATTTCAACAAATTCAAAACGTTTTCTAAGAAACCCACCAGAACAAAGAGTTGTTTTATAACTTTGCTACACGTTTATTACACCTATAATTGTAATTAATAATAAAATAAGTTAATCCCTTGAAACTTTGTTTTTAATGTTTAATCATTAGTGCAGTAGGTAAGAGTGTGTGTTATTCAATTATCTGCACATGGAGTCAATAAAACGTAGAACGTATTTGCAAGTATTTTTGAGACACGAACCTACTCGGTGTCTTTAATTAAATTGAAGCCGCAATCTCCATTCCTTCCAGTACCCTTTGCACCACGTAATATGTGGTTTGGCCGAGTCGCCGTCTCGTTTCGAGTGCAGTCTGGGAGGCACTCGTGCCAATACGTCCACCATCCATCCCAAGTGCTCTTGTGTTGAGCCTCTCTGCTCAAAAAGGAAGCGTCGAGACTCTCGGAACACTGGGTCGGCGAGACCGTACGCCGAACAATGTAACACTCTATAGGTCGGAGCTTTGACTCCGCCAAGAGCAACTTTTCTTTCGAACTCCGAGTCTCACTGGCCACCTCAAGCCTCATCAGTTGCGAAACAGATTTTGGCAACCAATAGAGCGTGGAGAATAAATGCAGACTTTCCGAGTGTTAATTACTCGTAAAGCAAGACTTCTTCATTAGGCTTTCAGGGTTTCCTTTCTCCTAATTTGCCGGTGCCGTTGTCCGAAAAGAGGCCCTCTTGTATTTCAACTTGGCCGTATTCATTAGTTGTTCTCTTCAAGTTCATTCGTACAAAAACAAGAGACAATTTAAATTGGGAAATATTTTCACTGATTTTGCTTGTAAAGGATTAAGCGGAATTTGATTTTTGAAAACAAGTTTACAAAACTCCTGGCATTAATTTACGTAGTACTTTTATAATAAGAATACAACTTGGGAACTATTAGATTCTTCAAATTTTGAAGTTTAAATGCCTTGCATTATACTTAAACTTTATTCGTAAGATTAATGAAGCTGTGTAAGTGTCGTATTAAAAGTGTGTAAGGAGATTTTTTAATCATTTGATAGGTGGATAAAATATTTGATCGGCAGAACAACTATATGATAAAACGTTCACCAAGTTTCATGACAATTGACAATTCTTAATTTATCACGAATATTGTTTCTATTCATGCAGTTCAAAAATAATTTTTTAGTAAAATTTTGTATCAGTGCTGAGAAAATTTGCATTTTAATTACGATAATGTTCTGTATTGATTTAGGACAAAAAACGCAAATACACTATACTTAAATGAATAATGAATAACCTAAATGAATTGAACTATATTTGAATGTACAATCGTAAAATAAGTCAGATGGCCTATGACTGAGTGTTAAATGTACTTGTGGCTCGGTCATGAACATTTTATTGAATAGTTGTGCACTAGTTTGGAGCACATGCGTACTGTCAATGGTTCATAAATCATTTCCACAAATAAACTAGTGGTACTACGAAAATCAATATCAGTGTCATGTAGTCTGATATACTACTTAAGAGTACTACTAATTACTATTCTCTGGTAGTATTAAGCGGCCAGACGAGAAACTCAGAAATAATTTAAAATTATTGTGAAATTACGAGAAATTTTCATTCCCTAAAAAGTACTTTTAAACGTTAATATAAATTTTAGCAGACTTGATACCTCTATAAAGATAATATTAAATTTTCATAATTCAAGCTTTAAATGTTAACTATTAATTTCTAAAAAACATTTATCAATGGGGTAAACTTAAAATAAAAAATCATTTAAAGCTATTTCACTACAATGCAATTTACGAAATATTTGCTACATGCTAACATCTTCGTATTAAAGCGTCAAAACATTTCTTTTTTTTTCATTACAATGTACCACAAATATTTCGAATTCCATTATGCTCTTAGAGTGCGATGTGTATTTATAGAGTCTAATCAGAAACAACTGCTGCAAGTGTTCTTGGCTGTCCGCGTACAACTACACAGAGGCAACTGCTGTTTGATTCATTACATTCCATTACAATATACAGCTCAATATCCGCCGCTACGTTCTGGACCACTAGCTCTATTTGTCTTCAGATGATTGCCTTGTATTTTTCAGCCTCCGAGTGCCGCTGTCAATTTGCAGAGGCGTCGGAGCATATTGCGGGGCCGGGCGGGCGGTCTTTTCGGGCGGCGGCGCGGCGCAGCGCTGGCTGGGGCGAGGCGGAGCAACGCTCGAGAGGAAGGAGAGCGCTCTGAGAAGTGGCGGTGCGGCCACTGCCGGGCTGGCGTTCTCTAGGCCGGAAAGTTACAGCGCTCCCTCCTCTGCCATCGCCACCACCAGTCAGCGCCTCTGTCGCTATTACCGACTCAGCATTCACCTTACTTCTGACTCCTAGATTCGTAATACCAGCTTCGGTTGCCACTACTACCTCTACCCCTACTCTACCTCTACCGTCACCACTAATATCCCTCCATTGCCACTGGCCATAGCAGCACCACTACCAGCGTCGCTACCAAGACCAGTACAAGCACCATTACCGTCACCACTACCGGCACCACTACCTGCATCACGTCTGGCACCACTACAAGCATCACTACCAGCTCCACTACCAGCACCACTACCAGCGCCACTACCAGCACCACCATCAGCACAACTCCTAGTACCACTACCATCATTTTACCATCACTTCACTACCACCATCAGTGTCTCCACCATCCATCGTGCGTTCAGCCTGCGAGAGTCCTAGAGAGTAGCGCGCCATAAGACGAAATACCTATCATTAACGAAACGCCTCCATCTCGAGGACCATCTCATCCGCTCGGCAAGACGCGCCCGGGGCTTATGGCTGCTCCGCGGAGCGACACGGGTGGTTGGGCGCCAACGAACCACGGAGGCGGTCGCTCTGCCCGGACTGTCTGTCCCCCCCCCTCATCAAGTCACGCCTTGCGACTCGGGTCGCCGTTCTTCTCTGCACGCGTTCTACTGGTCTCGGAATAGCACTCGCTCACACTAGTCCGTCTACTTACGTTGTTTTCCAAGATCCCACACGCTGCTTTCAGTTTCCACATGTTGTTTCAAGTTTCAGCACGCTCTCTCAAGTTTTCACACGCTCTTTCAAGTTTCCATACGCCCTCTCAAGTTTCCACCCGGTAGTTCTTCTCCATATGTTGCCTCTATTTTCCACATGTCTCAAGTTTACACACACTCTCTCAAGTTTCAACATGTCTCAAGTCAGCACACGTTGTCTCAAGTGTCCACCCTCTAATCCATGTCCATACGTTGTCTCAATTTTCCACACGCTTTCTCAAGTTTCCACACGCTCTCACAAGTTTCCATACAATCTCTCAAGCTATCATATGTCTCAAGTCTACGCAAGTTTTCTCAAGTTTCCTCACGCTAATTCATCTCCACACGTTGAGTTAAGTTTTTACATGTCTCAAGATTCCACATGCTGTCTCAAGTTTTCACTCGCTGTCTCAAATTTCCACATGTCTTACGTTTCCAAATTCTGTTTCAAGTTTCCACGTAGTGTATCAAAATTTCGCACGTTGCCTCACGTTTCCACATTTCTAACATTTTTCACACAATTTTAAAACACTCTCTACATTATGCTTCCTCAATTCTCAGCATTTGTTATGAAATCCTTCAATATTCTATCCCACAATCTCACCCCATTCTCTTTGTTTAAACGCAAAATTGTAAGGATGAAATGTTGTTGCCTTTATAATTATGAAACTTAATTTTACCGCAAACGGATTTTTGTTAATACACATTATTTTGCACAGTTATTTCCCCTATCTCACCAGGGTCTAGCGTGGGTTATCCTCGACCGGCCTTGGCTTGTTGCTCCAAGCGCAACCCTTCCACCGTTCCCTCTTCCTCGCCGTTCGCCGCGTTCTGACCTCGTCAACGGCGACGGGCCCGCGGGATCCGCCCGGGGCGCCGCTTCCCCCGGCTCGTCGCCACCGACACTCGGCGTCGTCATGGCGACCTCGGCGGCGACGGCGGCGGCGGGCAGGTGCCGCAGCCTCCACCTCCACCGCCCACCTCTTCCAACGCCGACGGTACAATTACCTCGGCAGCCATTTTTCACGGCTCGCCCCCGCCGCCGCCGCCGCCACCACGGCGATGTGACAGTTGAAAAGCGGCGCGCGATCCATTCCCGGCTCGAGGCCGCCGCGTAATTAAACACTTTAGAGCGCGGGTGGAGGTGGCTGCTCCCGGCGGCGGTGCGGCGGGGATGGAGCGGGAAAGCCGGCGGCATGGTGGGGATAATAAGGGTGGGGATGGTATTATAAGGGAGGAATGATGGTTGTGGTGGGTCAGGTAGGGTTGGTGAGAAGAGGAATAGAAATTCAGAATGGGACTCGTGAGGCAATGGGTTTAAGTACAGGGTTGGGATTCAGTCTCTAATTCTGGCTGGCGGGGGGGGGACTCCGTTGAGGAGGACGATGAGGTCGCAAAGATCACGAGTAGCACTAATTAGTTAGAATAGGCAGACCGTCGAAGACGCTGAATGTTAGCAAGTAGAAGTGAGAGGGGCGTTTGACCTTTAAGCGGTTACGAGATGCTGCGATGACTTCAATAGTGTCAAGATACGAAGCAAGGACCAGGGCACAAAGGGAGGTTTGTGCTGTCACCGTATCCGCAGTAGCTGTGCGGGAGGTTCACAAAATGGCGGTGGTAGTAGAAGTCGAGTACCGCGAATGGAGGCGACTCACGGGTGAAGTCTCTGAGGGAGAGAGTTGATGAGGGAGAAACCCTTCTCCAAAGGTGCCAGATTACTGCCCGCTTAGAGGGAAATGTATTGTAGGCCCCTGTTGGAGTTCAGAGATAAGCGTTTGGAGGTTTCCGTTTTATTGTGTCTTCTAAGGTGGGTCGTAATCTAACTCATATTCATATAGTCACTTGAGTACTTTATCGCTTAATGGAACAAGACTTCGCAGTCTCGTGTGAATGGGTTCGTATTATAAAGCGACAGCAACTATGCAAAATGAACGAGTAAATAATTTGTAATAATTTTGCATACAAAATATTATGTATTCTTTTTAAATGCTATAGCTGAATTACTGTATCTTATTGTAACTGAAAAAATTCATAACCTCGAAAGTTCTGGTATTTTTGTATGGCATATCGAAGATCATGATTTACAATTTGTAGGTTCTTTTTAATAATATCTAAATGTTTTCCCAACTAAATAGATAAAATTCTGCGTACGTTTCATATAAGACACTACACCCATTCAAATAAAAATATTACATATCAGGTATTTCAAATTATATAATTTTGTGTTTTTTTTTTCATTACAACTGAATGGAAACAAACATTATATTGTGTTTATTACTTCATAAGTTCCGAAAGAGTGGCAATGAAATTAGATAGTTTGCCTTCATACTACGAGTATAATATATGACTATCGCCTTTATGTAAAGTACAGACCATACCTTCGGAAGATCAAATGTGTGACGTAAATATGTTTTCTCACGTCAACTCATCTCTGGATACGAGGATACGACAATAGCTCTTACTCAAGTTAAGTCAGTTACGTATCTTTTAGTACTGAAATCAAGAGTATCGTAACGAATTTGACAATCCACATTTAATAGAATTCAGAATTCAGGGATTTCTTTGAAGCAAAAATGGACTTGACATCAGCGTATTATGAACCTTCGATACAACGTTGTTAACATAACTTCGCATTTCAATTGACCTTTTAGTTTGGAATTCTCTTTAAGTATTCTCATGCAGCTTTTCTTTCTTTTCACTTTTTGTTGATGCATCGAAAATTAAGCTCACTGGAAGAGAATTACACTCTTGATGCAAAAAAAATTCCATCGATAAAGGTATCTCAGTTTTCTCAATTGAGAATGTAAAAAGTAATAAATTGAAAATTTCAGTTGTTTCCTTGAACTCATTCACAATAACTTACAATTAAACTGTCAATTCGATAGTGCACGGGACTTATGTGGCTCTGAGTGTAGTAATTAGTTAACATACTGATTAATATTTAAAGTTGTATTACTTTGGTGACAATATTTACGAGTACATAGTACAAATACGGATTCTCATAATCATTAATTTGTTCTAATATCCTTAAGATATTGTAGCAGCCAGTGTGACACGTTATTAAAATTGTACAGAATTATTGTTTATCAATTGATTGAAGGTACTTGACCCTTTACCTTTTAAATATATTTAAAAGCTAATATAACATAGCAGTATACTTCTACGGGATTATATAATGAATTATGTAGTTAAATAGCGTTTAGATCGTTTTAAATTATTCTTCAAAGAAAAATAATTACATTTTAATTTATATTATGCAAATTGTGCAAATGTGTAAGCATTTTTTATATTCTGAGAGATAACAAAACTATTTGAAAATACCAATTAAATTGGTATACCAATTAAGATTCAACAATACAATAAAGATCAGAAAATATAAATTAAATATCCAATAATAAAAGTATATTAAATAATGAGTGATAAAAATAATTGGCGGCACAGCCACAAACGAATGATCATGATAAAAGAGGTATACTGCATAATTCGTAATACATATTTGCAATATGATTGAACGAAACTATTTCCATTCCGCTCTCACTTGTTCTTTGATCGGATTTTTTTTAAACATGAAATAAAAGGTAGTATTTAGCGTTTTCCTCATACATTTATTGCCAAACGCCTCCGTCCAGGCGATTAGAACGCTTCATTTAGACGCAGTTCTTTCACGCAGCATAAATTCCGACGACTGCCTCCGCACGCAATGAAATTATTAGCGCTCTAACATCTGATTGACGTTCCTTCCGTTCTCGCTTTCAGCTGCCACGGTCTCCGAATTTCAATAAGTTCGGGCCCGCCTCCGCGCGGCGCGCTGCAGGCGCTTTTCTCTTTTCGCGCCGGCGGCGGGCGGGCGGAGGCTGTGACAGCCCCGCGGCTCCCGTGGGAGATAGGCCATCGGCGATTGGATCTCTCCACGTCGCAGCCTCACCGTTTTGATTTTCGGTGCCTGCGGCGCGGCGCGGCGCGGTGTGGCGTGGCGTGGCGAGGCGGGGTGCGAGTCCGCTAGATCGAACGGGTCTCGCTGTTCAATGAGGATTCGTTCTGTCGATACGCGGACTCTCTCGGGGAAGCAGATGGCGTTTTCATTTTTCTATCTTGTCGACGAGCGTTGGTTTAATTCAATATCGTAGTTTCTTGAAGTTTTGTAGTAGGGCTTGCAAGCAAAGGATCTCTGGATTGCTTCTAGAATAACTTTTTTAAAAGAACTGCGTTGCTCTCGTAATAGTAAACATGCTTCTGCCAAGTTATTGAAAACACACAGTATAAAGAAGCTGCTTATATTATTACTGAAAATGAAAATTTCAAGCGTTAAACATAAAAGACTAACATGAATTACAGATGCTATGTAACTACGTATCTAAAGTTCAATCTGTAGTGCAGGTTGTTGAGTTTTGATTGAGATACATTTACTCAGAGAATTGTAACGTAATTTTATGAAAACATGTGTTAAAGATTGCAATTACGCTATACGACAATTAACTCAATTTTTTTACAAACAATTAATTTATTCTGATGGAAGATAGAAACGGATTTTGGCGCTGGCTAAAATTGTGACTTGCAAAATTCTTGATATTATTAGTTTTCTATTTCTAAAAAAGCAATTTCATTCTACCTCGTTCAGTTTTATTTCTTTAAACGGCTTTAGTTTTATATGTCGTTTCTTTTTAATACATTTAAACATTTCATTCCTGTACAGTGTCAACAACAGTACATATAAAAATAAAAGTCAAATGTACACATTTTAGTAATCTTCAGCTCGAAAACGAATATAAAACATCTTTTGCATATTTTTAACCTCGCAATTCTTCTGCAGTTTTCATAACTGCGACATTTTGAGTTAAAATGTTTCTTTTCTTTGAGAAGAATTAGAGCCTTAGAGTCTTTATCAGAACTGAACAGAATATCAACTGAAATATAAGGTAAACAAATAACACTTTTTACCAAAAAAAACTTAAATACGGAGAGAAATCTTGAATAAAGATACTCCAATTACATTTCCCTCCAAAAGCCTAGAGGCGACAAATTAAATTCATAACTTCTTTGCACAAAAATGTGACCTTTTGGCCGTGAGAGTTGCTTTCCCTTTGATTACCTTTTCGAGATGGCGCGAGCGTCAGTTGGAGACTCCGACCGTGGCCCAGCGCTTCCCTGACCGGGCAGGCAAGTGCTCAACGGCTGTGTTTTCGGGCTTTGTGGGCGGCCCATTTCACTTGACGGAACGCCGGCTTTTATTTTCGTCTCGAAAAGAAGTAAATTGATTCTGTTTCTGCTTTGTGGTTTCGGGAAAATGTTGAAAGCATTCTTTCAGTACATCGTTTAAAAGCGTCTATTGCGTGTATGCGAATTTATCACTGACTCGTCAAGTGTGTACATTTTCTAGGAAGAAAGTTTTTGGGACTGGTTATATATTACAAAAAGGTGGTCGTTATTAGGTTAATTTGTTTTATAGAAGCAAATAACACATCTTTTTTCCTACTCGTTTTTTATGCGAATATTTATACTCGTATTAGTGTGTGATACAAAATGTGGTACAAAAAATAATTTAACGAAATCAAGTTCTGTATTACAATACACACACAATACACTTAAACATTACAGTAGTTTTACCAGAAATGTGAAGATTTGCATCTCGAATATAAAAAAATAGTTTTAAATAATAAATTTAACAAAAATTAGTTGCATGATTTTTTTTTAATTTTTCTTAGAAACAACAAAAACATTTTTCTTACTAAGGTGAAAGTATTTACGCACGCTCAACGATATGATGAGAAGACGTTATAGGGATGTTGCAGCCAAAAGGCAAAAGGCGTTTGCTTCGTGGAGTACAAAGTTTGACGGATTGGATTGAATGAGGTCTGTGCTTCAAAACTGATGCAGCCAAAAGCCAAAAGGCGTGAGCCAAAAGGCAAAAGGCGTTTGATTCGGGGAGTACAAAGTTTGATCCTAAAAGTTTCCAGAATCTCCCCACTACTGTCCTTGGGTATGCGGTCAGCCATGTCGGTGATCTCAACACTTCCCAAGCTGATATACGTAAACGAGATACCCTTTGGCAAACACTAGCAAACATATTCTTTGGCTTACGCCTACGTCATTTTTTGCTATACTGTTTCGACTTCAATTCATCTAATCAGCTTGGGAAGTGTTGAGATCAGCGACATAGCTGACCGCATACCCAAGGACAGTAGTGGGGAGATTCTGGAAACTTTTAGATTCAAACGTTATAGCGATGCCCATACATGGTACGAGGTCCGTACAATTTTTTCAAATATATACGCAAATAATGATTTCCTTCGCTTTCTTATTGTTAGGAAGCATAAATTTTCTAGAAAATATTATTTTCCCTTTTAGACGTAATCATATCAAATTTATTGGTATTGAGTAGTTGCAATTACGTAGACCATTTTTCATTTGTTCGCCATAAAGGCTTCATATTTCATTTACATGATTTGTGACACGTCTGTCATTTACGTGATTTGTCTGTTACTGTAAGGGTGAAGGGGAGGATTTGGAATCTATGTGCGATTGACATGCGTTCACAGCGTCTCTGATAAGGCTGGCTATATTATATTACACGTATTTTATTTATTACAAACTGCGGATGTCTTTAAATTAATACTTCCTTTTTAAAGCCATAAACGCATAGAATGCATGTTATTCGTTAACGTTTTATGGTATTTGCCTCAGTGAGCAGGAAACCAGTGAAATTATACTTTTGAGTACAGTCGGGGTAGGCACTAAGCCCAATTTTTCGGCAGCTATGAACTGGGTCAGGGCGAGGGAACCGAACGTTTTTTTGTACTGACGAGTTCGTGTACCGAACCATGTGCTTAGGAAAAGTCCTCGATAGTTTTTAAAGAACAAGAAGTATATTTTGTAAATGAAGTGCAATGTTTGTAAAAAAAGTATACTTTTCTAGTTTTCATTTATTAAGGCTAAAAAATTCATCAGTGTAGTAGAAATTAATCGGTTCTTCATTTCAAAGGAAACTTAACTAAAAAGGTACGAAACTCAAAAGGTATGATACCCAAAAGGTATTAAACCAAAAAGGAATTAAACCCAAAAAGTATTAAACCCAAAAGGTATTATACCAAATGTATATTATACCAAATAGATATTAAGCCCAAAAGAAAATTAACCTCAAAGGTATTAAACCCGAAAGGTATTAAACCCAAAAGGTATTAAACTCAAAAAGTATTAAACTCAAAAAGTATTAAACTCAAAAAGTATTAAACCCAAAAGGTATTAGATCTGTATTTAAACCAAATGGTCTTTAACCCACAAGGTATTTAACCCGAATGAAACTTAACTGAAAAATTAAATAACTCAAAATATATTTAACACCAAACTTTTGTTTTAACTAAAAACCTTATATTTCCCAAAGATATATTTATTCAATAATATTTTATAAAACGTATATTAATATTTCAACCAAAAAAATATTTGAACAAAAAATAAGTAACTAGTGCAAATAAAAAATGCTTAATTTTTATTTATAATCTTATTTTCCAATTCTGTACAGTTAAATTCTTTCATTGCTGTCCAAAAGACATAAGCAATTTCTGCTATTTTGTTACGGACTAAAATGAAAAATTACGCATTTTAGTCTGTAAAGTATGATTGAATCCTTTTGTTGTTCAAGAATGACCAGATTTTCTTTTTAGAAACTAAATAATATTTATAAATAACATAATTATTCTTTACTCGAAATACTAATCATCTTTCGCGAGTATAATCACAGTTAATTTATGCATAAATATTCAGTTACTGAATAGTTTAACAACTGTTTTATAATGGTATCGTGATTGAAATTACAAACTGCAAATAGGCACATCTATGAGAAACTCTACCAACTGTTCGCGTGAGTTAATTAAAAACTTAATTTCTGTAATGTAAAGGATTTCATTTTATAGATCCAGACGAGTTCATGTGATATTTCATTAATGAAAATAATAAATAAATTATCTTAACTCATTAACGTCTAGCATCTTTACTTCAGGAGACACGTATCTTTTTGTATTTTACACTGTAACTAATGATTTTTTACGTTTTAGTACAATTATTTTTCAAAATGTTGATGGTGATGATTGATGTCACATGGTAACCACGATTCAGTTTCTAGCATTTATTCTGTTAATGTATATATATTTATAAGGGACGTTAACGTGGTTCCATATTAGAAACGTTTGTATTTCTTTCAATTATGCTATCTTTTGTAACCGAAACGACACCGTAAGTTAGCAACTTCATTAAATGAATGTGTGTTTCAGTTAAACATGTACTTACAAATTTTTATAGCTCATTTAAATAAGATTCAATTAAAATGCAGTTGAGCGGATAGAGAACATAGAGATTTCTGCTGGGCTTGCATAACACTTTAGTGGTAGAACAGCCGCTACAATATTTACAGTTGATGCGACGTTCGTATTGCTTAGGGTTTGACTGGCGTTGTTCAGTGCATAGCAAGTTCAGTTGTATCACGAAAATAATACATGACATTTGGAGCTCTTGTCCACTGCACCCTGCGTTACCCGTTGCATTTGGTTTAGCTCACGGTGTCTTCTAAGAGCCCCGAACCACTTCTGCATGAGCGTGTAGCTTGCACGTAAGCACGGGATACAACGGAACACGAGACACCACTGAGAACATGTGATGCACCAAGAAGGAGAAGATGGCGCAGTTCTCTGCTGAGGGTCCGCGTGAGAAGAAACCCTCTCTCGTTCACGCCATGCTCCCACCGCCTTGCTCTTACACGCCATGGGGCTGAAGAATGGCATGGAGGTATCCGTGGCGCTGACTATACAAGCACACGAATCTACATTATCATTTTGAAGTTGTTCAACTAAGTTCGGATATATTTTTGCTAACGCTGGGTTAGTGATTTCACAATTCATTGTGTCCAGGTAACAATAAATCTCATTCATGTTTCTAAATTATTCATTTCCAAAGCGCGCAAAAGTGGGACGAAATTTGTGCATCCATGTGAGGAGTAGGTGTAGTTTTGTTTCATACCTATAAACTCGGGAAATATGCTATCATCTAAACTTTTTTAATGCAATTTTTTCTGCGATCGGTTGCGTTAATTATGCTGTCGCGGCGCTCATCACATTATGTCATTTTAAGAATATTATTGACTGGTGTTGCGATTAGAGAGGAGAGGGTGCAATAAGCATTTGGGGTAGGTAGAAGGAAGTTACACGTTCATTAGTCATTTCATAGTGAGATCTCACAGTATCTATTGTTTATGTATGTTAATTCGCTAACGTGAAGAATAATGTTTGTGTATGTTCTTGTGTTTCTTATACACATCTATGTTTAGGAAGTCTGTTAATTAACTAAATATTTTATGTTATGTGCGTGGAAAGTTTACGACTATTCTCAAAGACATCCCATTACTCCGATCCCAAAAGGGAATACGAGTTGTATTTTGAATCAAAGATAGATGAGGACTGTTGGTCACAACAGAACTATTGGTCATGTTTCTCCCGCTATTCAAGAGCTTGGTTACAAGGAACCCACTCTCTATACTATTTGCCGTACCACTATTGGGGAGGGAACCTATTGTGACTTGTGGAATAAGAATAAATTCAAATAGCTACAAAATAAGAAGTGTATTAATAAATTACAAACAAGTTACAATAATTGTTAAAATTAAACCCTCCGGCAGCCTTTTCTTTTCCAGTAACCCTGCCTTATCGCAGAAAAAGCGACGCGTGATGCACGCTGTCGGACTTCCGTCCCGTGACTATCGCCGTCACATGGCCTGACGCCAAAATTAAGACCGGTTGCCGTCCGGCGGACCGCATGCTTACAGCACCCGAGATCGTCTGACCCTTACACTCCGGACATCTCGCCCACACTCCTACTCACCCCGTATCTACTCGTCCTCCGATCTCCGATGCAAACTGAATGAGAACGCGGGCGCAGATGGCGCCGCATTAAATAGTTGGGGCCTGCACCCCACCACACAAGTTTCCTAGGTAGGCTCACCTGCTGTCGGCAAGCGAGGGCTCGCTAGCTTGCTTCCTAAGAGCTTACAGCCTAAGGGTATTTTTGACTCTGCCACCGCTGCCAGAGCTGCGTCTGCGTCTGCTGCCAGAGCGCGAAACCAGGAAGCTCACAGCTCAACCCTTTCCTCCCCTGCAACGTGCTTTCACTGACCTAACGGTTTGGGCCCTCGTGTTAATGACACCACACTATAGACTACATTGTAGATTGCTACTTTTGTTTAATGAAAGTAGCGGCAATCTCAATTTAATTAAAAGACACAATTTCGTATCCAAATTTGGGATCTGCAATTTGCCCAGTTGCGCATTCTGATTCGTTTCGAGTTCCAAAACCACCAACGGAAAGGAAAAATAAAAAAATACACATCGTTTGATAAATGGTAATAACACAAATAGGCTGCTTAAACATTTTTGGATGACTCACAATCGGAAAGAATGGCGCCTATTAATAGATTCCAGAATTAGTAGTCTCAAAGCCATTTTCTTACATATCGGAAACGAGAAACGTTTAATACCAGTGTACCTTTGCATTCAGTTAAAGGAAAACTGCGAGAACATGAGGCTATTCTTGAGGTATCCTGGCTATTCGAATAACAAATGGAAAATGTGGTCATCTCAGAGTTCTGGACTTCTTCTAGGAATGCAGACTGCTTACACAAGATATTGCAATTTCTTGTGCCACTGGTATAGTAGGGCAATGAAAGATAATTATGTGGTCATGAGTGGCCTTTGAGAGAAATTTTCAATTCTGGTGAAAAAAATAAACACTCTCGCATGAATCCCTAACTGAAGAAGATAGTTTGATGTCACCACTCTATCTAAAGTTGGGCTTTACGAAGAATTTTGTGAACCAACGGACTAAGATGGCCAGGGATTTCAATTTGTACTATCTAAATTTCTTGCCATTAGTACTGAATGAATGAAGGAATTTTTATTCGGCCTCAGATTCATGACTTTATGAAAGATATTACCTCTGAAAGTTGCTGACGGAAACTGAGAAGACAGCTTGAATGCGACAATGTCTTGGAAAACTATGTCTTATAGACATAGAACTGACTGTACACATACTGGTCTGTTACAAGGATATGGGGTGAAATATGTCTCTGAAATTACATTTCCCTCCTCCCCATTTCATTGTCTTTCCACCTAAACTTGGATATGTGAGTAAAGAACATGGTATGCGATTTCACCAAGATATCGCGGCCATAAAAATACGATATAATTGAAGATGGTCATCAAACCTTTTGGCGGATAACGGCTGGAACATCGCATAAGAAGTGTCACCATCCACTCACAACCGGAAAGTTCCTAGAAAACGTTTCAAACTTCAAGTACTTCTCAAGAATAATTCAACTTTCTCATACTGTTTACATTCTATGTTTGGTAACACGAAATAATCAAATAATAATCCAAATAATACAAATAATTTGATATAAACAATATTTGTAATACAAGTAATTTTTGTTACGTGATTTGTAAATTAATATCCTACAGATTCCTCCTGTATTGTTATTGAGTCATTTCCAACTTTCTCGAAAGTGGTACGAGTATATGTAGTACCATTTCCAAAAAAAAACTGATACGTGATGGGACATTTCTGATATCATTCTCGCACTCAGCGTATGTGATTTAGTAAAGAATACGTACTTTGGTCTCGCGGCACGACACGAAGTTCAAATTTGTTGCACTGTGTAATCGCTATTCACCTGTTGCGGTATGGAACAGCAGCATTGTGTATACCTGATTTTGATTACTTGATTTTATTCAGCAACACTTTTTTTTGTACGCTACTAAAATTTATGATTATTTTCTGAATGAACACTCAATAATTTAAAATATACAACTTTTAATTAAACCGTGTCAATTTTAAATAATATTTTCTTTTAGTTTAACAAGTTTTAACCAATCAAAGTGGTTTCAATTTTATCGAGACCAGTATAATTACAACCACTTTTTATCAACCTAAACTCGATACATTCCTCACATATATATCATTGTGAAAATAAATGTTATCACATGAATAAACATGTTTGAAAATCTCTTTCCATTCTCCAAACATTCGCGCATTTGTCTTCACAAAGAACAATGTTGCGCACTTCGAAAGCAACCCTTTCGAAACCGATGTGGTGGTCACCACCACCAGCTCTACGTTCGTGGCAGGGTTATCACCTCCATTAATGTAGTGCATGCTTTTATCGCGGGAGGTGGCGGTGTTCCTCATCTGTTGATTGATGGGATTCGCTGTCGACTTACAAGTCGGTTACATTGCGGTTTTTTTCTAATCCAGGTATCTCCCGCCTTCAAGTCATTAACCTAGCTCGGATAAACTACAAGTTTCCACAAGGACTAAGATTCTTCCTGAACTCTCAGCACGTGAAATTTAGTGCATGTGAGTTGATGTGTATTTGAGTAAGAGGAAGGACCGGAGCGAGGAAGGAATGTTCGTGCGCATATAGTGTCCCGTTTGTGAGAGTTCTGTTCCAGAATTCGCCTGGGTTTGGTAGATGAAAATACGGCAATCGCGGAATCTAACAAATGTTTAAAATTATGCCACTGCCAGGATCCAAACCTAGGACCTCCTGGATAGAAAAAATGTGCCATCAATTGATGTTCTGAGGTAACCTCATCAGGTAACATCTAACACAATTCACACCTCTAGAAATTTAGTTTTATTGCCACATCTTCCCCAAGTATACCACCAGAACCATGCGTCAACATTTTAGTTTGCCTCAATCTCCTTCACCTTCTCCACTACCCTGCAGTGGCTCAGACAAGGAGGTTCGAGAGTTTGAGTATAGACACTAGCTAGTCGTACGCATTCGTGGCCAGAGTCATGTAAATTATTTTGGCTGCCCAGGTGACGCCACGTCTTCCATCCCCGAGCAAGACCACCACATGGTCGGCACCACAGCCTTTGATGTGGCGTCATCCGGACCGCCAGAACCAATTACTATAATTCTATTTTCGACACTAGCTTTACCATCACTTCCTCGTCTCCAATTTACTGCCAACGCAACCACTACCACCCCCGCCGTCCCGCCGCCACCGCCACCACCGCCACCACTACCACTACCACTACGACAGCTTCTACTTTTTAAGATATCCGGATGCCACATTTCAAGCAGAACATTTCAGTTGCTTGAGATACCTACTCAGAACCACAGAATTCAGATACAGAGGAATATGACACCATCTCCAACAACAAACCCCTACACCGCTTACGCTACACTCAAAGACTCCGCATCACCCATCCACACCAAAATACTCACGCACCTCTTCACTCCGTGCCGCTTGATCGCTCGGAGAGGCCAAGGAGAGAGAAAAAAAACCTCGCTGGTGAAGCATAGGCTCTCGATGCGGCCTCTTGTTGCGGCCTCGCTCGAATTCGTTTGCCGATTGCCAGCGCGCCATGCGCCGAAAAGAGGCTCTCCCAGGCCACTGGAGCCTCCGCAGCTTTTCATCAATTCGAAAATTCCGCACGAGAGGCGGGCGCCTCCTCTTCTTTACTGCAATCGAGTTGAAACATTGATTTCCGACCACAGACATTTTTCACCGCTCCCTAATACCTCAGGGATTGGGAGCCTGGTTGCGAACAGGGAGTCTAGTAGTTCGGAGCCTAGGTGCTAATTAGGACTTTCGGGGAACTAGTTTCTCTTTGTAAGCGTATAACAGCATTAGGTGCAACTCATCTGGTATAATAACTTAGCTGAACTGCAATGTTATAACAACACTTTTCGAAGGTCAGGAAGCAGTGGAACTCTTTAAAATGTCAGTATTATTGATGATGGCAAATGTGAATTATCTTCCCATATCTGTATGGAAATTCTCAATTTGAAATCAATTTAAGTCCTCGTAATTTAATGAATACTGGGAATAAAAGACAAATTAGTATTAAATTCTAAAGGAAACATATTATCATTGCTTATAAACAGTAAAACACTTATGGGGGACAGAAAGAGACAGAGACGGAGAGAGACGAAGAGGGAGACAGAGAGGGAGACATAGAGGGAGACAGAGAGAGACAGAGAGAAGCAGAGAGAGGCAGAGAGAGAAAGACAGACAGTCAGAGAGAGTTAGAGAGAGAGAGAGGGAGAGAGAGCGTCAAAGAGAGAGAGAGTCAGAGAGACATAGACAGAAAGAGAGAGAGAGACAGAGAGAGAGACAGAGAGAGATGGGGACCCGCCTCCCGTGACTCTAGTTACAGTTTATTGAGAGCGAATGTAATGCGAGGCGGGGCAACGGGTAATAGTTTCGTTGATTTTTTCTCTCAGAGGTCAGATTTCAATTTTAGACTAGAAGCAAACTATCAATCTACGAAAGGTTTAGGCAACGATGTTGATACTAAAATAATAAATATATTTAAATTTTTAATAGATACAAACACCTTATAAGATCACAGGTTTGAAACTCACCATTTGCTCTTTCCCTTCTATTCTAATTCAAAAACCTCTAATTAATAAATAAAAACATATTTTTTTAAACTGTTTAAAACCACTAACAGGTCACACTAATCTAGATATATTTTATTCAAAACAAAAGCATCAACAAAATCCTGATCATCATGTAAAAAATATTTTTTCATAGCTCTATGATGCATTATAATCAGTGGTGCGGAAGATGTATATTCGATGCTGCACTAGTGTTTATGTAGACAAAATCGTAGATTCGACTACGGCAGAGCGCGTTTGCAACCAGGTCGCGCGCGCGTTCGGCGGTCCGGTCGCTCGCAATCCGTCACGGGCGGCGCGGCCATCCAGAGGGCTCTGGGCGTCGCCGCCGCCGTCGGGGTGCCTCAGGGGCCGGTTTTCGGTATGCAGCGGCGCACCGGCTGCGGCCTCGCCGCGCGGCGCTTGACGCCGGCGGAGCCTTTGATAAAGTACAAACGGTACCTGTTTATCCCACCGCAGCGCTAATGTCGTTGAGCGGCGAGAGAACTAGCCGCCGGCCCCGCAAACGCACGGTTGCGGAACAATGGCGACTAATGGGACAAAATGGAGCCGGTTAGAACCTGGGGCAAATATATGCCAACATGCAATATTTTGTTTTTTGTTTTATTTTTTGTAAATTGCAAAATGTTTAATTTTTATTAATTTGATTAATAATTATTTTATTATATTATTATAAAAATAATTATTATTCAAATAATTATTTTATTATCATTATTTTATTAATAATTAATTAATGTTTATATTTTTTGCTTCAGAACATTCCATTTTCATTATTATTCACGATTTAATTAAGGTACATATATTTTTGAAAGTATTTATGGATAATTTGAAGAGTTCTCAATCTCTTAGATTAAAATTATGCATTATTTTTTTGTAACAAATAATTTTTCATTGCTCAATGATGCATTATAATCAGTAGCGCAAAAGATCAATATTCGATGCTGCACTAGTGTTTATGAAGACAATTCAATCTTCATTAAGATATGCATAAATATGGTGTAGAAATAAAATTGTAGGTTTTAATTCTAAATTATTAATTTATAATATATTTTAAATTTTTTTAAAAATTCTTTTAACTCAAATAGAATCAGTGAAGGAATATAAATAATGTAAACATGCTTTTTTAAATAGTAAAAACTGTATTATGATTTTGCGTCATAGGCTTTAGGGGGGAGGACTTAAGTAACCTGTGATTTATTTCCACTGCCAAAGATTTGTTTCCACCACAATAACCATCAACTAAAATCAAATGTATAAGGGTAAACATGAGTGGAATTTATCATGTATAAGAAGGTAGGTTAATGAAAGCAGCAATATGAAAGAATAGCATATTTATTTTGACTCCTTTAAAGTATCAATAATAATCATCAATATTGTATTATTTAATATTAGTTTGTTGGTTTTTTTACTGCCGCCAAGTTTGAACTATGAACTTAACTCATCTTTGGCAATGAGACACCATACGTTTTCTTATTACATTTATCACTATTCCCGACGTCATGTGATGGGTACATTAACGAATGTTGAAGAATGTCTACAAAATAGGTTTGCATATTGATGCCTTATGAATAAAAGTGATGGTTTGCATAGAGATGCTATTTAAGAGACATCTACCATTATCGACCGCTTCTACCCTTGATGAAACATTACTTCTCTTTCTATTTTTATCTTTACATATAAAATAATTTACTAATAACTATTTAGAAAAATATCCAGTTCATTCGCCATAAACTAATAAAAAACAAATGACTTCACAACCTAACTTAAGAGGTTGGATATCTATGGCCACTTAGATCCGTCTTTCGGACTACTCTTGGCACCACAGTCTCATCCACCGCCGCCGCCGCCGCAGACCGCCGCCATTGTAGGAATTGCCGCCATTAGGAGCAGGGC
>BOPP01000002.1:4766771-4807274 GCA_017312745.1 Gryllus bimaculatus | reverse complement strand
CCCCCCCACCCGCACCAGACAATCCAGGCACGGTGGCCGAGGGCGCGGATTTGGCGAGATAAAACCGACCCAGATTTCTGCGCTCTCCGAATGTAAGGCAACGCTCATAAGAATCACGATAATTAACGGAAGAGATGTAGTTATTTTTTTGTACGGACGAAGAAATTTTTTTGTACGGATTTTTTTGTGTCGTCTACAAAAACTGCAAGTGTTTCCAAGCAGTTAAACTTCATTGTGCGATTTCAATGATGGAAAACAAGCTTTACAAATAATACTTTCATCCAATTATAGAATGTTTAAGTACTAAAATTAAATTGAAATTAGATGATATTTGCAAGGTATCATATGAATCAAAATAACTCACTCTGATTAAAATGAATTAAAAAACGAAACAAAGTGAAGCAAAGTAACTCTTGCCCTCGGTGCTAGTCTTACGAATGAGATGATTTGGATAAACCTTGTTATTATTAAAAACAATTTGGAAAATACGTTCACTTAACAAGTAAAAATGACCCACCTTTTGATTTATATCTTAAAATATTCGAATGTAAATTGAAATAAGACTTAGATGAATTCAGATTTTATCGATTCACTAAAAGAACTTCGTTTCCTAAAAAAATTAATACATCTAAGTATCTCCGCTTGTGCGCTGTTCTGCACCAGGGCTCTCATAAAGAGGCTCCGAATGAGATCTTTAGACCCGCAACGCCAACCTACAATGTTCTAGTTCGTAACAAATTATTCGCATACGGAATATTTAAGATTATTTCATAATGTTACTGCCACTGCATGTGATATAATTATTTCCCCCACACACTCCCAAAAACTGAAATTTGGACTGGTGGGGTCGGTGAAGGTGACTCGGAGCATTAACTGATGCAGAGGTCCTTGGTTCAAGACCCATCGATGGCAGGATTTTCGTCACTAGCCCGAATGCTAAGTTAAATTCAGTCGCTGTCTACAAGAGAATTCTAGCGGCTGGCTGTTCTGATCGGTAGTTTTCCGTGATTTGTTGGATAAATAACAAGTGAATGTCAAAGCAGTACCCTAACAAACAGACCACGGAACACACGCCGTCTTTCCTTCCTCCTCCTTGTTCTATCTTCACCCCTTACTTACACACTCACACTTGCATACAATAGCACACTTGCCGGGGGATAGGGCGGGAGCTTAGAGCTTATCCCGGCTGGGACGGTGCCCTGGTGGGAGGTACTGGGGAAATCTCAAATGTTCCCTTCCAGCGGGGAGAAGATGATTCACCACCTTCCGAGGAAAGAACATGCTCAACACTTACGGGACTAGTGACTTCAAAGTTTAAGGGCTCGGTGTCACTAATTAATTGGATTGGTGGGCTAGTGACTTTAGTGACGGTGACAGCGCGTCTGCCACGTCGCCTGTAGTTTTCCGCATTTGATCGTCAGCTGAGAGAGCTGAGCGAGCTGAGCGCCGCCTACCGCCCGACCAGGGCCCTTATTCACACGGCTGCAGCGAACGTAGCACTATGTGTTATTTTGGGCATACACTAGAAGTATTAATAAACCGGAACGTTTTTTCCGTATTGCACTAGTATTTTGTTACCAGGTCAAATGTGCTAGGTGAGTAAGCATTTAATCGTTGTGTGAAAGTTATCTAAAAAAAGGCAATTTTGTCCTCTTTTCGACTCTGTACGACTTGTCTGTGACCTCAACTTTCTTGGAATGATCTGAGTTTTGAATTGTCGTTTTTGTCTCCAAATAAGACCAACAGTTGAAATAAATTACGATGTTTCATTGAGCAATTCTAATGATAGTTAATTTTGACTTAAAACTAATACTAAAATAAATTTTAAACTCTTAAATTTGTGATGTTTTTCGCAGCACAATACCTTGAAAAAAGAATATTAAAATTATTGACTAAGTATTCATTAACGCCCTTAAAGTTACCGCAACTCGCTTATATTCCGAGGCCATTTCCGCCTCCACACCAACTAAATCGGGCACACATTCTGCTCGAAAACGCATCGCGCAGTTTCGTAGAATTCGCTCACGTTCTGCCAGTGAGCACGAGAGGGTTCTCCAATTAATTACGCGGATATTGGAAAATTTAACGATACTGAAAGCGGGCGTAATGGCCAAGGCTTCCATTTCGCGTCGGACGCTCAGCGCGGAAGATGCAGCGAAACGATGCGAGAACCGCCGCTTCACGCGCCACCTTCGCGCCAACCTCCGCATCGCAGAGAAGTCTGCCCCAAAGCGAACTCTGCTAGGTGAACGTTCATACGCAAGACCCTCAGAGGCGAGTGCCTCAGCGTTTGTATTTGCGGTCTGCCACGTGAAGTTTTTGATGGATTGATTGATGGATTAGTGTTGTGGGACATGCTAAGGTCATTAGTCCCGTACATGTAGTGCACGTTCATATCTCGTAAGGTGGCGGTGATCTCCACCTGGTTTGCGAGATCCGGCGCTGACCTAAACGCCGCTTGGCGGGTTTTCCAAACCAGGTATCTCCCGCCCGCATATTCCTCATACTCATGGAACCCACGCCGCCTGATCCCTCGTGATCACCCATGCCACCCGTGCCATTCACATCACCCTCACCCACTGCGCCGCCCCATCACCCACGCAACCACGTCACACTCACCAACCCAAACAACTCTCCTTGCCCATATACCCTCCACGCCGCCCGCCTCACATCTGTTGCTCACGCCCCTCGCCCTCTCCGTCGCCGCCGCCGCCGCCGCCGCCACCCAGGCGCCGGGCGCCCACAGGCGGCTTCGCGCCTCTAATTAGACGCCCCCGCTTTGTCCGGCGGCGGCACCGCGCCACGCCACGCCACGTCGCCTCGCAGACGGGCAGGGGGCGGCCGCCGGGGAGCTCTATTGGCACAGGCTGTTGCGCCACCCGTTGGGTGCGAAGGTTGCCGAGCGCATGCCATGCCTCGATGGAGATGGACTGAGGAGGAGGTGAACGAAGTATGCATTGGATCACTTATAATAATAATAATAATAATAATAATAATAATAATAATAATAATAATAATAGTAATAATAACAATAGTAATAATAATAATTCTAAAATTTGAAAAGGTGGAAACCATAATGGTTTAAGTGACATTTTATTAATTCTGAGATTGTTTTTAAAGTCAATATTACTGTATTCCATTGAAGTCAATATTACTGTAAGGTCGTAATGTTTTGTTCCATCATCAAAAACACGGCATTTCAATTGTTTATTAAAACCACGAAAATACATTGCCACTTCAACATAGCCTAAAATAAACACGTTTTTCTCAGAATTTATAAAATGTCACTTATATTTTTTGGGTTTTCACCCATTCCATTGATGCGTTCTGGAACTGACGTACAATGGTAACTGACATTTCAAGTTACTTACGAAGGTGCAATGATCGTATTTGGTAACGGAGATGTGTTGCACATAAGTAATGAAACATAAAATATGAAAGTATTTTAATTGTCAATTTTATAAACACTAAAACTAACGTGATATACAGAGAGCCCATGGTTCTTATTTACAAGGAGGGCAGGGTAAGTCAATAATTTCACTTTCACAAAATGTCAAAAATTCCCTCCTACACTTCCTCCGCCTCAATTGTGATCATATTACAAAAAAAGGAGGACATATTGTACATTTATATCTGGGATGCAAGACTAAGGACCATTTAAACATACGCCTTAAGCGATTGAGCAAACCCAGCAAAAACCTCAATTAGCATGGCGGCTTACAGCGATAATATAAGTGAATAGATGATTTTGGAATTGAGGTATCGAGTTCAATTGGGGATGACTACTGAAAAATTTATGAAAATGTGTATACGATCGAGAAATATATCGTGTTTACTATGATGAGACACAATAAATGCAATAACTTCATTATCAAAAAATCGTCGGTTTTTACTTGTGCCTTTAGAAGAGTTATCATTTGTATTTTAAACTGTAAGACAAAAATTGCGTAATAATTTGAGCTATGATATTATTTTCTGTAATGAGTGATGCCAATACCTTGAAATCGATTTTATTTAACAAGTTTCTACGTTTAAAGCGAAACGGCAATAGTTCACAGAAAACCGATTCCATTCTTCTTGAAAAAATGTGTACTTTGTGAATAAGTTTATTATTTTTATAAATTATTTCGACATTCTTTAAGAAATGTAATACTTGGAATATAACATAGCCTGTCATTAACACTAGATTCGCAATGCACTGCAATTACGCATTAGTTCAATTGACATCGTTTGTGTCAAAGAGGAAACATTTTAACAAAACTTGATGTGTCATCCATTGCGAACTCCCAAGCACAAAAAGGGACAATTCCATTTTTGCTGTGGAATCATTTAGCCGTAAGATTGATTCAGGTTTTTAAAACTGTATTGCATTGTAGATTATTATTACATTTATCAGTAAAATTCTTTAACTTGCATGTCATTTGTAGCTTACTGCTGACATACATACAATACTATGCTTAAATACATCAAGGATTTAATAATGATTCAGGAAGATAAATATCCACTCCTTTATTTCGGCATTTTTTCGTGAATACGTGATTGGGGAATTAGTTTTTAAATCGGATTGGGTGAAGTGAATTTTAGTGGAGGTCGAGTGCATTTAATGTGAAAATGTGTAGTATGGAGAAATAGAAATTGGATGACACGGTTATTGGTTATATGTTTGGTTATGTGTTTCATGTTTAGTTATTACTGAATTGTTCGTTGGTAACGAACCTAAGCGTTAGTGATTATTCTTAGCTACTGGTTTTGAAAAACATTTAATTTGTTGAGGTTAGTTTTGGCTACACTAATCGAGTTGAGGTTTCTTTAGAGAAAGAGGAGTATTACGAGAGTTTTGTATTTTATTATTGCTATTAGTACAGAATTTCTATTGGTGAGTTGGCTTAGTTTCAGTAATGTTATTTTTAATTGATAAACTTTAATTCATTGATGTATTATGACGTGTATTTATTATCAGATTCACCTGTTACTGATAGAAGATATACGGAAAACTATCAATCACAACAGCCAGCTACTAGACGATTAACTTTTACTTTGTACATGTTTTTCCAGTTTAATACAGCGTTAATGCTAAGTCTAAATAAATAACGAAACTGTTTGATTGGAAGTAGTTTACTGTTTCGTTGCTTAATGTTCGTTAATTGTAGTTAGGGGAGTCTTAGGGGAGAGTGGAAGGTTTGAGGGTGAAGACACGTCCTGACATTCACTCTGTCATTGGCTAAGCGCGTTAGCTGCGTGGGCGCTGTTTCAGGCGTCGCTGCTGGCTTCCTCCGCTGAGGCGACGCGCTGATTGCTATTCAAGGCACGAAAGGAACTCAGGATTTCAGACTTTTATTAAATGTCACTCGCGTTGGGGGGTGTGGAGTAAAAGGGGTAGGAAAACACTGCTTGTATTAATACTGACTTTAGCTACTTCGTAGAATGATGTCAGAAGGCAATATGTTTGACTATAAATATGACTTTTCTTTAAAGTTGGTGTAGTCAAACAGTGCAGCACCCCACCAAACAAATAATATTTTATATTTAAATATTTAGAGTCAATATGCAAAAAATTCATTTACAAAGATTAGTGTAAAAATATTGCTAAAATAATGGAAAATTAGGCCTGTCTTTATTCATCTATTAATTTTAGAAACCTATAAAAACATTCTTTTCTGAAATGATAGTAACTTTATTGTATCATTTTTTATACTTTATTTTTAAATAATAATTGGTTTTATAAATACAAATAATAATTATATTTTATTAGAATTGTTTATATCAGTCAAGCTCCAATTTCTGAAAAATAAAATAACATCTGTATACCATCATACTATTGTATTTTGGTTAGAGTTTTAATTTTTGCTAGAATTGGGATATATTTAGTTAATTTTCATTGAAGACAAAAATTACGTAGTACACCATTTTAAAAATATTCCACTACTATCTCATCATTTGACGTAAGACTCGTTCCTGAAACATACGATTCGTTAATGTGTTATTCGTTAACAACGCGATTCGTTAACAACTATTTTTTGTGTATCTTTAAAACCTGTTTTGGAAAATCAATACTCACTTACTTGTTATACCGTATATATGCGAAGTAGATTATATTGGAAGTATTTATGACATTACAGATACATATTGCTTCAGCAATTAGCTACATTTTCAATGACATAAATTTTCAGGTTTATGGCCGAAATAGAAACGGTAACTAACATAGAAACCGCAAAGTGATAATCATGATTAAGTTTCCAAAACGTATCGGCAAAATTTAACAATGCAACACTGCTAAAAACTCTGACTTTATTTAAAATGCCACGTAATTTATGCGCTCTAACGTTGGAAACGTTCTCGTCTTTTCCAAGCAATAAAAGATAAATAAACGATTAAGAATCAAATACAATTTATTGTAGTATACTGATGTTCATTTTCAATTACATAGTATATTAAATGATATATTGTCATATTTAATTCATAATGTTCAAATAATTTATGACATACTTTTATACACTTGTTTATAAGCATTGAAAGATAAAAAAGGCACTGAACTCTAATGAACCACGCTAATTGGATTCGTTAGATTCTTAGTGTGGACTACTGGTTTGCATGTCTTATTCGTGGTTAATCCGTCAGACGTTTATTGAACAGTCCTTTTTTAGAGTGGTATACAGTTAAATGAATCGTCTAGTCACGTATTTGTATACGTCAAGTTACGAAAGGACTTCCGGTAGACAGTGGCCCGAAGGCTCTTCTCTGTTACTGGTCTGTTTTGTAGCGTCACTTACTCTACGTACATGAATGTACTCTTCCAACTTCGCTTCGATATCCGCTTATATAGTGGACCCTCAGCAGTAGACTCCCTTTAAGGCGAAACTTCGAGGTTCTTGTCCTGAACTTGACGAGCTTCTTATTGGATGAGTTGTGAATGAAGCTCAGCCATGGTGTAAACATTGTGATACGAGACGTAGATATATAACATAAACATTTCACAGTTGATTTTGTGTATTAATAAATAAAGGTGTATTAAGTATTTCAGACATAAAAGATCAGAAGATAATTATTACATTATTTTGATATCAAAATAATTGATATCTTCTCTATTGTTTTTAATTACTTCACATAAATTATACAGACTCGGCTGCATATAATGGTTTATCTTTACCTAACAGGATGCTGCACAATTTAAAGAGGCACAATATTTCAATATATCATTTTGACTACACTAGGAACACTTCCATTCAGTAGAATGATCGCGGACAATTTGATTCGAAGTGGTAATTGCTTTAAATTAATAGACCAACTCCGCATTTGTCATTATAACCGGGAGAGATTACGACTTAACAAGAATGGAAAGTCTCATAAAGTACAAATCCTAAGGGAAATATTTTCGAGAACGACGCTATTTTCCCATTATACGTCACAGCGTACAATACGGAACCCGTACGCAATCGCAAGCCACGCTATGTGGGTCAGCAGATGGAGAGCGTATTTCGCGTTCTTTCCCATTGGCTCGTTCCAACGCGGTCTCCGGACGGTAGTCAGTTCTAATTTGTCGCACCGTTCCCCCGCGTCAAATCCGATGTCCTCTATCAGACGTGCATCATACATTTCATATGACGCTGTGAAAAGTCCAGGAATTATTTTCAATCTCGGAGTTCCATAATAAAAATTTATTAGTAAAGCAGCTCAAGCAATAAACCTGACCTAAATGGGTACCGCGTGAAATTATGTTAATTTCATTTGCATTGTAAATGTTGACCTGGCTTTGCAGTATTATCGAGACTTATGGGATGCATCCTGTAGCTAATAAATTACTGTTACAAAATCGCTGTTTTAAAATGCCATTTTATTTCTCGTGACATAATGCCTGTAGTCTGATGTGACGAAGAATAATGCCATAAAATTCATTGTAATTTATGTAATATCCTTGTTCTGAATAATAATGAAATGCTTTCACAAATTCTTCTAGCATATTTCTGATTTTCAGCGTGTCATATTAAATGGCCAACAATATGTCATTAAATGAAGTTCATTAGGTGAATTACGCGATATCGCAGTATATTACTATTCAAAAAATACTATCATTCAGAGAAAATGTTGGTCGAGTTTATGTTATTTAATACTTTTATTTTCATGGTAAAATTCTATCTGAATGTTGGTAGTAAATTTCGCTTGCACAAGAGAACAAATAAATAGCACATTTATTGGTGTGCTTGTCTCAGTGATTAATTCAAAGGTTTTGGGATGCTCTAGTTGCTGTAAGAATAATTTACATTCAATTAAGTGGTGTCAATATAGACGACAAAACATATTTTTGACCCACTCAAAATTGACAAACAAACCTTTTATTTTATATTGAGAGCAGTAATTGAATATAATATTACGCGAAAACCTGTGTTTTATTTCAGGGCACAAGCGTATTTAATGCTATTATCGACTGTTTATGTGTAATTCATATTAATACTCAAAACAGATATTATGAACATTTGTGAGAGTATTAAATAAAATACGATATAATAGTCATATAAGGTATCAAATTAGTAGCATTCGCTCATAAGAAAGCAGGAGTAGCAAAAATTAAATCTTAGATTGTGATAAAGTTTTTTTGTAATACTGTAAAATTATATGTGCTTAACACAACCAAACAGAGTAATGAAACGTTATTATTGAGTCATCTGTCTGTTGAAAACAATCGAAACAAATTAGTTGTAGCTATAGATGACATGTGTGCACCTTTGTTTTAAGAAAATATATTCATTGTCTGTCTTATTATATATTAAGATGATATTACGAAAATTATTGAAAGTCACATCTCCAAGGACGTATACAACAGATTGTGTTGGTATTTGCTGTTTATCAAAGATAATACCACGAGAGGTTTTGAGTTCACCGATAAAATAATGAACCACATAGTGGCGAGTGAATGTATCACGGAATCTTATAACCTCGAGTATGATGATTATTTCACGAATGGAAATAAATATATAGTTAATAGTACATCTTAATATCAACAGTATCATAATAATTAATATTAGTATAAACACCAACATTTTAATAGAAAATATAACACTATCGGCCATGAAGACAAGGCATTCTACAAAATAGCTAAAGGGAAATCAGAAAGTCATGTCAACAACTAAAGTATTTATTTCTTAAATTCGTAACATTTTTATAATAACCAGTAAATCACAAATAAAACAAACTTAGGTGTAAGAACGCAACGCCTCTATTAATTTTATATTTAATGAAATGAGCACCCTTGAAATGTGTAGTTGGTAAAATTATACTTAACTGGTGAAGTTTCATTTGATTTTAGAGATAAACTTGCGGTTTTTGAATTGCATATTTTGTTCAGAATTGACGAGTGATGTTCCTTATTTAACTGAAGATACAGTTTTAAATTGGTGGCACTCCCAAAAACCTGTGAGAGCCGAATGTGCAATTATTTTCGAACGACTTGAATGTTTAGTAATTTTTATGTGTGTTATTCAAACTAGAGTTTGAGCAGAAATATTGGTCCATTTAGAAATTTAATTCTGACCAACAGATCTTGTATTACAAGTTAGAGATATTAGATAAGGAGTAAAAGGGGGAAAGAGACGTTTTATATACCTGCTTACCTCGTTTCTCCATCAACATTTTGTAAAGTCATACAGGAGAGTACCACAACAATTTGTAAAGTCGTAAGTCATTCATTTGGTAGTTTCTCGGCCATAATGTATGGGAAACAAGTGCAGGTCTTGGCGATAAAACGAAAGTGATAAAACGAAAACGATAAAATTGTGCAGGTAAAATTCTTCTGATTGGAAGAGACAGATATCATTCTTACATTTCATTGGTGGACATTTTTTTCTATTATGACTTTTGCCTGAATTTTTTCAGAATATCGAACAAATATTTTTTGTTTGTTATTGAAGAATGTTTATATAATGTTAATTTATTTCCAATATGTAATAGAAGTACACTGTAAATTTCAATCAATTGTAGACAATTTCTGAGAAAATTAACATGAATTACAAAATAATTACATTTTTGGCAAACGCTATTTGGAAAAAGTCTGTACTTGCTACTGCTGTCCTAAAACATTCCTTCACCATGTTATGATTCTTGTTTTTTAGGGTAAAATACAATTGATACCAACACATGAACAAGAGTATGTTTCAATAACTCATTTTCAACTCAACATGTTTCAAAATTACAAAATTGCGATAGCCACACTTGTATGGAGTGTCAAAAAAGAGGGCGTGGCTCATGAGCATTAGAACATTTAAAAAATTTTGAAAGACCTTCCAGACGTCCTAGAAGAAAATGTTAATAAATTTGAAAAGCAAGGTTTCAACTATTTATTTAGCCAAAAAAGGAAAATCGATGGATTTACCCATTTAATGGCACCTCTTCCCTTAATAGCTGTCAATAACTTGACAAGATTGGTAATGATTATGATTTTTTTGTAGCACCAACCTTCAGCCTAATATTTAGGGACCCAGGAAACACAGAACGATGCCCACGATAGAGAAATAAAGACCAGAAAGAAGAATCGAGTGCCAATGCAAAAGGAAAAATTCCAACGATTCAGTGCTCACGAAAGAGCAGCGCGGCATAAATCTCGGAACGAAACAATACGCGGGCCCTCCAAACAGAAGACAAACTCGAAAACAGAAGACGCCCGCGTTCCAGGGCCACCTGCGTTCAGGCTGCGGCCAGCGCTCTCAGCGAGCGCGCCAGGAGACTTCTTCGGAGGCTAGCAGGCAGCGCGAAGCCTGGAGGGGCGTGACGGGGCGCGAGCGGACACAGAGAACGGAACGTGGGGAGCAGAAAACTGGTAGAAGAGGAGGAGGGTGGGGATGCGGGGAGAAGAGCAGAGGAAGGAGCGAAGTGCGCGGGGAAAGCTCTGGGGAGGACATAAGTTACCTGGCTCTCATTCGCCGTCCCTGCCGCCTTCCTGCTACCCAGCCGCTGTCGCTTATCGACGCGCGGGTGGGGACGTGGAAGTAGGGTGGCGAATTGGTGACTGCATGGAAATTCTAAGAAAACGCGAATGAGAGAGTGAGAGAGAGAGAGAGTGAGTGAGAGAGATAGAGAGATAGATAGATAGATAGAGAGATAGAGAGATAGATAGATAGAGAGATAGATAGATAGATAGATAGATAGATAGAGAGATATAGAGATAGAGAGATAGAGAGATAGAGAGATAGAGAGATAGAGAGATAGAGAGATAGAGAGAGAGATAGAGAGATAGATAGATAGATAGATAGAGAGAGATAGAGAGATAGATAGATAGATAGATAGAGAGAGAGAGAGAGAGAGAGAGAGAAAGACGGGGAAGGAAGAGACGAATAACACGAGCTGGAAGAGGAAGAGCTAGAGGCATTGCTAGATAAGTAAATGTAAATGAGAAGGAGCCTGAGAAATGCTAGAAAGAATACATCCAAAGGCTTAAATTAAGTGCGAGGGTACGTCTATATAAGTAACAAGACACAGGTCAAATGAAACCAATGTTAATGTCACAGAAAAGCAATACATATCATATCAAAGAGTGAAGTTGATTCATTTATAAAAGGGAATGAGTGTAAAGCACCCACGGAAATGATTGAAAATTACTGTGAGGTGAGCGCGGTTAGCTAATTTGCGTGATCAAAATGATTGCTGGAAATAGAAGTAAGGATAAGGAAATCTTATAATCAATAATGTACGAGTATGAAAGAATAATAAGATGAGAAGTAGCGCCGCTTTCAACGGCGCAAGCCAGGATTCAATTCGCGTCCGGGGCAAAAGTATAACTTTGCGCTTTCCTTACAAATTTACCAGTGTATATTGCTGCGCGACGATGAGAAATCCCACCCTAAGGTTATGAAGACCAGAATATATGCAGAAAAGTCATCGTGCTAACCACACGAAAAAATTATTCCATGGCCGACGGGCTGAGCCATTACTGTTCGGTCAAGGTCTGTAACAGCTGTCGTGCCAAGAACAATGTTGGAAAGTGAGCATTGTCGCGGCGCATAAGATATCAAGATATCGGCTGTCAACTCAAGAATAGCGTGAGTATGGATCAAATTTTTAAGAAAGAAAGTAAGAAAACAAAATCCACTTTTGGAAAATGGAGAATGATCGTTAATGCCGATGGCGTTATAAGGATTCTAATAATCGAGAAGCGACAAAAGCCCAAACACCTTTGTCCAGAGGGATTTTTGTCACCTTAGTTCATTAAAACCTGTTCACGATGGTGATACATACAATATTTGATTTTTGACTTAATTTTAATTATGCAGATTTACTTATTAATTTACTAGATACTACCTTAACTTTGGTTTGTCTTTTCACATTTCTCTCATAATTTCCTCCATATGAGAATATGTAGAATCATTCAACTGGTTTCATATTTACTCGTAACATCGATTCTCTCGATTGAGCTACGTTATGCAGTGCGCATTGAGGCAATAACAAGCAATGAAGTAGAAGTAAAAATTATAATAGTAATGAACAACTAGTCACGAAAAATAATGTTCTTCCATTATTCACCGTTTCGCTGGTACGCATTTGCATTATGCGCGCCGCTCGGAGGCATGCTTGCCGTTACGACAGCGCCCTTTGAAAAGAAACTTTGTCAAAAATGACACAAAGTGAGAGAGAAAAATTCAGAGGAATGTTGAAGTGGAGGAGTTCAAAAGGGTTTTGGAAGTTGCCTTGGTTCATTTTCACCTGCATGAGACCGAGCAGCAACAGTTAATCAGAAAAAACAGACCTGGCTTGTTAATGAAGCTAATAATGAAAGCTGCTTTTCTCAAATGTGACCATTTACAGCGGTTTTAAGATGCGATGTAGCAGCTAAAGATTTAGTAATTTGTACAAATTTCATGTTATTAAGAAAGAGAGGAACCATTGTATGTCCCTATTTGAAGTTTTTGAAGAGCAATAAATTAAGCAAAGGGTTAAAGAAAAAACTAGAGTGCTAAACTTCCTCCTTAAACTCACCCTATCAATTCTGTTCATTACAATGTCAATAGAGATTTTAATCTTTTTTATGTCCAGGGTGGTGTAGCGTCTAAATTCCCTAAATTAGTGTTCAAGTAACCAGAGTCATGTCGTCCCATATGGTGCATGCGATGCGGTGGGCGTTGCGAACCGCCAATGGTCGGTGGGTCGAGTCCAGATTACAGAGAAACCCCTTTAACAAGTTAACGTACTGTCCAAGAAAAAGATTAACTACCAAGGGTAACATAAGTTCAATCCACACATATCACCATCTCCTGGAACATGTGTGTTTTTGTTAGCCATTCAATAAGAAAGATATAAACAAAAAAACTAATATGACATAATCAGTAATACCTAATAACGAGGCGGCGGATTTTGATTACCTAAAAATGACCCAAAATGATCAATAAAATGCTCTTAAAGTGTTTTCAAAATTACCTAAAAACAAAGAAAACTGATGTATAAAATTTTATCAAACTACTTCTGATGAACAACTCAAGCTGATGGATGTCACTGATGGAATCGAGGCTTCTTTCTTTTGTTCAAATGAACTCAGCTTGCAGACTTTGAGTTGGGACTGTTCTCGAAAATAAAATCTCTGCCGTTATTTATTGCGAAATCGGGCGAACATAGAATGGCGCCGATAAGCGTCACAGAAACTTAATATTACGTAGTACTCACAACCACTGACACTACAATGTATGAGAATAGAAATCGAACAGACTACTCAGAAATTCTGTGGTGAACATTTGTTGCTCCTCGTAAATATTGTTTGAAGGAAGTACCATTTAAATGATAGTAAAAAATCGATGAAATTGGCGGATAATGAAGAAAATGTGGGAAAAATATAATAAATGACTCAATAGTCGAAATCGGTGAAAATTGCAAAAATAAATTACATATCATAATTGGTCATTTCGTTCGTATTAAAATAAAATGAATTTCTATACTAAACGTCATTGTTGTAAAGTGAAAAGAAAAAAGTGACATATCATTAAAATCCGCCCCCTACTAATAACCATACAAAAATTATATACTCCAATTTAAACACAGTGGCTCTTCACGGTCGCGTACTGGGCAAGAGGGGTGCACTGTTATCCACCGGGAAGTTTTGTTACGTCTTAAATTGTAGTACTAGAACTCCCAATTCGATATCAATGTCCCTCTCTCTTTCCAGCCTGTCACTACGTTTAAATCGGAGTAGTGTATGTATCTGTCCTACAGGAGGAACAATAGCTAATTATTTCGTATGACGGGCCTCCGCTTCGCCAACGCTATCCGAGGCCGGTCTGTGCAGGATGGCGCTCGTACTTCCGAGACCGGTGTATTACTGGAAAAATTGAAATTCCTTGATGCCTTTAACACAAGTGTCCCAAGAGTGTTTAAACATTACAAGCGAGATTAATTTTTCTTTGCAGCTAAAACTATTTTTTAATGACATATTCGTTTGATATAATTCCGCAAATCATGAATATTTAAACAAGTGATTAGAGACCATCGAATATTTAATCGTGGGTTGTGGCCTCCCAGTTTCACTTCCAGTATTAAAGAAGGATCGAGTCTGATCAGTAATTTTCATACGAAGGAAAAGCTCTGACGCTCTTTTCAGAAATCGCAGCAATCTCGAGTGATATCATTCAAAAATGGTATCAAAATATGTTCTGGAAGTGCCAAAAATACATTTGACCCCACCACTGCAATGAAGTAGGCGAAGGACAATACTTTCAGTACCTTCTCTTCAGTAATTTAAGTGCGACGGAAGTGGCACGCAATTCATTACGATCGCTTTATTTATTGTATTTATTTTACATCAAAAACAATTAAAAACTGCATATGACTTGGTACGGGGAGAAGTGCATTCTCTACACTTTTTTTATTTATAGGATCCCTACCCTAAACAATAGTCAAGTTGAATTTTGAATACAGAAATAAATGACGGTTTTTGGCAAGAATTGATAGCAAAATATTCGACTTCTTGGATGTCCGGGTGACGCCGCGTCGTTGGATGTTGGCCTCTCAGCAAACGACGCGACGACACTCGGACAGTCAAGAAGTTATGAACTTCAGCCGAGGAAGCTTACGTGTACAACAAAATACTCGCTCCAATGCAATAACATATACTTTCAAAGGCAAATCTGCGATAGATTTGGGTTCTTATCCTTCTTCATGTTGTTAGTAAAAGAATACCTATACTTCCGTTGCAACGTGGAGAATGATAATACGAATAACTATACTTTTCACTGAACTTTATAAGAGTGTGACACCTGAGTTTTTCGGCTACTGATAAGCTGTCTGCATTGGAGTTATAATGCCCACCACGACTTGTTTGCATTAATATTTTTATAAAATCCGTACTTTTAATACTTCTAATTTTTATTTATTATCCTATTTTACAATACCTTGGCACCTTATCGCATTAGTCAGCGTGCTCGCTGTCCATGACGTGACCCGGGTTCGATTCTCTATCAGACAAGATTATAGTGTGCGTTTTCCTTGCAATGTCCTAGTATATGTTGCTGTGCGACGATGAGAAAACTCACTTCTCAGGTTGAGAAGATCAGAATACGCCGTGGGGATGTCTTGCTGACAACCACGCGTTACCCTTTACCCATGGCCGCGAGACCAGGACCCCCTTTATAGGCCTTGGCTCGTACCCGGCTCGACGCGCCAAGTACAAACAACTCAAAATTTTACAATAGTATTAGTATATTATAATATAAATGTTAATATAATCGAGTGATTCATTCCGTTCTTCCATTATCGGGGAAGACACCGCCCACCTGCCGCGCACGCCAAGGGCCATCGGCAACGCGCCAGGCGGACCCGATGGCGTCGGGGCGGAGATGGAGGGGCTTAGGAAGCGGCTGACCTGCCCCGCCTCCGAAGGCGAATCTGCGCTGATCCCGCGCGGCCGGCCCCGAATCAAACGCCGCCGCCCCCGCCTGCCCCCGCTCCGCTCCGCCCGTCAGGCCGTCCCTGCCCCTGGCAAGGCATGGCTGAGCGAGCGAGCACCGGACGATGGGCGTGACGCGAGCGAACCGTCGCCAGATATTGCTGCGGACGGCCATCTGCACCGGCCGGCCGCCCCCCGGCGGTCAATTCCTGCCTCACGCTCACGCCCCCGCCACACTGTTTTCCCGGCGCGCGCCGACCAGATCCTTCTCCACCCTTGCCGGTGATTCCGGTCCTGTCGCCAGCGCATTCGCGTCTTGCCTGCGCCGCCATTCAAGCCTTGCTCTGGGCCCCATTCTCGGCTCCCCCAACTCGCCCTTACCCTCGCGCCTCCGCAGCGCACCTTCCGGCCCTCGACCACTGCCAATCGCCCTCGTCCGGCCGTCTTCGCCTCTCTCGTCGAGTCGTGCCCTCCGCGACTCCGCCACTAGCCGTCTTCCGCCCTCGCCGTCCGGACTCCGTCTCACTCGCGGCCACCGCATTCCGTCCCTGCCTCTTGTTCCGCCACCCATCCCACTCTGGCCCTCATACTCCGCTTTGACAACCACCCCACCCCGCCACTCCCCTCGCTGTCCATCGCCCTCGTCCGCCGTCTTTGCCCCATCCGTCGAGTCCTGCCCTCCGGCCACCTCCGCCCTTATCGCCACCATCCCCCTCTCCCCGCTCCCTTTGCTCTGCCGCCACCTCCCTCGCCAACTCCGCCTTCTTACTCGCTCTCTTTCACGCATGCCCACCGCTGACGCGCCTATTCGCTGCCTTCCGCTGCCCTCGCCCCCGCTGCCGCTTTCGCCCCGCAGACTGGTCGACCATGTTCGCGACCAAGGGAGCCCCGCGTCAACGAATTACCGATTATGAATCGTTTTCTTTCTGCGAGGGAAAGCACGCCGCCCTATTTTCGATATTTTTTCGTTCGCATATATATTTTGAAAGACGGATAGAATAAACCCAACTTCAAATTGTTGAAGGTTGGTTTCAAGTTACGCGGTTAAATAAGGTCTCTCCCTTTTTTCTCTCCTTTCTCTCCCCTCTTCTCTCTTCCTCCCTCTTCACTCCCTCTTCTCTCCCTTTTACTCCTCTCCTGTCTTCTCTCCTCTTCTCTCCTCTTCTCCTCTCCTCATCTCTGCCTCTTCTCTCCTCTTCCGTCTCTCTCTTCTCTCTCTCTCTCTCTCTCTTTCTTTTCTCTGCGCTCCCTGTCCTTCTCTTCTCGCCATCTATTTTCACTTCTAAACTCGTTTCATTAAGGATCGTTTTTATTCATGTAGATAAAACCATGTTCTTGACGTTCATTTATTGGTTGTTAAGCGTCCCTCAAGAAATTGGCAAAGATTCGTATGTTTAGAAATATTTCGATGTTTTCTTCTTCAATTGAATTACCGCTCATTGCAGCATAACGTAAGGCAATCATGGATACTCGTTTTGGTTAGCTCAAATGACACATTTGGATTCTTTGCCAGTAACAGGTGCATTGAGAAATATTAATATTTCTACAAAACAATTCAAGGGTTCTTTAAAGTAATTACAGTTTAATTTCTTTAAAAGAAATCCTTGTATATTTTGTATCAATCTAATATATTAATAATAATAGTATATTCAAATATATATATATAGTACACATGACACAACTAGGATTATCACTTTTTCAAACAAGATTAAATTGTGACCTATGAGTTAAAAGAGTTTAACGCAAATCACATACGTCATTACACGTATTATGACGTTTAACACATAAGAGACCATGCATTTGTTAAGGTTGGTACACTTGCCTATTCCTCTCACCATTACGCAACACCATTTTTCTCAATCAGAACGCAAATGTAGGTGTGCTGCATCAACATGCGCAATCAGCCATGAGCAGAAAAATGCTAAAAGTCGTACCTCCGCCAACTTAAAGGGTGTACATCCGTCGCAATCTGAGCCATCGATCCCCTTTTTTCCATGAATACTGTATTTTCTCTACAGCGCGGCACGGAGAAAGAACATCCGGTTGGCCGTCCGGTGGGCGGGAAGCTGGACGCCCCGTCGCCGCATCGCCGCCGCCGCCGCCGCTTAACCATCCGGGCGCGAGCGTTTTTACGGATATGAAAAAAAGTTTGCCCACTCTTCAAGCCGCGGGTCAAACCGTTCCCTCCGGCGAATTAAATTAGCTTTCTCTGCAACGTCTCTCGCTTTCCTCGCACGCTATACCGCCTGCCCACACTCGGCTCCAGCCCCGTTCTCCTGCTTCCTTCCTCTCTCCTTTTCCATTTCCTCTCCCATCTTCTTCCATCTTCTCTCACTTCTCTCCTTTCCGCTTTCCCCTCTTCTCTCCCTCTTCTCTCCCCTCTTCTCTCTCCTCTCGCTTTTCTCTCCTTCCTCTCCTCTCTCCCTCTTCTCTCCCTCTTCTCTCCTCTTCTCTCCTTTCTTGCTCCCTCTTCTCCCTCTCCTCTCTTCTCTCCCCTCTTCTCTCCCTCTTCTCTCCCTTCTTCTCTCCCCTCTTCTCTCCCTCTTCTCCTCCCTCTTCTCTCCATCTTCTCTCCCTCTTGCTCCCCCTCTTCTCTCCCTCTTCCCCCCTCTTCTCTCCCTCTTCTCCCTCTTCTCTCCCTCTTTCTCTCCGTCTTCGTCTTCCCTCTTCTCTCCCTCTTCTCTCCCTCTGTCTCTCCTCTTTCTCTCCCCTCTTCTTCTCCCTCTTCTCTCCCTCTTGCTCTCCCTCTTTCCTCCCTCTTCTCTCCCGCTTCTCTCCCTTTCTTCTCTCCCTCTTCTTCCCTCTTCTCTCCATCTTCTCTCCCTCTGTCTCTTCCTCTTCTCTCCTCTTCCCTCCCTCCTTCCCTCCTCTTCTCTCCCTCTTCCTCTCCCTCTTCTCTCCCTCTTTCTTCTCCCTCTTCTCGTCCCTCTTCTCTCCCTCTTCTCTCCCTCTTCTCTCCCCCTCTTCTCTTTCCCTCTTCTTCTCCCTCTTCTCTCCCTCTTCTCTCCCTCTTCTCTCCCTCTTCTCTCCCTCTTCTCTCCCTCTTCTCTCAATCTTCTCTCCCTCTTCTCTCTCTTCTCTCCCCCTTCTCTCTCTTTCTTTGCTTTTCTCTGCCCCCTGTCCTTCTCTCTCGCGATCCATTCTCCCCTTTCCGCTCTCTCTTTCCGTCCCCCTCTTTCTCTCTCTGTCTGTCTCCTAAAGTGCAGTTTCAATCGCCACCACTGGTAACAAAACCTACCAACTTGTCCCGCAATGACTCATCTTTCGTTTTGAATTTGGTTCCCTACTTTCACCCATTTGACTTTCTCAATTTATACATAGCCCATTTCTCATACATACCACTTCCTCTTCTGTATTCTCTATTCCTAGACCTTCTTACCTCCAACACCACTCTCTCTTTTTCTCTCATTCTATCTATCCATGTTTTTATCTCCCACTGTTTCACTGTTTTTCTCCATTTTCCTGTCTTTAACTCTCTATCTCTCTCTCTTTCCCTCTCTTTATTTCTCTTTCCTTCTCTTTATCTCTATCTTCCCTCTCTTTACTCGTAGTTCTCTCTTTCTCTTTATACTTCTCCATTTTATCTCTCTTTCTATCTCAATTACTTTCTTTCTACTTCTTCCTTTATTCTATAATACTGCTGGCATTTCAATAATCACTGATGGTATCAAACCTGTTAACCTGTACCGCAACTTCCATCCATTTAATCTGTATTTATCAACATGGAGTCAGTCTTTTAACTATCCAACATACACTTTCGCTTTTCCCTTTAAGTATCCACAGCGTTAAGACAGACACCGGTTGTATCCTGACTGTATCCACTTCCGCTATTCTGTATCTTGTCTTTCCGCGTCTTCTTTCCCTTGCTGCTATTCACAAATGTTCTCCATCTCATTATTTTGCCACTTCCCCTGGACGTCCTAATCCCAGTCGTTTAATCACATTCCGTTCCCCTTAGAGTTGTCTCTTGAGATAAGCTCCGCAATATTCAACTTTATAGGCTAGTGGTCTCTATTTCCATTCTCTCAAGAACGCAATAATAACATGACATTTATTTCAACAAGCCACCGGAGACAGAAAACATTTTATGATTTAATTTACATTCTTCTTATCATATTTCATCCCATACATTTAAAATGTATGTGTAAAAAATCACTAACATATCCAATCATCTTGTTCCACACCTTATATTGTACAGCTGACTCACCGCCTCAACACCTTTTAATTAACATCTATTTGAGCATTATTTCCCTAACTTAAGCAAAATATCTCAAAAAATATCTATAAAGCAAATAATCTATGTAGTTGAAATTGGGTAAACGTTTTCCCTCCAAAGAATACTTCAACCACTTTTTCTGTTTTCTCGGCAATCTTACGTCTGTTCTCTATTACCCACTTACAATAATTTACTATTATCAACACCATCGAGAATCGTAAACCACCACATGGTCTTCTGAAAGCGCATCAAACCTAAGCAAACGGGACATAAAAAACATTATCGGTCAGTTATCGAAGCATTTTTCACCTATTCAGCGATTCACGCAATAAGAAATAATTAATTTTGTCATAATAATAATATGATAAATCTCGAAAACACCCCAACGAAAGAACTACTTTCAGATAACTATTTCTTTGAGCCCGTCATATGTTCCAATAATCCCATAATGTTTCCTGGATCCCAAAGTGTCCAAAGCTCAATAGAGCAACTATTACACGTCACTTCCTTTCACTGAACTTTGAGACCAATTCCAAACAGACGGTGACTTTAATTGAGATTACAATTATGATAATGAAGATGATGGTGAGGACGTATTACACAGCGAAGATGAGGGAGAATACATTTTTCTTGGAAGATAATTAGCGTGATACTTATTTGTTTCTACTATAGGATGTAGGGATAGAAATAATAATAAGTGTTGAATGATGAGATAAAATAATTTTGGACTGGGGCGGCGTTCAGAAGTGATATGTAGGGATAGGAGAATTCATCCATGATCACGTGGTTGAAACACGCAACCCTTAACCCAGGACTAATATACGGATTCAAATTCGAAGATATTGACTATGCCATTTCGAACGCAACTCTAAACATTGCGCTACTTCTGCTTGTCCATTTTGGCTTCGGCAATATAGGTAGTTTTGATTGAATGGTTCGTGACTCCGTACTCGTGAACTGCTAAGGTCATTAGTTCCGTAAGTGCAGTACATTTTCGTATCGCGAGTGATGGTGGTTTTCTTCTCCTAGATGGCGAGATCCGGCGCCAACAGATCCAACCAGGTATATCCCACCAGCGGGGCACCGCCGCAGCCAGCACAAGCTCTAAGCTCCCGACCTGAGTGATAGTGTAGTGCATGTTAGTGCGTGTGTGTAAGTAAAGGGGCGAAGCTACGACATGGAAGACGAATTGTGCGCGTCCCGCGGCCCATTTGTTACAGTTCTGCTCCAGCATTCGTCTGGTGTTGATCGGAAAACTACCGATCAGAGCAGCATGTTGCCAGAATTCTCCACGAGGCAGCGGATGAATTCGATCTGACAGACGAGTGCCGAAAATCCTGCCGTAGACGTAACTTGAACCCCGGAACCTCCCGGTCGAAGGCACTGAAGTAACACTAATTTAAATAACCCTAATTGATGAGTACGTCGTTTCGGTGGCGTAGAGGTAGATGTGAACTAAAAGATTCGATTGTCAGAAAAGAATCGAATCCAGGTTAGATTTCAAGTGAGAGTGGCTAATGGATTGAACAATCTGAAGCACTAATTATAAAATACGTCTTTCAAATAAAATATCGTTGTTTTTTCAGGAATACTGTGATAAATTAAATATTAAAGCAAGAGAAAATTATGTAGCTTCTAAGTCACCACATTGTTTCAACAAAAACACCAATTACCAGTAATTAATTCTCCAAAACGCTAGTATGAAGAGAAGAAAATAAGAGTAGCTGTAAAATTAAATTGAGCTCTCATCTAGCAATTACAAGCTACATTTACAGAGCTGACGAATAAATTAACAGGCACGACGGCAGGCAACTATTATCTCCCTCTAGTTCCTCCTCTTCCTTTTCTAACAGCGTGAATCTCAAGAACTCATTAAGATAAAAGCTGCCTCAAACGAGACAGCAGCATCTGAGAATAGTCAATGACGGTGACCAAATCTCCACCTGCGGCGAATTAGGTCGTGCGAGAAGCAGTTAGGGAAACCCTCTGTCTTTTTATCGCCAACTCCGTACTCACTGTTACTTTCCTTCACTGCCTTTTCGCCCGGGTGGGCCTCTCAGTGGGTCAAAATGGCGCTGAAAAACGTGTCGCGCTTCATGCAAATTTTACATATTTAACTATGGTGGTCCTACAAAACGGCCCAGACTTTATCGTACTAGTTTTTCAATTTATTTGGTCTGAGCTAGCATTTCGGTCTTGCCCCACCCTTTTGACAGATGCTTCATGAAAAGTACTAAAATTGGTGAATGTTTTTCAAAATCGCAGAGCTTCGAGTAGCGTCAAATCGTCAGGGGAGTATTCAGATTGTAAAACATTATTACGCATAGCTAAGGCGCTAGTGGACCTAGATGACGGACAGAGAGACGCACAGAGAGACAGAGACGGACGGACGGACGGACGGACGGACGGACGTTTTGAAGAAAAACACGTTTTCGGCATGAAGGTTATTTTCCGTTGAAATCTCGATATAAAATTTCTAAACCATTACATAGCTTTCTCTACATGTATAATTTTTCGTGTAATTTTTCGTATAAACGTACCTACACGAGAAAGTAAAAGTTATTAACTCCTCGTATAAAGAGTAATGCATTTATCTATCTGTATAGCTCTGAAATAGTTTCCCTACGTTTGGTACACTGCAATTTCCGTAAGCTCTAGTTTCACCTTAGACATACGATTTATGCTTTATGGTTAATGTATCACGTTACCACGGTATCACAATGTATCCCTGACGACATACGATTTACGTCTAAATATGTACATCTCAGCATTTCGTGTTGTAAATTGTAACCATACATCTCGGTTTGTAACTGATACCTTTCTCAAATATTCACGAGTACCTACTACGCATTATTAAGAACAATATTTCAGATCGGGGTGCAATTTAGGGTCACCGTATGTATGTGTAACTGAAGTTTCAGAAAATTTAAAAGTTATGGTAGATATTGTTCTGTTTCCGTTAATATTGAACAAGGTCGCTATTAAGGTCGTTCATTGCCATGGTGCCAAACAATGTCGGAAAACCATTTTCTAGCAATAGTTTCATTTTACTTGCACAAAGAAGTACAACAAAAAATCGTTTTTGCCTGTCTTGGTTCATATTTTTTTCTTTTATTATTTATTTATACAGATGTATCAACTAAACTTCGTTATTTTTATGGTAGAAAACGAAACGAAAACTTGTGAAATTTAGCCTTTTGAAGGAAACCTTGCCATTCTTAACTCAAAAACCATGTGCACTCCGAGTATTAGCTTTACCCTTTCGCCGCTCGTGCACGTCGCCCATTTCGGGCCAGTGTGGGCCATTGCTCAGTTCGCTTCACGGTAGGCTGGGATCCGTTGGCGCCGCGGGTAAAAATGACCGCCTGAAATATTCAAACCCATCAGGCGGCGGCGCGAGGCGGCGGCGCGAGGCGGCGGCGCGAGGCGGCGGCGCGAGGTGGAGGCGGAGGCGGAGGCGGGGGCGGAGGCGGAGGCTGGAAAGGCGAGGAGGAATGGGGCGATTCCGCAGGCGCCTGGAGGAGAGGATGAGGGAAGGATCCTCAGGAGCGGAGGCCGCGAAGAAAATGTGGAGTGCCTCAAGGACGAGGAGCGAGTAGGCAGCAGTAGATGTGAAGGCTATCGATAGCCGGTTTTTTGTCGAATAAACACGTCATGAAGGTAAGAGAGATATGCGTTTGTTAGATATTGAAGTTTGCATCTTTTTAAATACGTTTGTTTATATTCGTTTTATTTTCAGTGAAGGTTCTTTAATTGGTTTCATCAATAAAATATGTCTTCATCTTCATTAGGTTTTTTAGATTATGTTTCAATAAAATTGTATTTGTTTTATGTGTTTATTGTTTAATGAAATTCGTTTATATGACTCGTTGTGATACATTTTTTCGTGTCCGACCAGATTGTTTTTTACCTGAAGATGTGATGAATGCGGTCCCGAAACGTAAGTGTTTTGTGATAAGTGAATAAAGTTTTCTTTATACTTTGTTCTGATTGACTTGAAAATTATTATAATATATTCTTATTGATAACATCTAGAACCAATAATACGCAATATTTAATTGTCATGCTTTATCAAAGATATTGAGTTATGTTCAAATTACAAAGGAGTGAACATATGACGCTCCATTCCTTAAATGTATGACACATTTTATTTCAGTAGACTTACTGACTCTAGTGTAACTTTTGTCTAGTAAAATAAGGATAAAAATAACAATGAAGTTGAAGTTGAATTGAAAAGCAGCGAAGGTTAAGTTCTTTTTCGTAGTGTCCAAAGACAATGGAGATAGTGTGGTAATGAATAAATACATTTCTTTCGAATACTAAATATTATTTTAACTATTGGGTTACTATTTAACTATGGGAAGTATATTTGTGGTGTCATGAAGTATTATAAAAATTCCATGAACAATACTTTCATCACACGCAACATTCTAGTGTAGTCTGATAGTAATATTACCTATTGCTATTTTTGAGCACCATCAATGAATATAAAAATTAACAATATTTATTTGTCTGAAATCAAAATTATTTCAGCAGTATACCAAGAAACAAAATGGAAATATATTTCAGCGTACATTCGCATATATAAGCATACATCGTTGTATGTTTATAATAATTCAAATATTTTACTTTAAATAAATTTTCTATACCAACGTAGAATATTTACATTTTAAACACTGCTGGAAGTCCATTTCTGGTTATCAGAAAAAAGCAAATAGTCGTGTTTAATGACGATAATGTGTTGGGTGTAAATTAATCAAAATTCCGTGAGCAATTTTCAAAAGTGCATATGTACAATAAAAGAAATATATCAGTAACAATTAGGGCGCTTTGGATAGTAGTAGCAGATCTCACTCGACCTTGTATGTTCAGTAGTGTGACGGTAATGTCCTGCCATATACCTTTCATATGCTGAAATATCAAATTAATTGGGATATGGCAAAACCCTCAAGCCTCGCCTTCAAAACGTTGTCCGGAATGAATGTGAACGTGAACGAAAACAGAAAAACAATTTTTCTCAAAACATACTCCTGTTGGGAGCTGCAGTTATTATTTTGAGATCATCAATTATAGTATAAGTCATGATTACCTTACAGTAGTTGCGCCGTATTTTGAAACTTCACTATTGGTTTCGTCTGCGTGTTCGCACCTACGTAATCTATACGGGCTGAAGGCAAAGTAAATTAGAAAAATAAACCCTAGGATAAAAGTAACCTGTTTACAGGGGTGTCGGGAATGTAAAAAAAGTTTAATAAAAAAGGTAATATCAATTAAAGACCAAATTTATAACCGCTCTTTCATATGTTTGTCGAAAAGTTTTATTAGATATTCGTAAATTTATTAGCAAATAATTTTAAGCAACAATACTGAAAATTAAAAAAAAAATATTCCACACTATTTTATGACCATACACGTCTTATTAACTTCACTCGCATAGCCACTATTGTTTTATCTAATATTCGAGGAACGTATCATCAATGTTCGTGCCTGATCAAACCAAAACAACTGAAATTACAGTCTTTAGCAGAGTAAAGAGAAAAGTACATTTATTAAAGAATAATTAAATTTTTAGAGATAAAAGAAGAAGAAAAAGTGTAAGAACCTGTTCAAAATATTACATATAAAGATTTGATCGTATAAAGAATGATTTGGTAATGCACATACTTGTCAACCGAACTGTTATTATCATTAAGTTAACGCGATTCGGCAATAGTCGTTTCTCTCTTTCTACATCATCTTGCAATGTTCTTAAAAATTATACTATCAATGAACATTTACATAAGATTGGGAATCACTCAAGTAGTTTATATGAAACTGAAAAGTATTTTGAATAATAGAACACCAAACTTCACAAACATTTTGAGCACTATCGGAAGAGCTGGGTTCCGGTGGCACTTCGGAAAATTGTTTGTGCAGAAGCCATTTTTTTAAAATGATGGAGATAACAGAACTCCGATCGATGTGGGGCTATTGCTATATTTCGTTGCTGCCAACAAAGATTAAACGACATGAAATATGAGTAATACCGTTTTACGACCAACATGTAATCTAATACAACACGACTCTCCGCGAAAAACATCCGCCCTTTTATTCAAAGAGCTTATGAACCATTAGACTTATTGCGCAGCAGATTTGTGCCGGATTCATAGAATTCTTTTCGGCCAAAGAGGCTGATCTGTGTGAACCTGCTAACTCATTCATTCGTATTTCCTTTGTATTTCGTTACACAGTTAGTTCAGTTAGTTCATAATATCATTGCCAAGTAGAGGTGTCTTACAATAACCCATTTCGACAATGAACTGGCTTAGTATTTTCAGGAATAGATCATTCACTTGTTAGAAAAATTTATGGAATTGTTCTTTTCAGTATTGAGATTTTTAGATTGTAGAGTTTTGATAAGAACGTCTCCCATTTTTTGAATTATCTCAAAAATGAGTAAAATGGAAAATCAGGTTATATAAAAATATTTTAAAACATCATTTGAATAGATGATACGAATGAGGTTTCCAACCAGGGAGGAGGTTTCCAAGTGTTAGGTTAAGAACATGATTTCCAACGACAGTCCATGTGGAGACTTGGAGCATTTTAGTAGTAATTTGGAGAGCAATTAGAGGTCTTGGTAGACTGAAACGGGAGTACGCAAGTTCCAAATTACTATTAACATCTTGTTTCATTAGTTACTAGTGGTTATACAGTGTTGGAACACGTTGGAAACATCGTGGGCTAGAGAGGTCGACATCATACGGATGTCGTAACTATCTCGCCATCATTACGTGACAATTAAACTGAACTTAACGATCCTTGGGAAACTAGCTTAAAATCTCTGTTCTATCTACGTCATATATGATTCACACTCATATAAACAGATACCTTTCAAGCAATTAACTAGCAAGACATTGAAAGAGCCAAATTGCTTTATTCATACATACAAAATATTTTGCTATATTTTTACAGTATTTATTCCGTTGACGCAGATGCATTCAAATATTACGTTATTGTTCATTTCAACTGAGCAAGAATATTTACTTGCTTAATTTATGACTTACATATATTTTTTCTTAAAAACTTATTTCGAAAATGTAATGCATTGATGTGTATTCCTTTTTATTAATTATGGCAAATCAGGGTCATAAATTAACGAACAAACCTAAATATTAGATATGTTTTATTAGGTTTTTTACTTTCATATTGAAATGATTCGTAAAATGAGCTCAAGCCAAAGATTTGGAAATATATTAAGGCGGGCGTATTTAGACTCTTCTTCAATCTTGGAGTATCTATCAAATATTTTCTTGAACTTCCAAATAATGAAGAACTTTAAAATGGGAAGCGTCATGATCAATTCACAGAATACATCTTGAATTTCAAATACATGTTCAGTTCCAATTTTGGTTATCTCAAATGCGAACTCACTACTAACCAGACTGTGAAATCCAATGTTTCAATGGAGAAAAAATAACTACGTGTATACATATTTAAACATGAAAAGTTGTCATGGAAATAAAATTATATCCATCTGTTTTCATCACACCAATCTGCTGAGCAAATCAACCAATCCGAGAGATCAGAACTCAAAAGTTGGTACAGAATTCTAAGTATATTTAACCTTTTGATATAGAATTTTTGGGGGACTGATGACTTTCTAGAATCTAAACTCCAATAGTAATTTTTCAAGTGTATTTTACATTCATAACAATTCAGACACAAAGGGTAAATAAATACTAATTTGTAAAAATCAGATCAATCTGCATTCCATTCCTCACATTTACTTGTGGACTGTCATGGTTTCACTCTTTATATGCATTAAATAAGAAGTGACATGCCCACCAAATCGATTATGTGTATGCAGTTTTCATTTTTGAAATAAATGGAAAGATTTAACGATTGAGACAGGTGATAGTTTATGTTCCCTCTTCCTCACATGTGACTAGAAGCAACACATCGTGATGTAAAAACACAAACGTCGAATCCAATGAGAGAATGAACGTTGAATACCTTTAAAAAACTTCCAAAAGACATTTGCAGACCTAACACTTCAAGTTGCTTCAAAAGTTTAATATATAACACACACAAGTGCCACGATGTGGGCAATGCGACCCACGCCATTCTTTTATCAGTATCATCTTCTCAGTATTCTCTTCATATTCTTATTCTATATTCTTCTCAATATCATCTTCTATCATTTTCTATCAGTAGAACAATTATAGAACACATTTGGAGCGGTTTTTGAAAAAAATTGTAAAATACCTTTCATTGCACATATTTCATGCTAAATTACATGAAAACTACTCATTATTTCAAAGTATTGAACGTGAACATATTTAAATATATATTTTTAAGGAACATATTTTATTAAGAAACTGACGTGTCAATGATGGATTTCACTTTCAACGCTATTTTTCAGTGTTGTAATAAGATACTGAGAAGAGAAAACAATGTGATCGAATAAAGTAGATTTGTGTATGCGTTGACGAAGTAGAGAGAAATCGATGATAAATTTTAGAGAATGAGAAGTTTTAGAGAAATCGTTGCACGCGTTGGTCTCTGCGAAAACGGTACTAATTAAAATGCTTCTAAAGCAAAGTACATGGAATGGTCCAGAAGAAATTCGGAGAAATCAACAATTGTTCTAGATCTTTCAATCTTAAATCTACTCTCATTTAAATACCTTTGCATCCCCGAGAACATTAATAACTCAGTATAAGTCGAAATAATATAACGAATTTGTGGAGAATATATGGTATTTTATGCATAAAAATATTTACTACAGCAATCGTCTAACAAGGTTCTCAAAACTTAAGTTAACTTAAGTTAACTAAAGTTAACTAAAGTTAAACAATATCATTATAACACCTGTAGTGACTTTGGGAGCGGAACATGAGTACTAAAGCAAGACAGTTTACTGAAATAAGATATAGCAGAAGGAAGAATCTTGTGGAAAATCTTTTGTCTTACGAGACTTCATGATCATATCTGCAAAATCACAACCAATGAAATTAATGTACTGATACAACTCTTTTTTAAAATTTAATTTTATCTGGTCGACCAGGTGGTTCTACAGAGTTGGGAATACATATACTTAATTTTACGAAAAAATTCTAAGTTGATTATGTGTCTTGCTCAGGTGTAAAAATAACAACAAAAATGTTTTATGGTGAGGTGAGAAATGGAAGATTATTTGTGTGTGATATTGTTAAGGTTTGGACAGGGTGTTAAAGATACGCATTTTGAAATGACATGTGGGGATATTTGAATTAAGGGAGTCTAAAATATCTTTGGGAAAACGTGATTTTATTCTGTTAGAATTATTGGGTTGTTGGCAAAAGTGAAAAAAGAACGCGCTTGTACAGGATGGAAGAAGTGAATAAAATTTGAATAAGGTTATTAAATGATCAGTGATATAAGACATTTGAAGTTCTCGATGAATTTGGCTGTTAGTAATAAATCAGGGTGCATTAAGAAGTCTGCGAAGGCACTTATTTTGAAAATCGTAGATTGTGTGAGTATTGCTAGGTGTAGTGTTATGAGTTATTTTATATAGTAGTAGTTTGGTTTCAAGTTTTAATGAAGATATTGGATTTGTGAGTGTATACAGTTTAGAAGTTGTTGCTTTTTGTATGTTGAATAAAACGTGATCTTTCGAAGTTAGTATATCTATTAATACTCCTAAGTAGTTGGCAGGGGTGAAGTTCTTTAGTCAGATAGTTGTATTGCTGATCGTAAATGGAGGTGGATTTTTAACTGATAAAGTACAGAACTACGCTCAAAGAAATTAAATTTAGAGAAATAAAAGAGATTGGACACAGAGAAAATATATATCCTGACAGAAAGAAGACTTATCCACTGGAATGAACGATACCACGCAACACACACCGCCAGTGTTTAATTATATTTAACAAAAGGTTCAACCAGGGTGGTGTATCTAAAAAGGGTATTGCTTTCTCTATCCGATTGTTCTTACCACTTATCCTTACCCGCCAATCATAAACTGTGGCGCATCTAACTTAGCAGGCGATAATTCATCGATCGCTATGTCAATGAAAAATAAACCGCGTATTTACTATAACATAACCATTTTGACTTCAACATAACTTCAGTTATTTTCAATATTTTGCGAATTTCGGAACTCTGTTCAACATAATTCCATTCGCGGAATACTAGTCCTAATAATACTACTCTTACTTAAGAAATTCTGAGATAAATACCCTCTTCGCTTCACGAGTTGGGGATTCATCGACAGTTTTCAAGGCACTCATGGTATTACCTATGAAAAGAACAGAGAAAGCTAGAAACATAACGGTGTAAAGGCAGACCAAAAATAAAATTGGAAGACGGTGTGAGGTTTGGAAGATAATGGCTCTTGAAAGGAGTGGCGTATGGTTATTGAGCAGGCCAAGACGCGACAAACATTGTAGCACCAATATTTAATAGTTTCAAGACATAGTAATATATTTTGTAATGTTAAAACAGTGGTATTTATATTTTTGCTTTATAAGGTAGTTTATGTTTTATTTGAGTTAATTCAATTATTTATTCCCAAAATAAATTTCTAAATACTACTCGTGTATTTAAAGATTTTGATTAATTGACCTGTTGCTTCGCTACGTGAATTGTTGATCCAACGATAATTTCCAAAGCATTCATGATAAAATTTATGAAAATATTTAAATTGTTAAAATTATTTTAAGATCAAACTCTTAAAGAAGTTTATCATTTAGTGATTAGAAGTGTGAAACAAAGTTTAGTAATCATGGAAATTTGATTAAACAAGCAACCATAAGCACGTACAAAATTCACTGAACGATCATGGAAATAAGTATATGGTGCTTGAGGTGCTAACACATTATCTACCTGTAAATGTTTTTTCTCTTGTGTGTTTTTCGATTTATGTAATAGAATTATTTACATAATAATATTCATAACCAATTTTTCATATTCTGCCAAATGTTGACACAATGATGTATTACACATCTCTATCATCATTTCACTTACACGTAAATTAGTATTCATTCTGTGTATTGAGTGTTCTAAAAACCTTTCACCTTACCAAACTTCGTATTACCCAAGTGCTAGTTTTGTATGTGACCAATTAGAGAATCTCGGGAAGAGTAACCTATTTTCTGAATCTCCGTAACGAACAAGTTTGATTCAGATAATCAAGTAAATAACAATCAACTGGAGAAAAACAAATTAAATCCGTCGTTAGCGGGAGACTCCTTACAAACAATTTACGAATTTGGGGCATCTGAGCCAGTTATTTTGCAGCTTTCTGGGACATTATAGTTTATATGTCTTAGATACTATACTATGTAGCTTTGATAATATACTATAATATTCTACATTAAAACTCCAAATATGTTTTCGACAGATTAAAAAACCTTTTATAACAGCTGCGTGTGAACCGTATTGCACATTCTAAAAAACTTCCACCCACTACGAAACTATTTGCAAAGTGAAACCATATTTTCCAATCGCTAGCTCTGTATCAACTATGCTAAGACTTTTTTATCGCAAATAAAATTAAACTTCAAATTTTAATCAATTCTCTTTAATTCTCAAAAATATTTCTGATTTTTATTACTTCTCTCTCAAAAATTTTTCAAAATGTCATTCAGATCAATACAATATTCACTTTGAAAAGATATATTGTCACAAAAAGTTATGTGAGTTTTTAATATCTGTTCTGCAAATCCTTTTGGGTTTCACACAGACGAAAGAAGAAGTTATTTAAATACAACATATCTAATTTGATAGTTGAATTGAATGAAATTAATACCTTATTTTACGTGGCGAGACTCAGGCCATCAGGCCCGCTCTTCCCTGTGACCACGCAAATATCGCTACTCTCCTTTCATCGACTAGCGGAGAAAGGAGGTATTTCTTGGGCGATGAAACAGGTGATTTGAATTTATATCAGAGGCTTCATTTGGGCTTGAGCATCTTTACATGCAAGTAAATCTACTAACATGGGATAACTCCCCTCCGAAGGAAGGCGTACGAAGGATATTTTCGCCCTTAAAAATCCACGGCGTCCATCGGGTTTGAACCTGCCAACTCGGGTCCGATACACTAACCATTACAGCATCGCCGCCGTAGTTATTTGCGGCAAGAATAAATTAATGACAATAATAAAGATTTATTTTCAAGAAGTACAATGAGCGATTTTTTTTATCCAGAAAATACTCTTATTAGGATATACAGAGAGGAAAAGAATGAGCATGAATAATTTTTCAATTGCTGATAACCTCTTTGAAGTAGTCAAAAAACTGTAAAAACCAATAAACTGTCGAGGCAAAGTTTCTAAAAAAAGAAAAACAATGCAAATTACGATGAAAATTCCTCATGAAATATTACTATATTATATAAGTAGATGCTACTTCGAAGAGTGTACGTAGGTTCGTTAAACACTCCTTTTCAGTGCACTAGAATTTTCTTCCTGCGAACAACCAACGAGCGCGCAGTGAAAACCGACACTCTATGTTCCCAATGGCTGTAAACGAGAACCAAACGAGGCGCGGAGGGCTGCGTAGTCGCGAGGCGCTTGTTTGTGAACGCACTCCATAGAAAGGGCGCGCTCAGAAAGGTCGCGGAGAGGTCGTCAGCTCGCGGGCGGAGCGCATTGGGTAACGGTGGCGCGGGGCGGGTGTCCGGAGACGGGGACGGGAGACGGTGGCAGGAGACGGGGATGGGAGACGGGGACGGGAGACGGGGACGGGAGACGGGGACGGGAGACGGGGACGGGAGACGGGGACGGGAGACGAGGACGGGAAACGGGGATGGGCGAAGGGGGCGGGAGACGGGGACTGGAAACAGGAGACGGGGACGGAAAAGGGTGGCGGGGGAGGGGGCCCGGGGATGGAAGACAGGGGACGGTGACGGGGCAGGGCGGGCGCCCTCCAGGTTTTCTCCGCAGCGCCGCCAAGGGGACGTAATTCGCGGCGCGGCGCGACACTCTTTTGTTTCCTCGCCCTCTCCTCCGCGCTCGTTATCTGGCGGCAGATAAGGCGGAACCGCCGCCGCCCGCTCCCCGCCGCTGCGGAGACGGCCCTGCGCCCGCCGCGCCGTCGTTTGCGCAGAGGCCGCGTCCTCGCGAGGTAGCTTGACGACGATAACGTTCCGTCAAGGCTGAAGCAGGCGAGTGTACTAAGTGGAGGTAAATAGGCCTTGTGATGTTCCGATCATGTAACGGGAATAGTAGTCGTTCTAGAAGTAGAGAGTGCTTGATTAGATGTAGTATTTTTAGTTATAGAAATTGAAGAAAAGTTGAATTGTAGTTGTCTCATGGCGAGTTGTATTATTTTATGGTTGCGTGAGAGTTGTTGAGTAACCGATTCTAAGTGTGAAACGCGATGTTGAACAAATTTCGGCAGGTAATTTAATCGAAAATGTTCACTACCTGATACAGACTTCAAGGGCCGCAGATAGAATATCCGGCCCCAGCACGAAGGTGTTAATGCCGTTAGAAAATTCGAGAGTGTATATTCGTAGTCAAGACGGTCAGTATATCCGGGTTCGTTGTGTCTCAGACCGTGATATAAATAACACTGTGACTCACCCGTAACTTTTACTTTTTTAAATATGTTAACTTGCAAAATTAAAAAGGATATGTATGGTATGAATTAATGAACAAAAAAATCTTCAAATAATAAAAAATAAGACAAACTGGCTTGGATTATTCGATCTCTTGAGCTCCATGGTCTCTAGGGTGTTCTATGAACTGCACTCTCCTCTCCTCAAGTAATAGGATTCTAATGGCTTCTTGCGTTAATTAGATTACGTGATTTACTTCTATCAATTTTAGAAGGACAACTTATCAAGAAGTACTAGTAACAAACCACGAACAGAACCACCTTTTTCCTTTTCAAAAATCGTTAACTCTTGATCGATTGACAATAAATAAAATATAAAATAGTATATTTTTATTAGGAAAGAATAACAGAGAATAGGTGGAGTACACCATTTTGTCTTTGAGTGCGAAATAAACTCTTTTCAACAGGATATAAACGTTCTCCTACAAAATTACAATTTTTAAAAAACGTCTTTTTTCTGGTGAACGAATATTAAATATCGTACTTTGTCTCTGGTTTTGAGAAACGCCGGTTGTACTGGGATATGGGATAAGTTTTGAACTTCACTTCAGTACCATCAAAAAAGAAAGAAAAAAAGTAACTTAGATAAAAATGTGACAGAGTGTTACAATAATGGAAGAGGATTACTAGTATTTAGAGTGATTATTCTAGTATCAGTTTTGGTAATGGTAATGGTAGAGAACAGATCATGGAGTAGTAAATGAAGCGGAGGAAATTGTTCCAGAGGATTTCATCATCAGAACGTTCCAAGTGAAGTCTATCTTGAAGAGACGAGGATCCTACGAATTTCCTGCAATTATGATAATCTGCGAAACAAAGATGATGACAATCAGCGATATTACGCCGAGGTTTATGCAAATGAATTTGCGAAAAATGATATTTGTTTTGTGATTTTTCGTAAAAAAATGAAATTGATCATCGATTTATCAGAAACAGTCCATGTTATAATGATAATGGTAATACATTTGCATATGCAAAAATGTAAGAATTTAATTTGTAAAATTGGTTTTAAGATTTTGAATATATAGCTAGTAACATAGAGTACTGAAAGCATCTATTAAAATGGAATATACTTATGTTAATTTAACAATGAAATTATCTTCAAGCCATACTTTATTACAACACTGATTTATGAATTCTCGGCTATCGGCTTACGTATACAACACTGATTTGTCTTCGTAATGTTTAAACTGTACGAAGAGACTTGCGATCTCAATTATCTGCTATTGCTAATAGACGGAGTAGAAACGCAATGAACACGGACGTTTTCATTTCCCGTATCAAACAGTTTTTAGAAAGTCGTCTTTAATCGATGTAATATTATTATATATTGAAACATTAATTTTGTAATGTCTGTATTTCCAGGCATATCTTAGATTATTATCGACTCCATATTAGTAACAATAATATATAAATGTTCCAATGCTCAATGAAGAATTGAAGCTTTGGATACAACTCGGTAGATCTCACTCAAGAAAATCAAATATTAAATATAAATACATTTTCTGTCAAAACTAATATTATTTATGAAAATAGTGATACTAATGGTTTCAATCGAAATGTATAGTAATTTGTTTTGCCATCATTATCAGGCTACTTAACTGTAATTTTAAACCTTCTGAAAGACATTGACAGTCAAACAGACAGCAAATGTTTTTAATATGAAAATAAGTAAAATCTGGCTTTGCTTTAAAAATCCAGTGCCGTTTGCTGCAGATTGGAAACTTTGACAAGAAGCAGCCAATAGTATCCGTGTTCGAGGGAGAGGCACTGTCGGTTGAGAGCAGGAACCGTGGGAAGAGAGCTGTCGCGACAGGTGCCTCTTACGCAGTCTGAATCGTGAAACAAAGAAGCGAGAGCTCAAAAGGTTAACTCTCTAACACAATGTAACTCTAATCAGTTATCTTTTATTCACTTCTCCAGAGCTGATACGAGCAATGTCACTCATTGTTTTCTTATTTTCTCATTATATTAACACAAGTAATAGTGAACTCATGTTGTATTTATTTATTCCAAGCCGTAAACTGATGATTATGAACTACTGATTTCTAGCATAGTAATCAAATTAGATCTAAACATTCCTATAACAATTTACTTTTAATTGCCAAAAATTACAATTTTGTATCAAATAAAACATTTTAATACACAAATGTCTGTGAAGAGTTAGTTTGCAGAAACAAACACCAAAAAATTGTGAAAAAATTTCTCACACTTTCCCTGCCAAAGAATTATTCCACCACGAGTAACCAATTCCGTTCCCATCAGTATGTTCTATTTCTCCGAGACTCTCATAAGCTGCTTGATGTACGGCATCTACAATTCCATCGTAGTGTTTGAGTAGTTGTTTGGTTCACTTCTAACAGTTTCTTACTCAACCTGAGCTTGTACAGGAAGGTTACAGGTGGATCTTCAAGTAAACACATTGTATATCCTTTTTTATGGTACTGGATACAAAATTAATTTCTGATTGCTATGTCTTGTTTACATGCCGAAGATACACTCTTGATTTTAACAAAAAGTGGTTCACATGTTGTACTTATTCGACCATTTAATAAACAATGGTGCATCGTTAACTAACTCGTAACACTCATTGCTTCGTAACATGAGCTCCATCACAAACATTTGATGAAAATTTGCTTTTTTCGACCATTAATCGTTCTAAAGGATGAATGAGCCATCTCGTAGCCCAGAGATAAGTCTTTTACCTTTAACCAAGGAGACCCGGGTTCAATTCCCAGACAACCTCATGTGAAATGTGTTCCGACAAAGCGAACTTGGCTGCTTTTCAGAGAATAATCCAAGAACTGTGAAGTGTTGTAGATGCTACCACTTCGCTTAATCCTTTCACAATTCTGGTCGCTGAATAGTGGCGCGTACGCGAGGATACTATCTGGTGGTCCTCTTGACAACATATCGCCTAGCATAACGTTAAAATCAATAATGTGGTCCCTAATGACCTCGTAGTTGATGCAACTTGACATTTTAAAAAAATAGATGACTGGTTAGTTGGTGAATATTGACGAAACGTGGTTTTTTTGGTAGACACGATAAAAATTAATTCATTTCATTGTTCTCAACTCTTCATATAAACTTTAAAATAAACACGTATTTATTACAAAAACAAAACAGTTCACAATTTATTGTTTTCTTGTCAATTGAATTGACCGGTGATCGAGTCACTACACTTCGCTACGAAACATGACACGCATAATGCAGGGTTAATTATTATTTTTAAATTAACAGATATTTGAATATATCCCAAAAGAATTGATCCCTTATTATTTTAGCAATACTGAAACTTCAAGGAGAAGAATGTACTTTCAACTTACGCTGATAATTAGGTCGCTGGGGATAGACACGTATTGAATTGGACATCTTTCAACTTTCTTTTGTTCGCTTTCACAATCGAATAACAATGAGAACACCTCATAATTTCATAATTAATCGAATGTAAGTCTTTAAAATGTTAAGCTATTGATGAAAATTTGATTACTTCTCCAGTCAGTCGTAAAACTTTTCATCCCCATTTCCATTGTAAATTCTCTTCCCTAGCGTACGATTTCCTTCGAGTAGAAATTCCCCCACTTCTTGTCTTTCCTCTCCCACTCCCTTTTTACTTTCTTCAAACGCAGTTTACCTCTTAACTCAGTAGCTTCATAGTCAGGTGCTATCGTTCCGCGCCCCCAAGCACTGCTTTCTGGTTTTCAAATTAACTGCAAAAATGCTGGATGAAACAATAATAATAATAATAATAATAGATGAAATAAAGTTGTAGTTTATTTATGTTATCATTAAAATTAATTATTTTATATTGTTATTTTATATTAGTACGACATTAATTTTGTAAATTTGTATTAAATAAAAGTAAATATTACAAAGTTTGTTTGATTGCTTGCTTTGTGTATTGGTTATAAATATTTAAAAAACGCTACTATCGGAAATCTTTCTATATATTTCTACGTAGCGTAACAAATGTTTTGTTTTTAAAAGTCCTCGCCCCACTTTGCTTCTCGTCTGGTCTTCGCAGCATAGTGGGGCGTGACGTCACGTGGGTGTCTCGCCGCACCGCGCACACCGCGCTGCGGCACCCTTCCACGTCGCCGGCTGGCTGCAGGCGCTCGCTTCAGCCCCCGCCCGCTTTGCGGTCGCGGGTGCCCCCGCCGCCACAAATGCCGTTGGAGCGCTCTCCACGCCCGCGTGATCTACTCAGGCGTATCTCGTCTCTGCGGAACTTGCGCTCCAGGTGAAGGTCAAGGGCTTTGCAGAACCATGTAGCAGATTTTGGGTGTTTCTAACTAATAAAGCCTCGGTAATACGCCCAATTGTGCACCTGAGTTAGTGCGTGTTTCCTCCTACCGTCTTTCAAGATTACGTCTTGTGGTGAACTGAGAGAGGGGAACGTTTGCCTTAAGTATTTGGAAGAAAACGTTGACAATCGGTGCGGTCAGTTGATCATTGATATTGATTTTTTTCTTCAGTTTTTCTCAAATAGATCAAGTTCAATAAAAAATAAACATACATTTCATACGCTAAATTTAAAATATAAATCACAAATTTACAGAATATGGAATCATTTTCAATCTCTATAATGATCACAAATTTCTTAATATTTTTCAACTCTTTGGCATATATCCAGCTCTTTCTTTATGTAGCACTGAATCTTGGTCTCTGCATGCAATTTACAGTGTTTGCAGTAACAATCGCAGTGAGGGTCTGCATAATTGAAAACGAGTACGTTGGGTGAGGAATTGTTTTCGGTTTTCACCAATCTCCATAATTTGAAATGGACGATAATCGTGATGGTGAGAACAATGTTTACGTGTATTACAATTACATAAAAACAGGTTAAATTACTTAATAATTAATTTTTAAACAAAGTCAAACAATTAATTGGTTGTTTTTAGAGGAAAACAGTTATAAGTTGCATAGAGTTCCACGACGAATTCGGTAAAAACTTCATTCTTTATTCTTTATCTATTGAAACATTTAAAACATACTACTAGCTGCTATTCCGTATTTCATGCAGAAACGTTTTTCGATTAAAAAATAATAATACGCCATATTGAATCCGCTACTTTGTCTTTTTCAATGTTAATACTAGAATCGGAATCAGGGAACCCATAAAACCCTGTTTACACATTTTTGGGAAACATGAAATACATTTAGGCGATTTTTAAATTATTAATCTATCTTATTGGATTCGCAATTTTTTTTAAAACTTTGACATTGAAATCTAAAATGATGCTCAAAAACCACTCTATACAAAGTTTAATTAATTTTGAATAACGTTATCGTATTTCGGCCAGGTTTTTGAAATTTTGCTTCAATGTGCGCCGCCATCTTCCCTCGTACACCCTCGCCTGAGTTCCATTTGTCGCCGTCTGTCTCCGCTGCTTTTGTCATTGACCTCTCCACTGTATTCACCCTCATCCTTATCATCATTTTCACTTTTACCTCATCTATTACCTACGTCATCGCTGCCCTCTCTTGCATCCCTGAACTCACTATCACCATCTCACAGTCGCCCTCACGTATTTTTGAAATCACAGTTCTTATCCTCATCGCCGCCCTCACCGCCCTTGCATTAATCTCCGCCTCCAGCATCAACCTCACTACATCCCTGGATCGAGTCTTACCAGTTGCTCTAACCTGTTTCTAAATCCGCAAATTTTATACCTATCACTACTTTCACCTGCCAATGACCATCGCGAAGTTTTAGAATAAATCATGGCCTCTGTCGCTGTCACCATCCCACACACCGCTCGCTTGAATGTCAGATTAAGGTGTCAACGTATTGATGTTTGCGTTCACGTCAACTGCTATAGTCTATTGTCCCGTTACTGAAGTGAACGTTTTGTGTATGGAGGTGACGCTATGAACCGTGAAATCTGGCACCGACTTACATTTCGTCTTCCGAGGGAAGACCCTCTCCAGGTATTTCTCTCAGTGCAGCACCGCCCGCCCGAGACAATCTTTAAGATCCCGAACGGTCGCTCTACACATGTGGTAGTTCAGTGCAGGTCAGTGTATGTAAGTAAGGGGATACACAAGGGCAAGGAAGAGAAAAGAAAAAATTGCGCGCAGTCCGTTCCCATTTGTGAAGATCGAAGCTCTGGCATTCTTTTGATCGGTGAGAAATCACGGAAAATCAACAATCAGAATAGCCAACCGGTCGAATTCTCCTCCACACAGCAGATGAATTCGACCTAGCTATTTAGCTGGAGTCGATAATCCGCCAACGTTGGGACTCGAATCCTAGCAGCAGAAGGATCGCTGCAGAGAGAGCGGGAATACTGGTTCTGTGCTAAAAGCACCCGGTTGAGAGACAACAAAGGCCTTTCTCCGAAGCCCCAGTTTCTGTCCCTATCACTGCTGCCTCCGCGAACGCCCTTGCCTCAGCCACCGCGGCCGGCACTTCTGTCCCTGCCATCACCATCGGCCTCTCTAGAATTTTGTTAATCACTCTGACAAAGCCGCAGTTCCAATCCTCATTGCGCCATCCTCGACTACATCTCCATTTCAGCCACAGCCTTCGTCACCGCCACCTTTTTGACATCCACCTCCGTCACCGCCTAAATCACCCCCGCCTCCGTCCCCACGCTTCTGTCTTCGTCACATCACCTCGGACACCACTGTAATATCCTCCGACGCTCCACCGCCCTAGAATTCGGTGGATACCATCGCCTCAGACACCTCCTCGAACTTCATCACCACCGCCCCTCCTACGTCTCCGTCTCTCCCGCCGTGCGTCCGTCAACTGTCACCCCACCACCACCTCCTCCGTCACCCCTGCCACCGCCTCCGTCACCCCCGCCACCGCCTCTGCCTCCGTCGCCACAGTCTTC
>BOPP01000002.1:4712267-4759425 GCA_017312745.1 Gryllus bimaculatus | reverse complement strand
GAGGTGTGAGGTGGAGGTGTGAGGCGAAGGTGTAAGACGGAGGTGTGAGGCGGAGGTGTAAGGCGGTGGAGTGAGGAGGAGGTGTAAGGCGGTGGAGTGAGGAGGAGGTGTAAGGTGGAGGTGTGAGGTGAATGTGTGAGGTGGAGTTCCAAAGCGAAGGCGCAGGGGAAGGCCCACGGCAGAGGCTCAAGACTATGAACAGCTGCTGCTGGCGCAAGGGCGGCGGTGGTGGTTCGGGTGAGAAGTGGAGAGGGCGCGGATGGTGCTCGCGCGAGAAGGGTGGCGGTGAGAGAACAACTACGACGGCCGGAGGGTTTTTCTTTCCATTCGTCAACGAGGCGGCGGAAGCTGCTGTCACGCACTGAAGGCCTTGTGGCGCACCCAAAGGGGAAGGCGGGGATTCACACAACTAAGAAATATTATCTTCGCACACGCTTGGAATGATACTTCTCAGACCTGGCTGCGTACGTAATACAGATGGCAGGCTGTAATTTAATCATTGGACATTATGTAAATATTACATATGTTTTGGCGAAAAACCCTTGTCTAAAGCTTAACTTATGATCAGTCCCATATTGTATTATACAAGCTTGAATCAGGGTGCTCTAAATATAACATACGATATTCTGCATTGCTAATATACAGAATTCCGAATAATTTTCACAAAAAATTTTGTTTATTTCAGTCAAATGTACTTTTGATTCATTCTAAGTATTTATCTTTAAATTATACGTATTTTTCGTTGTTTTTTAAGACGTTTCTTGGAAAATGCTCTTACTAAATATGAACAATTTATTGACATTAATTGAAATAGACAAAGAGAATATTTTATCGATATAGTAGTTTACGTAACATGGGCGCGAAATGGGAACTCAGAATCGCCCGATCAGAGGCACTGCAGGGACATCAGTTGATGACATGAGCCACCTCTCCCAATTAAAAAAACGCTACCCAAAGGTGGTGGCTCGGTGGAACTATGCAGCCTGCGCCTCACTGACGCAGAGGTCGCGTCAGGTACTCCACGGATGGGTAGAAAGTGCCCTCCCCCTCCATGCCCCCTCTATTTCCCCTCCTCCCCGCGAATCCCTTTGTGTGGGAGGAGCGGCGTGGGAGGAGCGGTTTTTTATGTACCGGAGTCCCTTCCACCGGGGTCTCACAGTGCTGTCAGAATGCGCTTAAGAAGCTTCCCTTTAAACTTTATGACGTCATGGGTACTCAGTGTGAACACAGACACGAGCTTTCATACATATGTAATTATTTATTTACAAGTAAAACAAATATGTACAGTTGAATTATCTATACTTTACTCTTTAGCTCTGATTAACATTCTATCCTATGATTGCGAGAGCGACCCAAATCCAATTGATGATCGGAATAATTTGTGGATCTCGCCACTTCTAAATTTGAAGCGCTCACAAAGTCAAGCTTCCATGACCGGATGTCACATTCGGACACAAACTCTTTACGGGTACATCAAGCGATGACTTGCCTTGATCGAAACAGCGATCTTAGCCGATTGATGATCGGTGAGAGTCGTGGATGTATACAACTCTTAACAGCGGAGAATGCGCGCAGCATCACTTCCACGTGACCGCAGTCAGGCACGGAACACAATGTCTCCCAAGGCGGGTCTACACGTGACTTGCATTGCGAGCAATGCTTGCCGCTGCATCGCCCTGACGCAAGTTTTGTGCATCAGCACGATGTTCTCACACTTTCTCCAGAACCCACCCACTGGCTCTGTACTCTCCCTTACTAATCAGTCCCTCACGTGACATACTTTGTCACGCCGCCTCCGCAGCTCGGATATGCTTGCCACGTGGCTCCGACGTTTTGGTCTCCGTTCCCTAAGATCGGACAACCCCCAAGCGCCTCGTGTCTCCCTTTGCCACGCGCTCGCTCTACAGAAAACCTTTCTCTCCCTCCTGTGTCGTGGTGGTTTCCTGTTGCAAAATCTCGTTCCGCCCGTTCTCAAATAGTTACCACGAGGTTTGATCACTAGTATGTTACAATATGTATAAAACGCTCTACTTCTCTGCAAGCTTGCTCGGTTTGAACTCAAACGTGTGCTCTACGTCTGCAGTTGGCGTTCATACAATGCCATGGCGCGCTGAATCCTTAATCGTGATGTAATGAGATATCAAGATAATTAGCGCTAAAGGATGTCCCTCTCTGCCTGCCCTCCTAGCACATTTTTGATGGCATCACGCTCACACACGTGAGTATTCGAAACATACGGCGTTTACAGCGTCCAAAACTTTGCATCCGCCGAGAACGTATGTTTCCCGCGGTTTTGAAAGTCGTTTTTTTTTCATAGCGGCAACATCTATGCAGTTTTTATCTGAACGTCCTTGAAACACTAGTTAGGGTTGTGTCGAAGATCTCGTACGTGGCCTTCTTAGTGCATCAGTGAGTTTATGTAATCCAGTGTACCCCCACACGACTTCAGCTCCGGTCGCAGCGTTGCGGGTACGAACTTCAACTCTCCGCATTAGATACATGTGTTTGATTTCACGGGTACCGCTTTGAAATAATCTAATTAAATGGATCCCATTTTATTTGTGTTAATTTGGAAACAATTTGATGGACACTTTTAATAAACATACAACGCTCATCCAGCATAAAAACTGAAGATAGCATATAACACAATTTCAATTGTTTTTTTTTGAACGTTTATTAACGATTCCATATATAGTGTGTATATGATTAATGTTGATGTGTTCTTGTCCAAGTGGTTTTACTACTATTTTTCATGCGTTAAGTTAGCACTAAATCCAGCTAACACATACTCTCCTTTAAATACCGACCGATCCACTCTCGAGCACTTCCTCGTATGAGATTGCCCTATATTTAGTTCTATCGCCCAACTAAGCCGTTGAGCTCCCCGAGGCAAAAATTTATTTGTGAGCGCGTCTCTGTGCGTGCGTGCGCGATCATTTGTGATGTGTGTGTGGTTGTGTATGTTTGTGTGGTGTGTGTGGTTTGTGTGTAGTGTGTGTTTTTGTGTTGTGTGTGGTTTGTGTGTTGTGTGTGGTTTGTGTGTTGTGTGTGTTTGTGTGCGTGGTGTGTTGTGTGTGATTTCTGTGTGGTTTGTGTGTAGTGTGTGTTTTTGTGTTGTGTGTGCTTTTTGTGTTGTGTGTGTTTTTGGGTTGTGTGTGGTTTGTGTGTTGTATGTGGATTGTGTCTTGTGTGTGGATTGTGTGTTGTGTGTGGATTGTGTGTTGTGTGTGCTTTTTGTGTTGTGTGTGTTTTGGGGTTGTGTGTGGTTTGTGTGTTGTATGTGGATTGTGTGTTGTGTGTGGATTGTGTCTTGTGTGTGGATTGTGTGTTGTGTGTGGATTGTGTTTTGTGTGTGGATTGTGTGTTGTGTGTGGTTTGTGTGTGGTTTGTGTGTAGTGTGTGGTTTGTGTGTTGTGTGGTATGTGTGTTGTGTGGTATGTGTGTTGTGTGGTATGTGTGTTGTGTGGTATGTGTGTGTTGTGTGGTATGTGTGTGGTGTGTATGTGTGTGTGGTGTGTTTGTGTGCGTGGTTTGTGTGTGCGTGGTTTGTGTGTGCGTGGTTTGTTTGTGTGCGTGGTTTGTTTGTGTGCGTGGTTTGTGTGTGCGTGGTTTGTGTGTGCGTGGTTTGTGTGTGCGTGGTTTGTGTGTCGGTGGTTTGTGTGTATGAGGTTTGTGTGGTTTGTATGAGTGTGTGTTTCTTTGAGCGTGTGGTTTGTGTATGTGTGTGTTTTGTGCATATGTGTGGTTTGTGTATGTCTGCACCCGCGTTCTGTGACAATCAGCAGCACGTCTACGCCGACTGACTACTGTGTCAAAGGGCGTGCGCCGAAGAGGATATGGCAGGTAAATGCCGCATACACACGCGCATACACATTGCGGACGCACACACCTTAAAAAATGTGAACTTATTATACAAAGCTTGGCATGAGACATGGAACTTCTAGTTCTTTCAAAGCCATCGGAAATGTATTGCAGAGAAAGGACATTATGTAAATTGTTTTAATTATGTTTTTATTGTAGGAGAAACTTTCCCTGTATTGATTAATTAATTTATTCAATTAATATATATGTGTGTGAAATGTATTATTACAATTATGTAATAATAAAAAATAGCTATCATGTACTTGTCTTCCTTTGTAGTTTTAATAAGGATTTTATATTTGGCTTTATATTACTCGGCACGAAATAAATCTCTTCTTGAATGATTACAAATTGCTATAAATATTAAAATTACAATTGCTTTCACATCTGAAACCTAAATATTAACGTTTTGCATACGTTAAGCAATAGAATATTGATACCTCTACTTGGATAGCATTCATTTTATAGGTCACTCACGAAATTTTTAATTATTTTCTTCCAAAGTTAAAAGAATGTATGCAAATATATGCATTGTATTTTTTAGTAATGAATGTAATATTCTTGAACTAGGGATTTCCATAACTTTTAGTATTTGCGAGTATTTGTTGTTGTTCTTCTTCTTCTTATTATTATTATTATTATTATTATTATTATTATTATTATTATTATTATTATTATCATCATCATCATTAGTATTATTATCATCATTATTATTATTACTTATGAAATTAGTGCGCAATTGATATCGTTATTTAAAACCTAAATACATCCCTTTTTTGTCAATTTTTTGAATTATTTTTTTTCTATCTATACATTGCATACCTTAATGAAAATTGTTTGATACGTTTGTAGGATGAATTTGCTCTCCCAATAAACATATCGCTGGTGTATTACCTACTATTCGGAGGAAGTCTTCCACAGTTTCAAAGCAAATAATACTCTACGGATACCGATATTTTCGAGGTATATGAGCACTAAAACTAGTAGGGATCACATTTATCCGACCACTGGTTCTCTATTTAGGTCAATTGCAGACATTTATTTTACTTTTTGTAATAAGCAGACGATTCAGAGTTAGCGTGTTTTACTTCTTTGTAGCGAGTTTTCTTTACTTTTTGGAGAAAAATAATGTCTTTAACGCTATCTACTCTAACATCGCCCTCTTCTGATATTTATCATTGAGTTATTGTGTATTGAGACAGAGTTGCAATTCTTGAACGTTTTCATGGCAGAGTATTCATATTAATTAATGTGAGAAATAACCGTACAAAATTAGGCCTGGAATCGCAAAACTAAATACCGAACAAACTGTCGCTATGCATAATATAAAAGACACCTACAACCCCCTGAATATATGTTGCATAAACTCTTAAATATAAAAAAGAAGACCCCGAGTTCTTTTTCCCCAGTTTATTATGTGGCCCGCCGTCGAAATTTCCCCTATCAATTGACATTATCCATTTGGCAATAATTTGCGACTGTTGAACTGCATATCATCTCCGATCAAAGATCGGAGCAGTAAGTTGAAACAAACTGAGCAAACCACTAACGAAACAAAATAATTCTCCCTTTTCCAATTAATGCGTTCACTACTGTGACCTGTTCAAAGAAATCAAAATAAGAGCAACCATTCTCGTTTTTGTTTGGTAACACGGTGCTAGTTTTTATGGTTTCGGAAGAAGAGACAAATGGTAGCTTAGATAAGTGGTAGGTTAACTGAACTGTTAACGGAGTAGAATAACGGATTTGGAAACTGCAGTAAAAGGGAAAGTTGATGGTAATGATTAGAAAGCAAATTTCTTTGATTTTGTATATTTTTATCCATTGCTTCAGGGCATAGTACACATTTGGTTAGAATTAAATGCTATGTAGATTAATTTGTTAGTGCATATTTGCGCATATTTGGCATATGTTTCCTGTTGGTGCACATCCGTGCATGTTTTGAGTATTTCATTAATATAGAGACTAATCTTTAAACCGTTTCATGATCATATAGAATATATTTTTTTGCGAACATTTATTGATTTTTTTAAAAGAGCTAGCCTTTTTGCGCCTTTTTTATTTTTCTATAGATGATAAAATATTTGTGCAAATGTAATACATTTCTTGATATATTTTTTAAACCAGGCAAAAAATGAAAAAAAGATCTACAATTTACTTCACTAAGGTGCATATTTTCTTCGATTATTTCTCCAAAGAAATTAGCAAGGTTTTGTTATGTTTGCATAGAAATATATATTATTCATTCCAAGCATACTTTTGAACTTTTTCAAGAAAGGTTCACACAGGAAATTAAATATTGTCAATTTTAATTACATATCAATGTGTATATTTAAGAATGTTTAGGCCATAAATGCATATTTTAAAACATAAAAATTTTTAGAGCATAAAACTCTCTCTCTAGTAATGGTAAATGAGAAAATTTTAGTGTTGAATATTTTTAAGCAAGAATTATTACCTGTTCGATTTTTGAAATAGATATTGGCGACGAGTATGTCAAAAATAGCTAAAGTTGAATAATTTCCTCTCTGCTATGGTAAGATGTCTACCGGCTGTTGATCTACGATTGTAAAACGACTGTATGAATATAACTTTTGCCCGTTATTTGCATTTACTGCCATTTTAAAGATTTTAATTATTTATGTGCTTTTACCATAAAATATTTGACCTACATTGTTACTCGTATTTGATAATAAATAATAGTTACATGTGTATATTTTGCCTTCAAATTGAGCTCTCGAAACCTACAGCTATTGAATGTACGGAGAAAATGCATTTAAGAATGATTGCATAGACATCTGTGGCCGGAGTTTATTGTATCTTTGGTGCTCGTTGGACCTGGTGAACGAGCCGCATCTTTCTTGTCGTGGCAGACGCTACAGCCAACATATTGTGGTCTTCTTCAGAGCTATTCTTCTGAGCAGTATTGAGAAGTAAAGCTCTGAGCAAGGTCACAGTATGTTGTCCCTGGTCAGTCTAGATAATACTTATCAAAGAATATTCTTAAACTTTTGAAATTGGAGTACTTATTCCAAAAAATTTTTCCATTTCTTCCTCATAATTATTCACTATATTCAAGTCATACACTAAATATATTATTTCAATTCTCAATTTCTTTATTTTAATACTCATTTTTCAATTTTACTTATTTTATGTTCTTACTCATCATTCAATTTATTTATAATTCTTAGTTTTTATACTAAATTTTTTTCTTTTACAGAAGTTTTAAAAAAATGTGAAGATTGTTCATCGAAAAGTTAATAATACAGAAGATTATCAACTAATGCTACGACGTAAAACGTACATCATGAATATTATTCAGACAAACAGAACGATGCTCCGCAAACATTCAACCCGAGAGTCTAAGAGTGAGTGGAAGGTGAAGGGATTAAGTGAGGCATCAAGAAAAGCCAGTGCGCGGAGGAAACAGCTTAGAACATCACGTGTCGTGTGATGCGTTTGTCCTTCTATTCGTCAAGTGTGGCCAAGCGGAGCAAACAACCAGCTTCACCGTCGCAAATGCGTTCTCTCCTCGTGCCAAGAAAGAGAAAGCGGAAGGCGAAAAAATAAAGAAGGTGAGAAGCTCTCTGAAACTAGGTGAGTGAATGAGGTAAATCATAAATGAAATGCCATAATTTTTTTAAGAGAATACAAACAGTGGTAAAGGTAAATATCGTTAACATGTGATAGTGTATCTACGAAAGTTCTGCATAATATTACCAATTAAGTAGATAGGGAATGTTATAAGTGGATATATTATTCAAAAATTGTGAAGAGTTTTGGTGATACGGAAATACTTATAGTTAATATGTGGATGGGTTTTTTCTAAGACATTTTTAGCCATTTTTGTGTTAATTATCACACAATCTTGTAATTTTAAATAGTTCTGAATTGATATTGGATACTTCCATCTTTCCACGATTGATGTCTTGAAATTATGAATTCTCAAATGCGAAAATATGGAATCGATGAATATTTGTACAAATCTAAATGAATTTATCTTCACATCATTTTAAATCGAGAAAGTGCCATCATTTCTAATGCTATGTAGTTCATTACAATAATGCTACATGACAAAATAATTCGATAAAAATAGTACAACATGACATTAAAATATGTAATCTATTCTCACAGAAACGAACACTCAAATTCACAACTTTTCCGTTTAATATCAAGCATTGCATTCTTAAAAATAAATAGCAAATTTTCCATCAATTTATACATATAAATAAATTAGCGAACACTATATGGTGAGAAAACAAACAGTTCATTTTCTATCCGCGAAGAGAACATCGGTGGCGCGGAATATCTGCTCACATATTAACGCTGTAAATATAAATTATTACTCTTGTCTGCTAGGTGGAATGCAAATGTGTACTTTTCATTTATGAAACTGGCTACAGAGGACTACAAGTGAAAAGTTCGTGCGCATCACAAGTTTCAAGAGCAAACGAAGACGAAAATTCCGCTTAATTTTGTGACAGGCGGATTGCTCTATTTGCATCAGAAGTAAGTTAGTCTGGGAGAAAATTAACATTTTGATTTGATTTGCTCTGTGAAACTCTACCTAACACACAAACTTTCTACCAAAAATATGAAATGCGTGTAATGGAGGTCACAAGAGAACTTGTCAAGGTAAAGACGTCTACTATGATGTTATCAGCTGCATCCTCAGTAAAAAAACCGTAGAGATAAGGCGTGGTTCGAAGCAAATACTAAACATTCATAATTAGAAATCAATTTATTTAACTTTTTTGCAATTATTAAGGTTTACATCATTCCCAAAATTTTCCTCATGTTTTCTGACTATAGAGTAAAATAAATTAAAAAAGTTGTTTATATAATATTCATAAATCTAATAATTTCATTTTCAATATGACTCATTTTATACTAACAATTAATGAAATTTGCAGGTCAATTTCTTATTTTCGAGTATCGTTTAAGGAAATTATTTAGGTACATTTTTCTGTAATATATATTTTAAATGACCAATTATAGAACACGATACCTATATACTTATTCAAACTTATTCAATTCAACTCAATATACAAATACTTTTATTCATTAAATTCCAAGTATTTTGTTAGTGCTACAAATATAGTTAAGTTCGTAGGTAAATGGCCTTCCCTTTTAAGCCTCATAAATAACTGATCTCTATTGACCTCTATCTTGTCCATTCTTTATCGATATTTTGCATATAGTGGTTTGTCTTCCCGCATTTTTGTTAAAAAATGTCTACATCACATTTCACGTTAAGTAGCATTAGAAGTTCATTGTCTGTGTTATTCTGCGTGTCTTGCATAGTCTTCTCCGTAACGCTTATTGTTACACTTCAAATGCCCCTATTTCACATTTTTTGCTCAGATTTAATTACTTGTCTCATTAGTGGGTCATCTTGATGATTAACTACATACTTTCCCATCCCAACTATTGCATTGTGCTTGGATGCTTCAATTGGTTTGAGACCTCTTTCTATACGTGACATATAGTCTACAAACATTAGCTCGAGGGAGGCGTCATTACGCAATTTTCTATTTTTTAATCTATCATTCGAATTTCCCGCTCAGTCCAGTCCACTAGTCCGAAACCGTACTCGGCTACAGGCACCGCCAAACTCCCAATTCCAAATATTTTATTCCTGGAGTCCAGAGCAAACTGTGAGACAAGTCTAACTGTTCTGTAATACTCCCTGGGAATTGTTTATTTCTTTGTGTCGTTCAAGATGGTCTCATATTCTTCAATACTCAGATATTTGGCCTCGCTCAAGATCTTCAATGTCAATGTACATAATTATTTCAATGCTCTCTGACGTCGTTTTGCCTCTCTTTAAATTTATTTTTGCACACTTGTCTAAACCAAACTTCATGCAGATGTCATTGATAACATCATTCATGACAGACATTTGAGAGAGAATCGCTTATTATTATTATTATTATTAATTATCAATTATCTCATATTTCGTATTTACTACAATTATGGCAAATTTATATAGTGTAAAGTTGGGAACAGTTCTGAAAGATGCACCGGGCGACACTGGCGCCCCTATCCTTGCAGCGCGTACTTTCCTCCGCAAATTCTTCGGAGAGTTGAGGCGCGAGGGCGGCCGGCGGCCGGGCGGCGCTGCTCTTAAAAGTAGGTCAAAGAGTCACCAAGAGCGCCGCTCCGCGCCGAGTGCACGCTCTCTGGGCGAGTGCGTGCGCTGCGGTGCGGGCTGGAGAGCTCGCGCGCTCCCCGGTCGCGGCGCAACTGCAGTCGCCGAGGGTCGGCGGGGCTGGTGACGTAGTTGCCGCAGCCGCTTGCATCAGTGCTTGACTGGGCGAGTTAAGATAAGGGTCAGCGTTCTCTTCAGCTGTCTCTGCAGAGATTCGGTTTGGGATATCCTAGAGTTCGAGTGCGCAGACGGCAAGATCACAAGATATACGTCCAGGTGGAATTGAGTCGCTGTCTGGAAGAGGATTCTACCGGCCAGCTGTTCTGATCGGTAGTTTTGCATGCTTTCTTTGATTGCGCGGCCGTTCTCCTACAAATGGGCGTTGAACCGACGCGATATATCCTTCCTCTTCCTTTTCCTATCCTTCCCTCTTATACATAAACACACACATATATACATACCCATGTACTATTACACATGTCGGAAGAGGACCAGTCGGTAGATAAGAATCGCCCGGCTGGGGCGGTGCGCCTATGAGGGAAGACATCTGGAAGGGAACCGACGAATAGGTCTGCACCATCCAGCGAGGATGAACATACACTACACTAACGGGACTAATGACCAGAGTGGTTGACCTGCCCGAAATCATCGCTCGACCGTTGTTGCTTTCATCATCTAATAGGGCACGGCCTACGCCAGTGACCCCGCCCCTGTTACCACTGCGGCAACTAGTACCTCCTTCTCTGTCACGACCACTCACATGTTCGCTCCCATCTTCAGCAACACCTCTACCACCATTGCCACTGACACCCCACTCGCCCTTCACTGCCATTGCTCCCCCATTTTTCACTTTCATAACCACCGACAAACACGACACTTTAATCACACTTCGGTATGTTTCACCCACGTGTTTGTGTGTGTGTTTTGTTATTCATGTTATTTTTCAAGGCAGAGACTGAATAAATTGTGTGCTAACTTCAAATGCTAATAATTGTGTTAATAAAATGACATCGGAAATAAGAAAATTGAATATAAAATATTTTTTCGTACCAAGAAAGTCTAAAACTATTAAACGTCTCGAATAAATAACTAATCAAATCAACTGAGATCGTTAAGAGAACTATCTTTCATTAGTTTGCAAATATTTACCGAAGTTAAAATTTGATAAAGTGATGATTTTTTTTTCAAAATTAGACAAATAGAACTTGGACAATTATTCATACTAACTCTATTGAGATTTCTAACATTCTTGGGTGTCGATTTCACTTGGCCCAATGCTGTCAACGTTCGTCTTGTGAAGCGAACTCAAATGTAACAAGTACTTTCTAAATTGATTGTGCATATCTGTATATTTTTTCAAGACGCTCTAAACTCTTTTACTAATATATTTTCAATGAAAAAAAATAATTGAGAATTTATGAAGATTTCATCTAGTGTTAGGGTCATGTTACATCTTTCATAACATATGTTAATTCTAGTGTAATTCGGAATAAAACGTTTGAAAACGAATAAGCTTTAACTATCATTTTTAAAGCAAGTCGTCCAGCAAACCTGGCGGAAATTGTTTCACTAGGCCATCCATTTTTTGTTGTTTATGCTAGATGTATTCTGTAAAGCACGGAATGAAATCTCTTTTTCAATACATTCATATGAACTGTCGCAAACGAAAAATTCAACTGATGGTGTTTCTTTGTATCCAACCGAAAGATTTACAAAATTTGTAGTTACGTCAACAATTCCCGAAAACTGACATTACTTCCCCAAAATATGAAGCTACGTTCATTACCTAATCTCTTTGCATTTACGCGAGCCATTCGTAATGTCCTAATCTCACTAATGTCGGAATTCATATCATTATCTCTTTCCCTATTTCATCACAGATTTTTAAAACATAAAAGTCACAATTTTCCACCGGTTACCTTCTCAAGCAGCATAACCTAATATTCGTTTTTTCTGACTTATCCTTCCAATTATGAGCATTAATGCGCGTGCCATCTCCACTTCCAACAGTGCCTCCGTCGCCAGCACCGCGCTCTGCAGCGACTCTGACGCCCGCGGTTTCAATTACTGAAGAGACCCAGGGAGTGGGGCGCCGGGGGGATAAAGAGGAGGAGGAGTAAGGTAGGGAAGAGAAGGGGAGGGGCCAGGGGGGAGACACCGGCGAGCCCCGCCTACGCCTTTCAAATTGGCCTCGATGCTTCCCCCCACCCCCACCCCTCCGGTCTGATTCGTATTTATTCCATCAAAGAAACCTTATTCGGTCCTTACTGCGAAATCCAGCCTTCCTCATAACGCAGTTTCCAGCGGATGGGTACCGAATCGGCTGGGAGGCAAACATCCCGGGAAATAAATAAATAAAAAATAAATTGGAAGCGGAGGGATGCAGCGGGATGCGTTGCGGCGAGCGAGGGCTCCGCAGGGAAACGCGCCGAGAGGAGGGTGAGGGCGGGCCGGGGGCCGGGAGGCTGGGGCCGGGGGCCGGGGGCCGGGGGCCGGGGACGGGGGGCCGGGGGCCGGGGCCGGGGCCGGCGGGGGGCCGGGGCGGGGGGCCGGGGGCGTCGGGGGCCCGGCCGGAGGCCGGAGCCGGGCGGCCGCGGGGCGGCGGCCGTGTGCGTGTGTGCTGTGGTCGGGATTGCCGGTTGGCGGTGCGGTGCGGGGGCGGTAGAGCGGGTGCAGTGGCGGCGGGCGGAAGCGGCAGGTGCGAGCGGGGGGGAGGGGACGCGGGAGGGTGCGGAAGGAGGGGTGAGGCTCCGTGGGAGACGGCGCGAGAAGCGAGGCAACTGCGTGAATAATTGGACAGGAGGAAGGCGGAAGGCGCAGGAAACAATGCGTTCAAACGGCACATATTAAAAGCGGGATTGCGGAGTTGGAAAAAGAACCAAACGAACGACATGCAAATCAGGAGTTTATTCGCGGGAGTTGAAATACGCGGAATTCATTTGTTATTAATTTTGGTACATTTCGGTAAAAGTAACGTGTAGGAGAGGGGGGTTTATGCTGTTGTGAAAAGCTTTCTCTCGTAATTAGTTTACATGAACGCAGACGAATGAAACGATCAACGTGAAATATTGATATAGTTAATTTTTACTTTCTCGTACATATAGTATGTATATTCTCCGACAGCATCATCACATCATTTTTATCTCACAATGGATAGCTCGTAACTCCTTTTTTTCGTATTGGTATTGGACCAATGCAGCCCAGAGATATATAATAAACGTTGTATAGTTGAGGTTGTATAATGCTCCGGAAAATATATTTTGAGATTTAACGAAAATACTCGTTTTGGGGCCACTTGATTTCCAAAAATCTGTTTTTTTTGCCGGAATGTAGGCCAAATTATGTTGTTTTTTCTTTAAAACAGCTTAAAATTATTTCTTTTATTTCCCCTAAGTTACAGAAAAGGGCACTTAAAATGTTGCAGTAGTGCACTCATATTAGACAAATCGAGTGAAATATCCCAGAGTTTTGAATCTTGGCATTATTGTTGGCATAAAACTTGCCATGTACCTACCGCACATTATACAAAAAGTTCTGAAGTGTGAGGATGAACCGGGGTTTGGAAAACCGTTAAAGGTAGTTTTCCTACATATTTGTTTGCATATAACTCCATAACTATCAATCCTACAAAAAAGTATAATATATGCAAAAATAAAGTAGAGATAATTTCCTACAATAAAATGTCTATAAGCTTCTGTTGAAAAAATATTCATTTTAATGTTGTAGTCTTGAAAAGTCAAGTTTATGTTTACAAGGTTCTTGTTTAGACATCTTCCTTACAAAAAATATGTTATGATATGTTCAATGCACTAAAGTAATTACAGGCAACTCAAAGTGAGTCTGTGAATGACGAAGGACACAGTCAATGTTTGACGAAAGGATCCAATGATTATGGAAATTGATTATTCAATAAGTTATGGATTATTAGTTTTCTTATTGGACAAACACACAAATGCCGTCAATCAATTTTACGAGTGATTAAGAATTTATATTTTAAGGTTCCATAACATATACATTCTTACTTCATAACATTTTAAAGGAAATAACTTAGCACATTTTTTCACTAGTTTTAATAAAAAACAAATTTATCCACTTTTTCGATACCAGGGATCGAGTGTTTCTGTCACAAACTTGCCGATTTGTGCCGCAGCATTACATTATTTCATTTTAATACGTACCTAGTAAGGTGATTTAATAATAATGATATACGTTTCCTGGTTACTTAACTCATTCTTGACAATCCCAGTTAAGTTGAAATGAACATTGTCAAGTTTTCTATTATAGGCATAGCGGAAAATATCATAAATCATTATTATCTCTTATATAAACGGATTAAAGGAAGAATAATACATTTTCATGGGATTTGTGGGAAAGCTTCTCACAGAAATATTTCTGCGTGCATCTTCAGCCTCACCAACAGATAAAAAATGCGTTCGTTTTTTGAAACCTTTTAGACATTACTTATTTTCATTCCTCATTTACCGTTAACTGACATTAAGAAAATCTTGAACTGATGATATAACAAAATATTACAGTAGTTTTATTTCAAATTGTTGGCTAACTCTATGATATATCTTCACGGATCACATAAGTAATTTCACCAGAAGGCAGTTCTGGTATTTTATTGTAAAGTAATGCATTTCAACATAAAAATGGATCACGTATTTTATTTCAAGCAATCTAGTATCACATTAATTTAAATCAAAAACGAAATACAATGAAAAACATTACATACCCTGTAACTTTATATTTGTTAAGTATTTTAAAAATTTTAAGTAAGTTACAAATTGATAGAAAGATAAGAATATTTTATTTACACTATATTGATATTACTCTTATAACTTCACCAATATTTAGTAGTCGAAATGCGTCGTGGAAATTTATTGCCTCGGGCCCTGCGTTTAGGAAGTGCAGTGGGCTGCCTCTAAAAGGTTCTCCCGAGAAGCTCATACTACAAGCGACTACAGGAAGGCAGCGCGTCGCCTGGAGCAGCGCGTGGGAATACAGGTCACGATGCAACAGCACGCGAGGGGTTGCACAGGAAGCGGATGTGGAGGCCACGCGAACAAAGACGAAGCTGGTCGCGTTCGTGGGAGTCCGCGACGTAGAGGTTACTCTTTTCGCCTTTGCACTTCCGCCACCACGGTTCTAATTCCGCTGGATCGATGTGGCTTCTTCGGGTGCACAAAGGGATCCTGCGGTGAGTTCTAAGCGGATTTCTTGGATTTCCTTTCCTTCTGTCCCATCACGGCATCAATAAGTTACGAATTAGCCACGTTCAACCACATAAAAATGAACATGACGAGATAATTTATTCAGAACCAGAAGAAAAGTCTAATAGAAGGTATGAAAATCTTGGCACGAAAAAATATATGGTACAACAGGGTACTCGAGGGTAATGAAAGAAAAACAAATGACTAACTCATGTTCTTAATAAGTACGAATGAATGTGTAATGTCTGGGGGTGTGCAAAATATTCTGAATTTTTTTATTCAATGACATCGAGAGGAGGTCATATTAGAACTACATTTGATGACTAATATTATTTTTCAATACACATATCGCAGAATGTTGGAATTAATATAATATATAAAAAAAGATTTTCCAAAAAAATATTTTCGGTTCTTTCTTACGCGAGGTTACGCGAGGTTAAAGAAACATTTAGTAATACCCTAAAATTCTCTTAGACTAACGATTAGACTATCCTTAATGTGATACGTTTACTTGAACATTCATTCAGCTCCATCTAGCCTTAATGGGAAGTATGGGTAATGTAGAAATAAAATTTGTGTACAAAATTCATTTTTCCATAATTATGATTGGAATAGATCATTTTATTCCGAAATACATTGAAATTTCCTCCCCGTTCCTCCTTGGTAGTTATAAACCTAAATACAGTACATGTTTGTGGAAAAATTCTGTTATCTTGGAGGGTGGCTTGGTCATAACGCTTTGTTTTGAAACTGTCCGCCATACACACACCCGGAACGGCGCCTCTAACGAGGGCGCTAGCGGCAGCAGCGAGCCACAAACAAGCGAACGTCGGCCCACCGCCGCCTCCGCCGCCGCCTCCAGCGGGGAGGTAAGTAGGTCACGAGGCAGGGCTCGCCCGACGCAGAGGGCGAAAAGCAGCAGCGAGGATGGAGGGCGAGGACGAGGGTGAGGACGAGAGGGAGGCGCGCGATCCCTCTCCCTCCCAACTCCACGCGGGGCGCCGCAGTGGTCGCTCCGTAACAGAGGCGGCGCGGCCGGTGGCGGCGGCCGCGATGCAGCGTGAAATAAATATGAGCCCGGGCGCATTACGCTGCGAGGCCATGATTTAGGGGGCTTTACATCGTCGCAGGCCTGCCCGCCGCCCCCCGCGCGCCGTCCGTTCGCTGCGCGCCACCGTGGCGCTCCGCCCCGCCGCCCGCTTCCGCGCCACTCCGCGCAGCGCAGCGCCGGGCGCAGGGAATCATTATGTGTTTCGTTCGGCGACAGAATAAATTCGCCCGGGCGGCGCCGCTCGTGGCGCCCTAGCGGCACGTTCGCGACTAATGCGTGCGACGCGCGCCTCGGACGTGCGACCGCCGTCCGGTTTTTCTCCCGTCCCTACCGTCCCCTGTCCCCACCGTGCGTCCGCACCCGCTTCCGCAGTCCCTGTAGACGTTCTCAATGGTTTTCCTCTGACCACTCCTCACACCACCCCGGCTCCTCGGCCTGTCTCCCCTGTATCGCAGTCTCGGCCATGTCTCGCACTCTTCCGTTGTTCGCCTGCCTCGCGCTGCAGCCGCACATCGTGGCACATCCGCCCGCTTCGCCCGGCTCGTCCCGACACATTCCTTCCGCCGTCCCCGCCTCTCCCCGCCCTCTCCTCCCCGCCCCAACCAAGCGCCGAATAACCTCGCCCTGCGACCTTTCGCCAACTCGGGCGTTCGGTTGTAGCTTTTGCCAGCTTCTCCAGCTTGCTGTCTGCGCCCGCGCTTTGGAATGTGGTCCGCTGTTCACTACATTTGGAACGACTTCCTATTACCCGGGTTCTTAGAAAGTCCTTTTAAATCTCAACCCTTTCGTTAGAAAAAACGTGTTCCGCCGTTAATATTCATTACATAAAAACAATGCGACATTTCTGAAGAAAACACGTTCAGTATCAAGTCTCACATGGAATAAACTTCTTTTAAAAATGATCCGGTTGAATTTAACGTCATCATTTAAACCATCACAGCTCACTGTATTTTACTAATTTTGAATGCGCTTAGAAATTGAAAGGAAATTGGGCCCTCGGCTATGTGACCGACTGAATTCGCACACTCAGTGCTTCGCTGTTTACGGTATGACTAACATAATGTGATAGGTTAAATACAAGGCATTATAAAAGAGGCCACCGGCATTCAATATTTGCTATTCATAAATTGCGCAAATACAACATTTTTCTTTCTTTTCGAACATAAAAGCGTTTTTATATTTATATAATGTATTTGTTAAATATCCTTTGTTGCAAGGGTTCTTCAACAGGTAAGGTCATTAGCGCCCCACCTTATTTGTTGTTTTTGGGAAAATTGCATGCCAAATTTTGGAAAATCGTTTTCTGATCTTGTTCAGCTGTCTTTTTGCTTCTGCAGATCTCTAGTCATACGTTTATTTCTTTAATTTCATTTAAATATAACGTAATTTTGCAAAATAGGTCTTCAGACCTCAACAAACTTTTAGAACGACCATGATGCGGCTTATGAACCATGTTATATTATAAGCACCTTCTGAAATGTATGATCGCTGCATGGTGATTTAATCGAGTAGGGACTTGGTCAGGGCGAATTCGTGACTTTGTCGCTTTTCATCAAATTGTTCACATAACGACCACTGTGATTTGTAAACTGAAGGCTGGGACTATAGGTAGAACACCTAATGACAACACAAACACACACAAACATCCATGCCCGAGGCAGGATTCGAACCCGCGACCCTTCAAGCCGAGGCAGCTACAGCCCTTCAGCCTTAATGCCGTTGACTATTCAGACCGACAATTCGCAACCTTCTCCGGTTCAAATCATCTAGAGAGGATTTAGATACTATATGACTACGTTTAAAACAAAGGGAGAGCCCGATGTAATGCACACTGAAACTTGATCCGAACTGAAGAACCGTGTCTCAACGCGGTTGTACCTTTTACAAGGTTATTTTCAAGACTGCTGTCTGCGCGCGAGCTATACAGTTAGGTCCGCGGTTCTCTGCATTTGGAGCAAATTCCCAAACCTCATGACCTTAGAAGTTCCTTCTACATCCCTACTTTTCTATTACATAAAGGTCAAATTTTCATTTGATGTGGATTCATTAACCAAACATTTAGTTCATATTTATAAAGAATGATACTTTCGATACCATAATCTTCACTTTTTCTTTTGTATTCATTTACAAATGAAAACGGGGTATACAAAGATCCTTTACGTAAAGAACATTAACAATGGTAAATTTGTGTGGCGTATGGAAGAACTACAAATCTTATGACAAAAGCTTGGTCGTTATATTTTCAAAACTACAATATTAAACTACGCCATGGAAGTTACTAAATATGCTAATTACTTTTACTACTAAATATGGTGTTCATGAAATAGAAAACATTTTAAATTCCGGAAAAGATACATTAGTTTCATCCTGTAAAGTACAACGTTATTTTGGGGCACTCTTGCTGTATCTCTGTTACAGATAAAAAAGTATATACATTCTCTAGATTAAAACTTAATATAAGAATACAGAGATTTTGTCTGGAGACGTGTGGGCATTTCCATAATAGGTATATTTAAGTATTGACCGCTATGACCATTTATTTAGGTAATATGCATGCATTATAGTATAATAGCACTGATGATCGAAATAATTTAATCTTTACCTTTACGGTGAATTAAACTTGAAATATGAAATCCTTCCAATACATTGGATTCAATATTTTAACTCATGGAAGCGTACTATTACAACTATCATTCTCATACTTTCAGAACATTCTAATATCGAAACCGAAGCAACGTTTAGGCCTTGTTGTCAGTAACACTTGTGAATATTGTTATATGATTTTGTTGCCGAAGAAACACATTTGTCCTGAATCAAGAGGAATTCAATGCAGAGAGCCAAAACCATTCACAAGATTTTTTGACATTTCCAAATTGGTCAAGCTGAAGGCTTGGAAAACGATTATATTGATTTCGAGGGTGCTTTACATGAAGACTCTTCAATATTTCCAAAACGTTGCTCAAAACGGCACTAAATTTTTGAATTGAATTTTGTTCTTTAATAGTACTCTGAACGCTTATAAAAATGGAGTCGGTCTCATATTTCGTGAACTTTCTTTACTTTCTAAAATTTTGAATGTTTAAAATTGCAAAGCTAAAATATTGATCATAATTTCTTTTTTAATTAAAATGCTTTTAAAATTTGATTTTAAGACATTAATAGGTCAAGAACATTGTTTAAAAAATATGCGTAGTATTCGCTTGCTTGGCAGACGGACGTTTCGCCGTCAATCAATTTTGCGGTATTAAGGACCTATAAAACATGGATTCTAGCTACATCACGTGTTATAAGATTTTTTTTCAATTTTGTAACTGGATTTATGTACTTTTTCGTTACCAAGGCCTAGCAATAAGAGAGTTTCTGCCGAAAATTTGCCGTTTTTTGAGCAGCATTACATAACTTTATCTCCACTACGTTAGTGGTAACGAGAAAATAAAAGAAAACAATGCTAATGTTCTTTTCAAGTACAGATTCATTACCTTGCTTTTCTCTCTTGCCAAAAATTTGACGATTTGACAAAAAGTTGACTCGACCTTCTATTCAACTTCCTATACGCTTACAACTTTTCCAAAATTAATTGGTCTTCCATTCACATAAAACGACCCAGCAAATTGTAACAAACACAAACTTCTTGTGATTCTATGATAAACGTAAACATGTGACATTGCTATATTCACATATCACCGAAATGTTCTGCCGAAATATGATAACATTAAATAGTCTCACTTACAGAGCAACTAAATATTAATCCATCTACAATAAACAAAATCTCAGAAAGCCTGAAAACCCTTCTACACTAACAATTAACATTACCCAACGCCTTCTACCAAACAATTCCATTCCTGATAAATCTCTCAAATTTGTAGTGGATGCTTAACACAGAAACATCACATTACGTCAGTTAAAAGGAAATACCCAATAACAAGAAATTTCATCCACTCATCTAATTAAATATTATATCTTTGCCAAATCATCATTATACTCACATTGGCAAACAAGTATTTATCCCAGTTTGCATTACTTTTGTACCTAAAAGCTTTAAACAATACAAAGTAAATAACACTTAAAAATCTCCTCCGATAATGTTTCAACGAATCCTTGTTTAATAACCTGTAGTAATATTGAACATGGATAATAATATACTCCATTTCACTATCTCATTACTTTACATTCTTCAACATGTTATACTCTCTTGCTATTTTGTCCAAGTGCTGATGATTTCAAAGGTGACAATAATTTAATAAAAAAATAAAATCAACGTTTCCGAAAGGTAACTTCAAACCTCCATGAAAAAAAAATCACACAAAGAAGCTCCACACTTCCCACTAAATCATCTACTCCCATACACACTTTCTATGAATCGCTTATTCATCAGAATTACATTTGACATTAAAGTGCTTCCTTATTAAGACACCTCAATTTAATTTATACATTTTTTAGTTCAGGTTTGGGATAAAATATACAACTCTCAGACTATTCGACCAAAATGGTTCACACAAATTTAAAAAGAGGCTTATTCACAATTAATGACAAATTGTACCGCATTGACTAACTTAATCTGAGAATCAATGACAAACATGTCAATATTTCGTATTCATTATAATTGACAATGAACAAATAAGTTTAATACTGCTGTCAAGTACACAATTATTTTGATATTGATATTTAATGTGTTCTTCATAACACATATGTTTACATTTAAATTATCAGAAGTTTAGAAATGTTTATTCATTCAATCACATAACTATAATTAAATATTATTGTATACTGTGTATACCTCAGTGTTCTGTATTTAAAGAATACAGGTAGTGGTTTCTAATCAGACCGGCCACCTTGATATCAGCCCCCAATATGCAGATTCCAGCCCCACCTCTGATCATCTCGCACAGTGCTATCAGCTCTATTGCCCTGCACTTCCCCTCTCTCCGCAAATTCATCATCGCCCCCTCCCCCTTGTCAGAGCGCGCATCCTCCTCCCTATCAGTTCCGTAGTGATGGATACCATCGGGCAATCAGTCATTACTCAATTGGTGGCAGTGCTAAATTATTCCAATTATATTAGTGGGATTGAAGGGAAGTAGCAATGGTTTTGAAACTCGACATCTGCTGTACTATTTATCTACTCTTGACAAACTTCAATCTTTAAGAAGCTACAGAGAAATGAAATGATTTTTAAGTTTCAAAAATTATTTTGATATTATGTTCATCACATATATTTCACAGTATTAAATTTAAAAAAATGTATTTAAGGTTAAAGGTTTGTTTGACTTTTAACTCTTACAAAATTGACATTTAAATCCGAATAGGTGTTAAAACTAAGCTATATATAGTTAATGTTTCATTAAAATTACATCAAGGAATTTAATATATTTATGTGAACAAAGGTTTTAGTTAACTTAAAAATTTTTTACTGCCTTTAGAACTATTTACTTTCATGGTTACATTTTACATAATTTTAAGTAAACAATTTGACAATCTACTTCCCATCTTGAACTTAATTTCACATGTAAATGAGTACTCTGAATTTGTTAATACACTCAAAATCAGTTAATAAAAACCCAAGGTCTTTAAAAAATAGGTTGTTTCAGCACAATTAAATGAGGTAATTAAATATTACCTAAATTCACTGGAGTAAAAAAACAAAAAATTATTTCAACTTATTATTAAGATAAGTGATATTTCCTGCACTTACCGTTCAAGTTGATTTGTAGGGATGTAGGATCATAGGGATGAATTCTTGGCAGCCTCTTCAGCTAAATGATGTTATTATAATTATTTAGTCTTCAAAGATAAGAAATCACACTGATGATTCAAAACTTTCAGGATATTCAGAAGTACAAGCGATTGTTTATACATGTGCACTCTTTGTGTCTCAATTCACTTGGTTTCTTCCTTGGCATGTAAAACCCAGGAATTTTACTCAACGTATGTTCGTTCATCGTCACCAATTTTCATCACAACCACTGATCTCTTGATCTTTGTCTTTTGTTCACTGTCTAATGTATATATTCGTATACTACATTTCAATAAAAAAAAGACGATCTGTCTCCGATCAATGTTTACAATTACACATCAGAAGTCAACGCTCTGTGTAAATGAACGGTAAGGTAGAAGTTATGAATCGTGTCCGAGACCGACTCTATGTATTGAATCAATTCTTTTGACTCATGTAATCAAAATAAAGACAACTATATTAATTTTAAAAAAATGTTTTTCTTTACATCTGCGTTCTACCCAATGCTCTTGCGATTGCATACTTCTCTCATAAATCCTCAGTATATACTGTAATATTGTAGTGCATTTTATGAGGAAACAAGAGTAAATAATTAGATATGATTTTACACTTGTAAGATTCTGTTTTGTTTGAAATATAATACATAGTAGCACTCAATAGTTCATTCTTTCTTACATTATTTCTAAATTTTCAGTTTTCAAATGTTCAAATAGTTCAATCAAAACTTGCACATGACATTTTTAAAATAGTTTTTTTTAAATATATATTATTTAAAGCACCAATCTCTATCTTCAGTTTTCTAATTTTTAAATGTTAAGGTTTGGCAATTTAAATAAATACAAAGAGATCGCCCAAAATTACACAAGTACCATTTTTTTACTGTTCTTCCATATATGCGAAGGGAAAAGTTAATGACAAATTAGAGCGATTGTTGAGAAAGTATGTTTAAAAAAATTAAACATTGCCTATATTTCACGTACAATTACACCGCTAAGAATTTTAGAAAAAAATTACAAGAGCTTTCAAAATTTAACAAAGTTCATTAAGAAAAAAATTCTTATCTTCAATATTGTAGATGTAGAAAATCTCCGAGAAAAAATAAACTTTTGTAATTTTCATTGTTATATTTATTCGAGTTTTCACAGAAACGTTTACTCACAATTTTTTTGTTTTAATGTAAAGCCGCATCAACGCCTAGATCATTAGCGACCACTACTGGATTTAACGTAATGGTTACTATGAAGATGAACTTACAATGGTGATAACAGAGAGTGAATGGGTGGACACAAATATAACCATTCCCGATGCGAGACTCGAACGTGCGATCCTTTAGCTCAAGATTTCTACGACAGTTCTGCCTTAACGATCTCGGCCATCCGGACGACATGCATTAATATTTTGTTTTGTTTAATATTTGATATCACCATTCTTCGGTTACTGTGTCTGCTGATTGCTTTCTCAACATCTCAAAATTATTAGCTAAGTAATTCATCAGTGACAATCGCCATCAAAATTTACTTTATTGAACTTTGTTATATGATTGCAAACTGTATTTAACCAAGGTTTTTACAGATTACTACAGCGTGCGAAACAATTACAAATCTTGACAACAATGCTATTTGCTCATTTATCCATCTCTGAACTGTCGGAATACCTTCCAACTTTGCACAGTGCAAATATTTTGTGTCCAAATTTTTATATTAATAATCAAAGGTAAATATTATTTGAGGGGTAAGAATCCAATAAGTACAAATGAAGTTTTGGCTAAAATTGAATTACATGCAAGAACGAACAGTTAAAGTATGTGAAATGTTCTACAATTTACGTTTTAATTGAACATAATTTTAAGTAACGTAACGGACGTTTAATTTCATTTGAATATCTATTCAAAGCAGTAATTATCGAGCCTCTTCGGTTCGGTACCTTAGAAAAATCGTTTCAGTACATTGAAATGGCTTTTGTTAGTAATTTGCTGTAACTTCGCATCTTTATATATCTTACAAAAATGTAAAGCCAGTTAAAATACCTTAGATATTTCAAGGGTTCTTCTTATGCCCCTGTAATATCTCTGAAAAGTAGGCCTTAGATTTTGAGTGCCGATGGTGGCTGGATTTTCGAAGGTCGGGTCTGGAGGAGAAGTGTATCGACCAACTGAGGCGCGGTTGGTCGTGGAATGTAATTCACGTCGTCATCAAGGATTTTCTATAATGCATTGTGAGCCAATAACCTCTAACAGAGTCAAAATATGTGAAAATGTCTTCTGTTCCGTGTTTGCAGAGATCGGCGTTCAGTTTGTTCTGTTGGCGATTTAAGCAATGCAAGCTATCCGGCTGAATAAGAATTTTGTATTTTCTACGAATTGTTACCTCGTGACTGGCTATTTGGACAATTTGAGATCAAGAGAATCCTACACTTATTTGATATGGAAATGAAATTTACTTTCTTCTAATTGTTTTGCCATCTTCAACATTTGGTTACTATTGTTTCAATGAGTCCCAGATAAAACGTCATTTTCGTTAATTTGAGTGACTTGTACTACTAAGCTAGATGTTTTATTTTATTTTCTATATTTGCCTTTGAGATTTAAACAAACTAAACCTGGTGACGCGCTGTTCTGGAAATAAAAATATATATTTATTGTTTAAGGTTCACTCGCATATGTATTCAAAAACAAATATTGTCCTTTTACTCTCAGTATGTAATTTCTCCTTCAGTCAACAACAATAAATGGATTTAACAGAGATGATATTGGATGTATGAATTGTTAAGTAATCCGTAAAGGTAATTAAGTCAAAGAGAATAGTCAACTCAAATGTACAATAAGGCAAAGCGAAATAAAATTCAGATTTTTTTAGAAGATACTAAGAATTCAACTGCTACAGATCTACCTTCATGTAACTTTTACGTCATTGCAATATTACATGTGGTCATCCTCAGCAAATCATTTACTGTTCTGGTGTCAGTGAATAATCCTTTAATTTTGACAATCGTATACCAAGAAAAAACAGTTATTTTAAATGTAATTCTATTTATTTCATAATATCATTAGCAACTTTAGGAGGATTAAATTGTTTCGCATCATCAGGATTTATTGATTTAATTTATATATTTAAATATATTACATTCACATATCTACAGCATATAAATTTGTACCAAGTACAAATCAAAGTCCACCTTATTTTTCTGCTTGTAACATTGTTGTTATTGCCGTGACATTGTCACTGAAAACATGTTAAGAATGGAAAAGAATAAAGAGAAAAGAAGCAAGAAAAGGAATCAATTTAATTTCATGTAGAAATATGTTATAAATCTTTGTAACCTGATTACTTTCAATCAATGAGTGCACAGATTGATTTAATTTTGTTTAATCGTTCTGATTCTGGACAGAAGTATTTTCAATTTGCATTGCCTACTAGTAGCTTGTTTATGTTTTTTAAATAAATATTGTATTTACAATTAATTCTGTATTTTGTCAATCACTTTTGCCACTTTGAATGAAAAAGGATATTTTTGGTCTGTTCTTTAATATGTATTTTCCTTTTTCTTTAATATTCTTTAGGAATTTGCCTTTATTTTTTACAACCCAGTACAAAGGATAATCTATGTATTACATGAGGTAATGTAAGAAAATATTATAGTAGATAAGTTATTTTCTATCTTATAATGCAATACTGCGGGTATTTGTTTAATATATTTTACACTGATCCAAACAATATTAGTATTTTTAATTAAATTTACCGCGACATACTTTTTGGTATAAATAGTTTTGGTCTCTCTCTCTCTCTCTCTCTCTCTCTCTCTGTATATATATATATATATATATATATTATATATATATATATTGACGTACCTGGGAAGCGGTACTTTCACGACAAATAAATTATGCAAGAACAGGTACATTTGTGATGAGATCTATGGGATAAGGCGACATAATAAGTTAAAAATAGATCTCTTTAGCCATAATATCTATATATAATATATCCTACACATATCGATATTAAATCAGAATAGATATAGAGAGGCACTATAGGATGCACACAGAGCAACCGCTACCTTAGAATTGTATATATAACCATGCATATATATAGAGGGAAGAGAGCGTATCGATGGACAAAAGAGGACGATGTCCTATAAACGGCAATACATTAGAGATATAGTACAACACGAAGTCCCACAAGAGAAAAAAATAAAAATATACAGAACAAAACAAATAAAAAAAAACTACAGAGAAGAACACTCAACTAACTGGCCCAACGTAACAGAAGATAGAAAAAATAAAAAATAAAGACAAAGGGGTCACCCAGCCGGTTATGAAATTGTCTCACGTGTACTGGAACGCACGAACGCGTGATTTGATGTTCCGTCCGGCGAGTTCTAGTCTTTTCAGCGACGTTTCCTCACTTTGCGCGGATGTCCGTACAGTACGCCCACTGTTATATTATTAGGGCGGGAATTATGGCACGAGCCAACGCCCACAGATTTCCTGTCGTACTGGATTTTAATCAGTTCTGGAACGCAATCTACTTCCCCAATCACTGACTGGTAATCTTTATCAAACCTGGTTCCAACATTCGCGGCCACACTTCAGTCCGAACTGGCACTAACAACGACAATAAATTTATTGGACGCAACACTGCGTCCGTGCTTCACTCGAGGCCTCTCCGCGCAACCACTAACTGCGTCGCCCGCCTCGCGTATCCGCCCCCCCGATTTGATGCGTTGGTGGTGGCGCGGCCGGTTACTGCGCTGATCAACTCCAGTACTTTATTTTTAATTTAATAATTAGTGATCATTTTAATTATTGTTAATTACAGAACGTTCTTCGTTTCAATATATTATATATTATATATTATATATATATATATATATATATATATATATATATATATTATATATATAATATATATATATATTATATTGTGGCGTTATGGGATTGTGCAACCCCATAACACCACCGTCCATGTGTTGAACACTACGGAAGCAGCGAGGATACAGGCGTGTAAGGCAGAGGTACTTAAGCGCGCGCTGGTATCCGTTGCCCGTACTAAACGAATGCGAACTAGCGAGCTATGTTTTCTTTGTGAAGGGTTGAAAGAGGGGAAGCAACCCCCCCATCACGGAAAATTTCCCAGGCGCCGCACATAAATAAGCGAACCCGCAAGCGGAAGCTCACTCTTTCTTGCACCACGCTTCGAGTAAGCAGCTGCTCTTTTGATCACCGTTCGACGAGGTAACATTTTCGTTAAACATTAGTATTTGTTTGCCGTTTGCAACGACTACTAGGTAGAGTAATTCGCGTCCGAAGCAGACTTTAGTTAAGTCCGTCCGGCGAATAGTGCAGATTAAGTAGTGGTTTTCTTCAATTACAAACACGGAAGTAAAAATTACCGCTGTGAAGGAAACATTAAAAGTTCTGGCTTGCAAAAGGTAGAAGTAGCAAGAGCGAGGAACTTGCAAGGTATTCAGTGAAGTGCAAGGGACATTTTTCGCAAAGTTGGCGTAGTCCAGAGGCGCCGGTAGCAGACGAGGAAGAAGAAGAGCCGAGCTTGGGCGCACGAGGAAGAAGACGGATCAAACAACGAAGAAGAACGGAAGAGGAACGCAAGAAGGCACGCAGAAGGCCAGAGGCGAATCCGTCTCTCTTACAAAACGCAGAGGGTTGGGAGGAGCGGCCCACGCAGCGACCAGCGCACGAGCAATGCAAGCCCAAATTTAGGAAGTCCCCAGAGGTAACAAGTTAGGAAATCGCAGAAAATAGGTTTCAAGTTCACGTCGGCAGGGAAACTAGTATAGGAAAATGTTAAGAATTTGAGGACACGGGTAGCAAACAAATTACAGTATTAATTAGAGACGTTTTGAATGCGCTATTGCCTGCCTAAAAACATTCTACTTAGGACTTTATTATTTCGCTAGTTTCAGTTAAATTGTAAATTAGAGTAGTGCACTTGCACACATTTTGTTTCTTTACATGTAAAATCTTGAAAGCGAGAGATTGTAAATGAATTTTTTGATTCACGTGATGTAATTAGAATAGCACAAATTTAAGATATAATTAATTTTCCAAGGGAATTCCCAGTGTAGTTTAGGGTAATTATTTCTGAGTAATCAATCTTGCAAGTAGTTTATGTGTTTCTTTACATGAGTGTGTGTTGTTATAGGTACTATTGTGTGTTTTGATTATTCTTTGTAAAAGTGTGATTCTATATTCTGGTTTGTCATTAACTTAATGCCACTGAAGTTTTATGGTAAATTATACGCTCGTTTATGTGCAATCTGTGTGATTTTATTGTGTCAAGGGTCAAACCTTTCTCGCACCCTGAAGATCCCTTGCTCCCTAGATTTTAAAAGCTCGCTTCACGAGCAAAATCTTGAACAACCCGCTTACGGTTATGCCTGTTAGTGTGTGTGGTGTAGTGGGTATGTAGAATATATATATTTATATATATAATATATATTATATATATATATATATATATATATAATAAGATAGATACATAATGTTTGTGTGTGGATTGTTGTATTACGTAGTTTTCAAGCACAGTCAGACAGGATAGAAACAATACTTATCTTTTGCTTTTTTGGTGTTTAAATAAATTAAAAATAAAAAGTTAAAGCAATATAATTGTCACCATGTCATTTTGTGTCATAGAAATAACGAAAACGTTATAGTCAGCAAAATAAGGCGAGGGCAAAAATGTAACAAGCAGCAAAATAGGTTTTTAATGTTTTCTCCCTGAACTTGCAATATCCCGCGTACGGGACATGGCCTACCAGCAGCGCCACCGCCTCACGGTCATAGGGGAGCAAGACGATATCCCTACGCCATATTCTATACTTCTCAACCTGAGAAGTTATTTTTCTCATTGTCACAACAACGTATACTGGGACATTGCTAGCAAAATACACACTATAATGTTGACTGATAAGAAATCGAACCCGGTGTTGCGTCTTTTTAAAAGCGGGCACGCTGGCCAATGAGTTAAACGGTGATGGCGATTTCATTTTGTACTTTGTACAAATGTATGTGCAATTGATACGCATATGTAATGTAATTAAATGTTAAATAAAACATTACAGTCTGATGACGAGAACAACTATCGAAAAATTGCTAATGAAACTATTTGAAAAAATATAATTATGTACATTACGGTTCATTAAAAATCGCATATTGCTGTGAAAATGAAGGCTAAAAATAAAGAATCGTATATTTAAATTTGACATAAAAATGCAACAATAAAAAAACTAGTAGAAAATTTATTTTCTAATTTAAATATTCGGCTTTTATACAATAATTCTAATAGAATTACACACCGACTTTTCATGAATTTCATTGATATGAGCTGACGAAAGGTTTTTAATATGTAGTCAATAGAGCCCGGATAATTATGTTATATTTTCCTAATGTAACTCTCTCAAGTCGAATTAACGATATCTTTACGTTTCTTATCGGTTAGTGCCCAAAAACGTTGACTTTTATTACATATTTTTACATATTATATCCGAAACGGCATATATTTACATATTTTACCCAAAATAACATATTTTTATATTTTACTGTTTTTTTCCATTTTTCTACAAATTTTTATTTAATGCTTCCGGTATGTTTTTGGTAAGGAATCTCCCAGACAAACAATTCAGCTTTGTCAAACATTTTTTCCTGTAGCCTCTCTCTGAAGTGCCACCATTGCATTGAGTTAAAATGCGTCTTTCCATAAATACCGACGGTATTCCAAATAAAAGGGCAAGGTGACGATGCAATTTATAGCTTCTGATATGTTGTTTTCAGCGAGAGTATCGCAAAGAAAAGAAGAAATTAGGTTTGTGAAAATGACACTTTAGTAGGCGATATTGCGCACCCACTTTGCAACTTTGAGGGGTCTCTCTTGACCTTCATACCCTTCACCAGAAATTATACGACCAGTTCACTCAGGAAGTGCTGTTGAAATTTTTATTTCTCCGATTGTCGCACGCGAACCTCCGCCGTTGTTTGTAAATTATCTCCTTGAGCCGAAAATCTTAAGTAGAATCGCGTTGAGGCACTGAAGCTCTTCAATTAATCCTTATGGGGCACTGGTAATGCTGAGTGAGAATTTGTCACAGGCATGTACGGCTGTTTCCGTAGATAAAATATATGGAAAAGGTCCGGTGCATGAGGATGCACTGAATATTTGAGCAAACGCGTGAATAATGGCAGGAGTCAAAGTCTATAACAAACAATATGGAACTTCATCTAAACCCGTCGAATGCTTGTTTTTTAGTTTACCGATTTTGAGGATTTCATAGCAACCAGTTTCGAAAAGGAACATCGTGTCTACAAATTGTTTAAAGAGGTAGTTTTATTAATCCTTTTGTTTAAAAGCTATTCACAAGTGTATTCGAAACACATAATGAGCCTCACTGACCAGATATCGTTATTAAAACTAATTATTAACATTAGACACGTATCAAGTGTAATTAGAATTATATTTCAAATAATGTGTCGGGACGTGTCTATTGTATTCTCTGTTATAATATTTGCACGAGGGATATGATGTTAGTTTGCACACTGCGAATATTCATGTGCGTCAGCGACAGATTTGTTATGAAGCGTACATGCGTTGTAAGGATGAGAATGATGTATCATATACATGATATAGATAAAACTGCTGTTGTTTCTACTATGGACAATGCTTGAACATAGTTCCTTCGTCAATAAACCTTGGTCCAAGTGTGCCTGCTCCATATTAGCAAGATTGGTAATAAAGTTTTTGCATAAAAGTAATGCTAAGATGGGCTATGAGGAAAATAAAATAATGAATAATGTGAAATATAGCTTAATCACGCTAAGTGTGAAGGGCTTAGGTGTAAAAGTAGTAACCCCCAAAGTTATAGTTTTTATGATACAAGTTTCGTACCGAGAGAAGTGCTCAGGCGTAGAGCGCTGACTTCGCATTCGGGAGGTCCGGGTTCAATCCTTGTGCCCACCATCCTGACCAACGGTTTTCATGGTTTCCCTCGACCATCCAGGCGAATGCTGGGGTGGTTTTACTGAACGGCCATGACCACGAAACCGGTGTGGCTAGTCGCATTCGTTAATAACGTAAAGTTACAAAGGTTAAGAGAATTCGAGACATCTTGGGATCTAACGGCGAGATGTTAAGACGCCGCGGCCAATTGCCCTTTACAGAATATACAATGACTATATACAAAAACAAATACAAGACAATTTTCATTCGTCTCCATCTGCTGTTCATGGTGTTTATTTACGTTGGGATCCTCAAATTGTTCTAATACAGCACATAGTTGTCCCTCGGATGTTATCATATTTGTGTGCCTTTTTAAACCTCTTCCAGCAAAAATGTTTACTTGCTTATATCTCGCTAACGTTTCCACGTGGGTCACCACGATCTTTTACCCCAGAATTATTCAAAATTCAATTATTCAATTATTTACGTATATTTATCTCAAAGATTATATCAATATAAATAATGACGTACAAGTGACCAGAAGTATAGCCTGAAAATGTCTGAGTTTGCAAAAATATTTTTAATAAATCGATCAAAAATCGTTGTGGTAGTTTATCAATAAATTATGATAAGGAATGTGTGAAGTTTTCACCGGCTTGTGGGTGCTACCGCTTTGTTTCGCTAACGTGAAAGAAACAACGACTGGCCTGATTCTTGCAAAACGTAAAGCACGAAATGTCGACAATTCTTTTATGCTGCCTGCCAATTCAACGGCAGCTGCTGCAAAGTACGCCCAGCGCCGTACAATGTGCAAGGTCATCCCCACCCGAGCCATCTAATTCCGCGAACCGATCCGCTGGTAGGCCCTCTGTCCCGCGCCATCACTTCCGAGCCGCCCTCGCGTAAGCCTTTAGTCAGGAATATGCTGACGCTCATTTGTCGGGTCGCGTTCGCGGGGGAAGGTGGTGTTGGGGGAGGGGGGTTGGGCGCCACTTGTTGGGCGCAGAGCCTCCGTTGCGCGCACCCCCTCCCGCCCCGTCCCCCTTCCCGTCGGGTGTTCGCTTGCTCGCTCACTCGCTCGCGTGCATAAAAGCAGCGTAAAAACACCATTCCGGATTCGGAACTTCCCCGGCCGGCGCTGCCGTTGCCTGCCCTGCCATCGCACCGCGCCTGGCCCGAGCGCAGCCCTCAATTTCGCAGGATTTAGCGGTGTTAGCGGCTTCCGAATGTTGACCCCGCCCCTGCCCTACCCTTCCCACACCTCCGGCCCAGGCCGCAGCCCTGCTGGGCTCCAAAACGCACGACAGCACCTGCGACAGGCTCAAACACAGTTGGCTGTCCTGAGGACGACGGTTGACAATTCTGAGAAAGGCTAATTAACTCTGGAAACGAAACTCGTCCAGATATACTTAATTATCAGAAGGAAAATTTCAAATAAAAGTTCAATGATGAAATAATTTCTAGTGAACACAGAAGCAAATATCTACGCATAAACATTAGTGTTAACTTATATTTACAAAAAATATTTACATCTTATAAATTATTACTCATTTTATTATTATTATTATTATTACAATAATTTGTATCCGTGTAACTTATCAATGTGATGACAATACAGGCACCAAGCAACCCTTCACTCCACGTATTCACAATCGAATTTCGTGTGAACTACGAAGAGTGATGATAACTAATGCTGTCATTGGAATTATATCGTATATCGCAGAGCTTTCGGAGACAGACACTGGAGCTGACGCCACACATTGCTCACGTTGCCGTATTCAACCTCATATATTGGATGTTGTCGGCAGTGTGCGCGCTATCGTTTTTATAGATTACTTTACTTTATGACATAGTATGAACTAATCTGTTTCTGTTATATATATATATATATATATATATATATATATATATATATATATATATATATTTGTGTACCAAAGAAATTTATAGGGATTCTTTAATAGCAACAATGGATAACGGTTATAATGATCTTGGGCGACAAAAAGCATGAGGATCAAAGACCCGCACCCAATATCATTGGATCCAGTTAACGCCCGTGGTACACGCATGATTTTATTTTTTACGTAATTCTAATGATTGAGATTGACTTATTTACTAACTAATTAGTTGTCAACTTGACTCGGTATGTCTTTTCATATTTACCTCCCATAATTTTGTTTTATAATTCCCCCTCAATTTCCTCCGTAATAGAACATGTAGCATCATTGTTGTACATTTTCGTTTTGAACATGTAGCAACTGTTTTCTTATTTCCCTCATAACCACGATTCTCTCGATCCAGGTAAGTTACACACTGCATTTCAACCTCCTTAGCAAACACAATAACAAGAAAAAACGTATCAGTAAAAAATAAGCTCTTACCTAATATCCTTTTTTTAGTTTCATGATGTTGAGCTATTCAAATACTCCACGCAAAAAAACTCGCCCTAACCAGGTTAGTGAGTAGTGGAATGTTAAAACGTTGTTATGTATGTATGTATGAAACTTCTTAATACACATTTCTGAGACCTTTTACAAGCCGATAAACTGCCTATATTTTGTAGATGGTGACTAAAAGAAAGGAGAGTAAAAATAACCATGAAATATCGAACTGTGAAGTGTGCTGATAACAAAACATATTTGAAATTTACTTCTCTATTTTATTTAATTCACGAATCTAATGCAAGTAATATATTTCTGCACCTCTACAGAAATAACAATGTTTTAATTTCTAGAAAGTACAGCATGATATATGAATTACACAAAGTGTAAAAGACCAGTAAATGGACGAAGGTAACACAATGCATCCACAAAGTTATCTTTTGTTTATGAAATATCATTCACGAATATTCAAGTTACGACAGTTTGACTTTATTCAAACGCCTTGATGAGACGGTCAACACAACACTAGTCGACCAATTATAAACAGATTGGCACCCTATCAACAAGGGGCATTTTTGTGGATTGGAAAATCTTTCGAGAATATGATGGTCATGAGCCATGTATAAAAAAATACATGTAAATGCGATCACTTCTCTGTCCATATAAATCACCCAGCAAACATAATGACAAATTCAACCCGAAAACAGCTTTGAAACTCAGAAGGTAACATTCGACGCGCTGACGAGGAATATAAAAACAATCTGTATGGCAGCGCCGTAGGTTCACAGTTAGGGGTGACTGTAGCGTTACAACGGGAAAAGCGGCCGATCAAACAAGGTCAGAAAATGATAAATCCTTCAGTAATTTCCCGTTTTAATTAAATATAATTTTAGTCCAGCAAGGGACTGACTTAAAAATGAATACAAATAACTAATATATTGTGGCGATCCCTAGCCGTGAAAATGGAAATCTATGTTGAAAAATACCGTGAATACGTGCGGAACTAAATTGCAAACTTCCTGACAATGAATACAAGGGCAACTGATCCTCATCTATATTTCATCTAGGGATTCATTTCCTATTGACCAGGATATAAAAGAAATAACACAACATTTTTATTGTAGATAAAAATTAATTATACGAGATTTGACCTCTCCTCTTGTATGTGAAAACAGAATACGAATCCACAACCACAACTGTTGTTGAATAGCTGGTAATACCTGGGTGGATGTAATGTGGCATGTCAGGTGCAGCTACAAATCGGGACGGGCATTGCGGTGGTAGAGGAGGGGAGCGGAGCGTGTCCATCTGGGTCGGAGAGCTACCGATTGGTCGAAAGTGAGTGAAATGGACGTGATAATCCCAGATGCGCCCGTCGGAAACATTGATGCAGAACTTATTTTTCGTAATATTGCACAGTTATATCGTCGTAAAGCAACCAAACAAAACGATGAAAAGCCAACGTTAACGGATACCACCAGATTAGGATTTTAACGGACGGCGTCCGTTAAGAATGAAAATTGAAGACACGAGTAAGTTAAGCAAAATATCCATCGCATTTCAGAAGAATGAATGACAGCAAATATTACATACGAGAACTCCTAATCAAATACGTTATTTGTGGCGCGAATGGCAAAAATTTATTTTGCGAGCAGGAAATGTTAGCGACTATCGGCCTACCGGTCTCGTGTTGCAATCCTATGAGCTAAATAAACTCACTTTTAGCACATGTGTGTTATACTATTTCTCAGACAATCTTATAGAGTTTCTTTTCATTTTAATTAAAGTATACAATTCGCTCCATTGGGTGCCTTGATACATTAAATGTAGAAGTAGCTGATCAGACGATAGTATTTTGTTTTCTTTGTTGCATTCAGAGTTTTATCTCAACATCTGAGCATCGTCTCTTTTAGCACTAATGCTAAAAATCGAACTTTCTTGAACGCTGTGATTGACCTAAAAGTAACCGCTTTTACTAGTGTCTGTCTAAAAGAAATATTTTTTTATTTATATAAATTTGTATCGTATCCTATCGAACCCTATTGAACGACACACCGCTGTTACCACGAGTAATGGACTCGTATCGTTATAAACCTCGACTAACGCTATGGTTTATAAACTTCAATAACTCCTTTAGATGTTCGACTTTATTGGCCTTACTCCGCAAATAGCTGCAATGGGCATGTTTTTCACTGGTAACATTGTAAATTCTTCATAAAGGCAAGTAAAATATTTGTTTTCTTAACTGAGTTATATTAAACAATATAAAATTTTTTTTTCGAGTTTTACCGGTTTGGTCCACTTTACATCGGTGGCATACTTTCTCCCAGTCATTCTCGACGGAGAATTTGTTAATGAGAAGTTTTTCAGCCACCCCCGGTATGGGAACTTCATTATTACAGAAGTTTGTTTTCTTTTTATTATTTAAGCATCAACTACTAGTTCATTAGCGACCACTATTGCTTTTAACGGTATGGTAACTGTGAGGATGTCACGATATGATGATGATAATATGGGTGAAATGACGAACACAATACAACCATGCCCTGGGAGGGACTCAAACCCGCTTTCCTTCGGTCCGAGGCCGCTATGGCACTACTGCCTTAGCAATATCGGCTATCCGGACCAGCAGAAGAGTTGTTTTGTAATAAACTAGATGACGTAACTTCCCCACGGGTCAGTGTGTTCGCTTTCCATGACGCGTCCCCGATGCGATTCCCGGCCGGGGCTGATTATAGTGTGCGCTTCTCTTGCAATGGCACAGTGTCTGTTGTAATGTGACGATGATAAAGCTCACTTCTCAGGAGGTGGAGACCAGAATACGGCGTAGGGATATCTATGTGCTTATATGTCTTGGCACCGACATGGGCTGTTGTGCTAGTAGAGACAGACATCTGAAGTATTCGTTCCCAGTGGCTATCTAGTTACACTTATATATCCTAGAGGAGTGCCATGACTTTTTAGTTATACTTTATGCAACAAAGAAATGAATAATTTATTATTTTTTAGCAAAAAATATTAAAAAACAGTTTGTTATTATAATACGTTAGTTAAATTGTAATACGTATAATTTTCAGAATCGTATATTTGTGTTTATGTATCTTTTTGTCCACTTGTGTCATATAGGTGATTTTTAAGTATTTTTTATTGTTTCATTTAATTTTTATATTTGTACTTTTTTCCTAAACTGCCACCGAGCGTACGCTAATTTGAGAAATACTCTATTGTTATTATTATTGTTGTTATTATTACGTACTTTATACGGAGTTCGTATTGGAAGGGCAACTTTTTCCTCTGCATCTGCAGCTCTGGGACTGCGGTTGTATCCTCGGGGACTTGTGTGGAATGTGGGGCGTGCAAAACATGCTGGCGGTAGGTTTTGCGCTCAATAGGAGGTTGCGAATAGCGGAAACTTAATTTGCCAGCAGCAATGAGTAGGTCATTTAGTACAACATTTAGAAGAAGGTTTCCTAACATTATATCGAAAACATTGATGCCATGTCTCTATTAGATTACTAGATACTTCCATTTATTTTTGGCCAAACTTAATTATAACATTCTTAAAATATAATTATTGTATTTAAATTGATAAATGTTATTTTTATTAGTCCTTCTTTTAGACCTTTTTAAATACATACTCATTAACAGATAATTGAATTAGGTTACAAATTAATTGTTGTTTTTTGTTATTAAAAATTTCCCCTGAATAATATCTGCATACGCCACATAGAAAGTTTAGGATTACGTTAAATATATTTTGAAGTTAATGACAGGTAAAATGCGAATCACGGCGTGACTAAAATATTTTTCTGTATTTTTAAATTCCATATTTATATTTCAGTGTTCATTAATTCTTAGCGAAGTGGCTGTAGGCTTAAATCCCATTAAATTCTACTGGATGTGGAACTACCGGTGAGTAATGCAGCTTTGCGGGAGATGTTTCCGGAGTGGTTTCGCCTTCTCTGCCTCTCATTTCATCTCAATCAGTGCAAACAAAAACGTTCGATGGCACATTTTTCCAATTTTAACTTAACGTTGGGAAAATGTTCTTAAAATATAAATTCAACTTTCCATACATTGACGTTCGTTGTCCGTGAGTTTGTGACGTCTGTAGAGTGTTCTTCAACTATTAATGTTTAGCAAAAATGGTCGATGTCCGGAACTTAGAACATTTTTGCTTGCTCTTCAAAATTTGAATCGCCTGGACATCGAACATATTTTTTTTCTCCAATTCATCTTCTTTACCTTCAGGTTCGTTACCACATTATATGTCATTTCATCTCCCATTGAGCCATGTGTCTCATGTCTTGTCTCAGGTCGAACAGAGAGAAAAGACGAACAAAGCAAGATTAAAGTGGGGGAAGCGATCAGGTCATTATGACGCCCTCTCACAAGCCACATAATAAATAATTGCCAATCAACACATGACCGCGAACAGATTCTCTAGATAGATCGATAAATTATTTCGTGTTTTCAGACGTGTCAAATGGTACAGTCGTTAGTTCCGTAGGTATATCGCATGTTTTTCATGGTAGGTAGGGTGATCTTCTCCACCTGGAAGGTGAAATCCGGTCCCGACCGTCGACACGCGGGGTTTCCCAGGTTAATTACAAGGTATCTTCCACCATCGAAGCACCTCCTCCGACGTTCTAAGCTCTAATTTCTCATAATGATAATGTGTGATAATGTGATAGTGATAATGTAATACTTGTAAGTGTAAGAAATGAGGTTAGACCAAGGAAGAGGAAGGCAAGATCGCGCGAGGTCCGAGTTCCTTTTGATAGGGTACTGCTCCGACATTCACCTGATGTTGATCGAAGAAACCACGGAACCTACCTGATCAGAGCAGCCGTCCTCTAAAAATCCCCTCCAGACAGCGGTGGAAATAGTCCTAGCTTTATAGCAAATGTTGAAAATCCTGCCAGCATCAGCAGTCAAACCCTAGTACATCCCGAGCAGAGGCACTGTAAAAACATCGGTTGAAGACCTGAGCCATTTATTTGCTAAAAATAAGCAGTAGTATGATCAAGAGAAGCTTCGTAGTTCAAAACGTAATAACCTAGAAATTCAAAAAAATATTGCAGTGAACTTGACCCAAAAATTTCCACTTGGCCATCAGGTAAACTAGAAACAATTCTTAGTAATTTTGGTCAGATGTCACAAATTTATAATCTAGTAAATACTACATTGATACTGGTTAGCTTAACTTTATTTCCACCATTGATCCAAAATACATGCTCATTATCGTTAACCTCACCTATCACATAACAGTTACCTCTATAACCCTGTAGCCATAGCACTCGTAGAGTAGAAAGAACCAGCCAACTCCTGCAGTGGATCTCCTCAAATCAAACCAACGCGATGAATAAATACTGTAGTGAGGGCTTCACGAATGAGAGAGAAATGCATTGATATTACGTCAGCTATTACAGGAATATCGGCTATTACAACGAGCGCCGTTAATTGCGTTTTGCTTCACTGTTTATAGGCGAAATAACGAGCAGTTGTTCACTGACCTGAACTCTATAAGCACGTGTAATAGTTTCCTGAGAGTTTTTAAAATGTAGTCAATTGCAAGATAATATTCTTTGTTTTTTAAAGATAGCGAAATATAGTAGGTATTATACATGTTGATGTATCAGAAAATATACATTGAATTATACATAACTGTGTTGGCACCTAATAGCATTTGAAAGGTGTTTAAACACATTGCAGTATATTTTAAATTTCGAAATCACCTTATATTCATGTTACATATTTCAAATAGACATAATTTAATAATTTAATACCTTCAATGCTTCGTTTATGCCTGCTGAATATTTCTAATGTTAATGATTTCTGACCAATTCAAAATCTGTCATGTGCAATAATTTACTTGGCTAAGACTAATTGTAATGTGTTGTAAAAATAACTTTAATACGTAATAAATTCTAGGAAAAGTATAAATTCTAGGAAAAGTAGTAGCTTAAATTTTGCAGTACCTAAATCAATATATGTTGATACATTTTAAATGATTTGAATGTAGAAAACCAAATTATTCCAGAACTTTCTTATCTTCAATCTAATATTTAATTTGACGTGCATTCTATGACGTTTCCCAATTTAAGTTATACAATATCCCTTTATATTTCAGAGACTGGGAAACCATTATTTTGTGAGATAAAATATTTAACGTCCTAAACTTCACCGCATCGCTATTAAAACCACAAAAACTTTTCTGATGCGATGTTTGATTAATGAGGCTTCAGGCCGAGTTTTTAATTTATAAAATACTGACTATTATGTCCGTTAAAACGTATCATAAATAATGTTTCAGAAATGGGTGAGTTTTGGAGTAACGTACAGTCTAATAATGTACAGACACCAGAGCGTGTTAAGTGAAAAGTTAAAGCCTTTAGAGCATTACTGTGAAGCTAAACATTAACATATTTATTTACTAAACATTAACATATTTCGTGTTGACATCTGTAGTTGAATATTGATCGTAATATGTTTAATAATCATAAAGTGGTTGTAAGCGTGAAATAATCAAGTAAAAACATATTTCTTGCTAAATATGGCCAAACAATATTATTTATATTCATATCAGTAACATCTGATTTCGATGACGCGAGTAGCATACCGCGCCAATTCAAATGGAATAAAAGCTGTAATGCAAATGCATTGACACTTCAGACAGATCAGCAAATGCATTAACAGCATTGACAGTCCATGGAATTACTTTACATACGATCAGTCTGTTTCAAGAAGCGGTTGCCAATAACCGGATGTCAATATTTGCATGAATTGATTGGCCTAAAATTCAGATGTTCTTGATTCACAAACTGCAACATTTTTGCAAGCGTTGGTGTTTCTTTCTGCACTTTCGCCCTTTTAGTTCAAGGAATTCACTTTCGATCGAACAGCACCGACTACAAAGTCATCGTATCCTCCAATCACAGGTTTCTTTCCCTTTCTGCTCTTCACTGGCATTTGTAATTGATCCCTTGTCTGTGAGCTTTTTCCGGAGTTTCAGTATACAGAATATATTACATACATACATACAGATATTCCAGTGAATTCTGCGATTTACTTCACCGGTAACGACGGATTCCTATGCAATAACTAATTGAAAACTTTCAGAACGATGCGCTTTCTGCTTCTCCAAAGAAATTTTCCACACTTGTGTTTAATCACTAAGGGGCCAGCCACACCGTGAGACATTCTAAAACGAACTAAATAGCTGACCCTAGCAGGCCAACCGGCGGCGCAGTGCCGCGGTTCCACGAGCCGCGTTCTACGCCCCTGACCCACGGCGATCAGCACGTTTTGGGGCTGAACTGCCGAAGGCTCGTAATCTTATCGCACAGCAACACTCAGTCAGTTCACTATGGTCTCGTTCTTAAAACCGTTGCAATAGTTTTGACGCAAGGTTAATTTAACGAACGATGGCATATAAATTAGTTTTTATACAGAGAACTATTTACTTTAGCGTCAGGATCCCTACAACAGCAGACTGCAGACCAATAAGAATTATCCTAACACACGTGCATTTGTTTACATCAGAATTTTTCTTACGGTGAACGAATAATACTACAGTATGTGTGTGTAAGTAAGGTGTGACGCTAGGATAAGGAAGAGGAAGAAAAGATTGCGCGCGGGCCAAAAATGCTTTCTTAGGATGCTGCTCCCGTATTGATAGAAGAAGCTACCGAACAAAGCAGTCGGCATCTTGATTTCTTCTCCAGACAGCGGCTGAATTGACCTATCTGACTCGTGTCGAAAATTGCACCACCGTTGAGGCTCAAACCCTGGAACGTCTCGGTCACATTCGCAGCTGGGTCAGCAGTAAAGCTGCCTCTGAGATAAGGTAAGCCTGCTTCAGCATTGACTCATAGAGATAAATGAGACCGATTACCAGGTCTTGGATGCGAGGGTAGTCACTCCGCCAGCTATACGCCAGCTGGCTAAATACATGCGCAAATTCTACGAGAACTTGTAACATCAGACATTTAAATATCGTCCCGAAAACGGTAAAATCGGAACTGTGTTGCAATACATTAGTTTCGTATTCATAAGTGCCAATCGAGATCAGTGGTGTGCGGAGAAAAAGTGTCGCATTCGGCAGTCCATGAACGGGGTAGAAGCGCCGTCGGGGGAAGGGGGGGCGGTGAGGGCTGACAGGGGCCACGGACCGGGTTATCCTGCCCGTCCAGAGCCTGCTGCATCGGCGGCGTGAAGCAGGGCGGACGACGAGCGAACAAGTGACAGTCTCCGCCTCGACACAGGCGGCGGACGCACAGGAGGCCATGCGGCGGGGGCGCGGGGGGCCCTGGCGCTTCGACGCGTGTCAATCTGCGTCGCTCCGGAGCGCAGCGGGGCACGCCACGTCAAAGCGGCCTCGTCCCCCGCCCCTCCTCGTCTTGACGCCGGCGCCCGACGCGCCGTTGTGTTTTTGCTGCGCGGGTCATTATGGCACGGGCCGAGTTGCTGAGGTCATCACGTGCCTGACCCTGAATGAGACGCCGCTCTTCGATCTGACCGCCCGGAAATGAACTGAACGGAAATTTACTAGAGAGAAAATGTACGGTCATAAAATGGATGGTAAACATTGCTTGTTTACTCACGTGTGTAAATCATTTCCTTTGTAGTGCTTTAGTGGCTACGGGAGAGTAGAATAATAGAAAATGGATGGAGTATTGACATACATACAATATACACAAACAGTAATAATATATGTTTTATATTGCTCCAGACAATAGAGTGATCCTCCCAGTAAAGAGTAATACAAACACGTTCTCCAAATCTTCCTTTAATTATTTAAAATGTAACAGAAATGAGGTGAAAAAATATAGATATTATAATTTTCCAGTTGCGTTCTATACTTCCACATCGGTTATTTTTAGAGTGGGGAAAATTTTCCGTGTTAAAGTTGACAAGTTTACTACCAAATATTAATATTATTATTGAAATTAGTTAATCACATAAAATAGAGTGATATAATTTAAATTAAATTAAAGTTAAAACTAAACTAAAGTACTAAAACCTAGTAATTCAAACTATCACCACCCGCAATATTTTATTCACTATCCAGTCCTCATCCCCCATCCATAGGGTCAAATTATCGGTGGTCCACCCACCCTCAAATAGCCTATCTCCTCAGATCTAGAAATTTATCCGTCTAGTGTCGAAAGGCATTATAAGAGTTCTAATGATCGAGCGGCGACAAAAAGCTTGTTTTAAATTACTGGCACAGGCTCTTATGAAAAAACAACATTAAACACTGTCTTCCCAACACCGCAGAGGAAACATTATGACCTGGACAAATAAAATCCGCGCAGTAACTGTGGAAGCAAAAGACGAGAACACTAACCGAAAGAAGGGTGATGTTTCACTATTTTAATACTGGGGTATGTTCCCTACTGAAAATACCTACTGCGATAATTTATTGTCTCAGGCCCTAGGGTTCGAATTCCCACAGTAGCGGATAAAAGTAGCTGATTCGACGCAAGTTATATTTCTGGGTGCAACTACACTCTGAAGGAGAATCCTATCGGCAATCTATTTTTGTTCAGTATTCCAGTACATACCATTGTATTTCATTCCAATTCATTGTATTATGTAAAACTGTTGAACTAGCAATCTCTCAGTCGCATATATCTTGATACATTGCGATGTGAAGATGTTATACAATGAGAGCAACCTCGCGCGACACGACGTAATCGCAGTAAAAGTTTTAACTCTATTTGTTACTCAGTGAACATGAATGTTCGAGTTCAGGTGATTAGCAGCACTTAATTAGCTTGACTCACAAGATACTGAATTATAGAAACACACAATAAGGTATTCTTACATACGAGTATAGCTTAATACATTTTGGTGTGAATAATTTATGCAATGAGTGCGAGTTCGTGCGACACGAGGGTATCGCTTAAAGGTTGTAAGTCGACTGGCGAGGCAAGCGGAATGCGATGGGGTCGCGCCGTTTTGAGTTCCGGCGAATGGGGACACTTCTTACATATACATTGTTATTAAAGAACTGAAGCTATTGTATTCAAGTAATGATATAAATTATGGGTTGTGTAGATTTGTTAACTATATAAATTACAATGCTAGTTTCAGGTTTAAAACACGGAAGCAAGAGTGTTCGCAATATGTCGCAAGGGTTCCTTCGCCACCACGCACTGAGATCCGTTGCTTCCGGGAACGCGAGGAGAGGCGAGGCGTGGACAAATCGCCATGAACCAGGGCTCCCGCCTGAGTAAGGTTGCGAAATGCACTTTTGAAACGCTCCTTACGGAACGACTTGTACTGAAACGCGACTGCACCGATGTGCGTCAAAATAAACACAATTAACTTCATGAGTATCTTGCGTACCCGAACAGTAATCTTGTGGTTTCTTATTTATATACTATGTGAATGGCAGAAATTTCCTAGAAATAAGTAAAATAAATTTTTATTTCTAGAGTTGGATGAAGGATTACTGGAGAAATATGATTTTATCAATCGGGGGCAACGTAGTACACAAGGTAACGTCTGACGATCAACCATGCCAGTAGCTTGGAGGTCAAAGATTCGATCCCGTTCCGGATAAATGTCACATTGGCTGGACGAGTTCAACATTAGCGTGTGAACACGCCAACTGTTATTGATGCGTGGTTTACGTGGTTTTTTTGATAATTCCCTATCCAATGCCGCAACCTCTACATCATGTCCACTAGCATTCCTATTCCTTCATTATTCCCCCATCATCTCCTCTACTCGGAACTCTGACACCCACGTTGGGAATATTTCTAGTACTTTCTCAAAATTATTATTATTATTATTATTATTATTATTATTATTATTATTATTATTATTACTATCTTTATTTATCTTATCATTATTACACTTACAATGGAATGGATAACTAATAGCAATATGCAGTCAAAAACACTGAACTCATTATATTTAATCGTGTCAACATTATGTGGATAAGGTAGATGCATAATTAAAATTAGTTCTCCATATTATAGAGTTACTGCATGAACAGTTTCATTTATCGAAAATCATGAACCTGCATCGAAAAACTGTGTGAATGTAAACATTAGCTGTAAATGTTATTTACTTCGCTAAAAAGCGATTTAAATTCGATGACATATTTACATAAATATTTTTAGTACAATTTTCTTTGTGCGTAATGTAGGCGGTCAACATTGTGTAGAGTTCATTCTGTTACAGAAAGCCCTGTTTGAAAGACTAATAATGCATGTGACTGCTACTACACTTACATGTACACTACACACTCACATTTTCTGACACTACACTACCACATATGTTGGAAGCTTAGAACTTGTTGCAGATAGACTGGTGCTCCGCTGGGTCTAGGGAGGGAAGCTACCTTGAAGGGGGAAAATTCACCAAAAGCCGATGTGTCGGTTGGCGCAAGATTTCAACATCTATCTATGAAGGAGTAGCCCCGCTCGTTACTGTACTAACGAGACTGATTACTATAGCAGTTAATGTGCATGTAAATAAAATAATCAATCAATTCAGTCAGTCACTATTCGCTATTAAAGTCATGAAAGCTTCTTCGTTGTTAGAATGCTTCATCCTGTTAGAATACTCCATCGTGATAGATTTAAAACACACTGTTACTCATTTCGTAAAAATAATTTCCAAAATTATCTTGTTGATTTTTTTTCTTCTTACCAACAGCATTAAAAATACAAATTTTCTTCGTCTACTCTTTCATGATTAAGCAATTTATTCTGACCGAGCGAGGTTGCTTAGGGCGTAGCGCGCCGACTTTGGAGTCGGAAGTCTCGGGTTCAATCCCACTGACGGCCATTCTGACCGCGGTTTTCGTGGTTGCCCTTGGTCGCTCAGACAAATGCTCGCAAAGTTCTACTGGAAGGCCATGGTCGCGACACCAGCGTCGCTAGCCGAATTCGTGAACTACGTGAAGTCATGGAGGTTAAGCGAAATCGAGACATCGCGGGTTTCTGGTTGCGTGACCGACTACGAACCCCGGGATCTAACGACGCGGATGCCAATTGCTCTTTACGGAAAATAGAATGGCAAAATTAAAAATCATGCAAAAATTTTATTCTGAGCGGTAGCAATTGACTGAATGCATCACATCGTATCAGGAAATATATTCAGATTAGAAAAATATAGGTCTCTGGTTTGTAGAGAGAAATGGATGTTATTTACAGTGGTGCTTCCTCCAGTTCTAGGGTTTGACGATCGCAGCTTTACTGTATAAAACTTTGGCCGCGTACGAAGCTCTATCTGCTGTTCGCATCTCTCAGAACATAATGTGTCGCAGCTATATCAAAAGTGATCCAATTTTCAGAGTTTGGTAATTAATTCAATCACAAAATATTAAAATTCCTTGAAGTTTTATAAATGAAAATATATCAATAAAACGTATATGTTGACTTTTCAATTAACTTCGTTTTTCTGTTTATTTTTAACGTTTTTTGATATTGAGAGATATCCAGCGCTTTTATATAATCTTACAGAGCTCGTTTTACAATCGTTTTTATATAGAAATACATTGTTATCGTTTTTCTACACATCTAATCAATAATGGCAAACACAATGTAGAAAATTAAATTTCATTGTTATAATAATAAATGCCAGATACTTCACTAATTAACTTTCTCTTTATTCAAACACCTAAAGTTTTTGGGAGGGATTTTTTTTTCAGTTCATTAATCCATATCCCTTTATAATTTGCTATTCGCGACTTACGATCTATTTCAGCACTCAACCGGACTGATCTGTCGAGTCCAAAGCACTTTTAAGACTAGTCTGTAGCTTCTCCTTCTGCGTTTCAGAGCCACTTTCTGGTAATTGCGTGTTCGGGCGTTTCGGGTTCCAAGTCTTGTGGGAGGGTTTCCGGCCTACAATAAAGCAATCGTCATCCTTTATTTGGATGCGCAGAGCGACACAGCGCTGGAATTCAGGGACGGAGCTTAAAAAATAATAAAAAAAAAGCGGGCGAGGGAGATTTCTCAGATGGGAAAGTGGGGTGAGAACGACATGTGTTTGGACAGTGGTGATGGTACCCGGGCTGACAGCTGTCGTGAGCTTTGACGGCGATAGAGAAACTGGTGATTTCCGGCATGAGAAGTGTAGCGAACACAGTGGAAATAGTGACACATCTGACCGTGTCTCAATGGCGGCACATTTTGACGAATTGACAGTGAAAGAAACGATTGTGAAAACTCTGTAGTGGTAAAACGTGTGTGCGTGGTAAAATAGCGATGAAATAAACATTGGAAAAGAGAAGAATAAATGTGAAACGTACTATCCAGGGAGCTAGAGAACTAAACTAGTAGATTTGTGAAGCAAAAAGATGGCGCGAGAGATTCTCAGATATGAAAGAACTAGAAAGATAAAATGGCCATGAGGGGGACGCGTTTCAAAGAGTTACGTTTTATGGACATTGGCCACTTCTGAGAGAGCAGAGGAAGAAATAACAATGATGCATGTCATGTGAAGAGAATAATTATCACATGCTGACAATCTTCCGGCTGTAGACAAGTTGAATTAAAGAGGAGCTGCGGCGATAACATTCATGAATAATGTAACATTTTCGACAATGAGTTGTTGCACGTGTTGTTGGAGTCGTAGACTGGACGATCATCCAGAGTAATCTGAAGCTGGGCGCGTGGGTGTGGAAAGATTAGGCGGAGGGCGAGGGCGGAAGTGATGGTACGGGGCCGGAGACCGGAAGCCGAGACGAGGACGGGAAACGAAAGCAGTGGCGAGCGAGTGGGAGTTCGGTCGAGGGCCGGGGTCGGGGGCGGAACCGCGACGAGGACGCAGTTTGTATGGATGGAGGGGTGAGGCT